>CM059191.1:4390635-4566775 GCA_030323885.1 Branchipolynoe longqiensis
GGTCAAGGTCACCCGCCGGTGGCAAGGGGTGGGGGAAGGGGAGGGAGGGGACGCTATCGGCGAGTTCTGATGGAGGTGGCGGGCAGGAGGGGTGAGGGTAGGGAGTGAAGGAGGGGAGGGGATGGGGTAAGAGGGGGAGGGGGCGCTATCGGCGAGTTCTGATGGAGGTGGCGGGCAGTGGGGGTGAGGGTAGGGAGTGAAGGAGGGGAGGGGATGGGGTAAGAGGGGGAGGGGCGCTAGCGGGGTTGAGGGACATCCAATACTAAAGCTGCATAGTCCCATAAAACATCAACTTTTCCAAACAAAACCAATTATTTCTATTTGATTCTACAATATCTAACTTATAATATGTACTGATGCACTAATTAAACCAGCGGGACACCCAATGGAACGTATCCATGTCAAAAGTAGCCAGATAACACACCACACAGCTACGTACAAGCCTATGATATGTAAATAGGAGTAGGATAGTCGAGTAATAAGAGTAGAACAAAATCAAATTACTTATCAGCAGCTACTGTGTGGTAAGATAACACCAACACTACAACTGGCCAGCATTGAACACAAGCCTGGGTACCCGGGATTATATGCTATGGACAGTATAAATACAGCGTCAATAAAAAAGAAAAGAAAAAAAGAAAAAAAAGAAATAGAAACCCGATATAATGTTCCAGAATCTCCACCCAATCATATTATCCTGACCACTTCGCCAAGCCAATCGTTGGCTTAACCTGGTGATTGCAAGTGTCAGGTAGGGTAGGAGAATGTGTGAATATCAGATAGTGGTCAGGATTCATCTTATGGGGCTGTCACACTACGACGTAACGACGTCAACGTAGGGAGAACCTGAAGAACGTTGAACTTCTCGGCGTTGAACTTCTCGGATGCAGCGTAGTGGATGAGAGAGTAACGTCGGTAAAGCGTAGTGATACTGTCGTTCGACGAGAGAGGTCAACGTAATGACGCTGACGGAACGTTATGAACGTTATTCCATCGTCAGAAGAACGTTACGTGACGTTAGCTACGTCATGAGACGTTGAACGTACTTTGAATGCACGTTCTCCTGACGTTCTCCTGACGTTCTCCTGACGTTCCCATTACGCCCCGTGGGCATTTGCACTTGGTTTAATGGGGGTCAACGTAGTGGAACGTAGTTGAACGTAGTGAGGAGCGTTGGAATAACGTCCGTTTAACGTCATTGACGTTCGCTGAACGTGAACAGAACGTACGGCGAACGTAAACCCTTACGTTCGACCTACGTCAAAACTTTTGAACATGTCCAAAACCTCGACGTAACTTGACGTAACACGACGTAATGTGACGTAGCTCGACGTCACTCTAACGTCATTATGACGTCATCATAACGTAATCCAACGTATATCAACGTAATGACGAAATATCACCACGTTAGGCTCACGTTGGCTCATTACGTCGTAGTGTGACAGGGGTATTATCTCGGTGTGGGAGCCCACCAACAGGCATGCTCTTCCTCACGGGTAGTGGAATATCTTGTCCGGGTAAAGTCATTACATGCGTGGAATGGCATGGGGATGGGGGGGGGGGGGGGGGGGGGGGCTCCCGCACCAACATGAGCTAACTGTGAGAGGGTTGATGGTTGGAGTTTTGCATCCTGGCAACATCTAAGGTAATATCAGGACGGGTACTGCCTTGTGACATTTTATTGATTGGTGGTTGCTTTACGCCGTGTTGGCAGCATAGGCAATAATCACGGCGAGACTTGTGACAGTGCACACTCATGGCAACTTCATAGTGCTGCTACACTGGGAAATCAGGCCACTGGCACCATGAACCAATATCCCACTCAGTCATATTATCCTGACACTGAGCCAACCAGTCCTTGCCCTATCCTATTAATGCCAAGCACCAGGCTAGGAAGCGACAAGTATCAATTTTATAAGTCATTGGTTTGACTCGACCGGGAACCAAACTCCCAAACTTCTGCACGCTCTACTGATTCGGCCATTGCGTCTGATGAGGACGTTCTAGTTAGGGGCAGAAGGGTGCAAGAAGCGAAACATCTTTCAACTAGAAAAGCCTCGCCCTCAGAAATTTACTGGATGGATATTCACACAGCTTTGCGATCATCACTATTACTTTCACAGAGAGTGAATTTGTTCTTTTACTAAATCGCGACCTTACCCATAAAAAGGTTATGTCTGACAAAATGGTGCTTTCGAGATAATGAGGACTTAAGCTGGGTAAATGCATGATAGCAAAGGAGATAGAACAATATTATTTCAAATATATCTCAGTGAAAAATACCAGTTGAGAAACAGTTTTGTAACTGCATGATAGCCTTTTGTAGATTGAACATTTTTACATCCATAACACCAATTCGGTCACTTTGTCAGATAGAACCTTTTTATAGTAAGGTCACAAAATGTAGTTTATTCATTGAATTACTTTTGTCAGAGCCTGAAAATTGACCTTTGAAAGTACAGTAACATTGTTTGATGCATAAATGAAACTATCATTTGTAATAGTGCACTACGTGGAATTGGCATTCGATAATAAAGGAAGAGTACTTGTGTGCTAAATATATATTCGATACTTGACCCACACTTCCACATACTCACACTCCCCCCCCCACACACTCCCATACACCATCTACCACACAGTGCGCACACACCGCGCACCCCCATACCCACATCCACCACACACCACACACCTCACACACACAACATGCAGCAACCACCAAATGCACCACACACTCCACACACCCAACATGCACCACACCCACCATGCACAAACCACACACACCCCCCACCACACATGCCACACCACCTACATCACACACCACATGCCACACATGCACCAAATGCACCACACCCTCCACACACCCCGCATACACACCCCACACACCACACACCAGACACCATTCACACACCACACGCACCACCCACACCACACCGCACGCCTCACATACCACATGCAGCACACACATCATGCACCAACCACACATACCACACGCAGCACACACACCAAATGGACCACACACTCCACACACCCCACATCACACATGCCACCCCACATACCTCACACACCACACGCACCACACCCACCATGCACAAGCCACACACACCCCACATGTACCACGCCCACCATGCACAAAGCACACACACCGCACATGCCACACCACATAACTCACACACCCCACATGCACCACACACAACATGCACAGACCACACACACACCACACTCCACTCACCCCACATGCACCACACCCACCATGCACACACCACAGCCATCCCATGCCACACGACATACATCACACACACCACCCACACCACCCACACCATGCACAAGCCACACACACCACACACGCCACACCACACACACCACACATCACACGCACTGCACCCACCATGCACATACCACACTCATGCACATACCCACAAGCCACACACCACACATTCACCACACACACCACAGGCGTCACACACACCATTCCCACACCACACACAATGTTCACACCACATACACCACCACACCACATTGTAAAGTCGACGGCCGGCAGCTGTGGTTGTGTAGGCAGGCTAATATGAAATCACTACAGGCAAGTAGAAGTAAGGCAGAGTATAGAGTCAAAGGTAGAGACAGCTTGTACCCTCAGGTTTATTATTATATAGTGGTTTTAGAATTCAAGATGGCCCGTGACATGACCAATCCTCCAATCAACAGTAATCATTCACATGTCCACCAATCAACAGTATGCATTCTAGTATCCATGCCCTGGTTGTTTTGGCCTACCTGCCCTGTTGTGTCTAGGTGTGCAGTGATCCGTATCTAACAGTTGAGGGGGAGGGGGTTCTGAGTAGAGCTTCTAAGGCCCTATCACACTAACAATAGTGCCCCTCTCACACTATCTATCGAATATACAATGTCTATTTAATCTAGGTAAAGGATCACCAGCACTACACAATACCACATGCATTTGGTCACATTACATCATTTACCTTATATATACTATTTGTAATCCCTTATAGACCAGTTCACCTTCCCACCAATGTGTAATTATCGGAATATTTTACAACATGTCACACACCACACTCCACATACCACACACTACACATACGCATACACACCGCAGGCCAAACACTACACACACGCCACCAATGACATCACCCAGCACGCGTCCGGCGCCCAGGAACCGAGCCATCTGTTGTTTGACCTTAACATTAGTGCCGCCGGAAGTGATCCAGTCACGTGACCTAGGTCAACATACGGTGCTGACCAGTGACAACAGTGGCGCCTCCCAGCGACGCAGTTTGGTTTGATAAGGTCGCAGTTTGAGGTTTGGCAAAACATGCCTCCCACTGACCCCGACGTGACTAACAAATCGCTCATAAAACACAGCATATGATTCAGATAAGGAACTTCATGGACGATGAAGTGTAGGTAAAACAGGTTTATTCAGTAAATAAAAGTAGCTATTGGGACAAGCCCTATCGGGGGAAAGACTAAAGTTTTATGGTGGATAGGCATAACGTTTACGCATCATTATCTAGCCGGAGAGTGAAGGAGAGAGTGGTTGTTGGTTGTTGGAGATTTAGGTCCTGGCAACATCTAAGGTCATATCAAGACGGGTACCGACTTGTGACAGTGCACACTCATTTCGACTTCATAGTACTGCCACACTGGGAGACCAGGCCACCAGAACCATGACCTGATATCCCAATCAGTCCCATTATCCTGAGATTGATCCAGCCAGTCCTTGCCCTATCCTAATAATGCCGAGCGCCAAGCTAGGAAGTGACACGTATCCATTTTAAAGTAATTTGTTTGACAAGGAAGTGCAGGTAAAAAAAGTTTACTCAGAAATTCTCTGTTGCAGAGTGGTTAGAGTGTCTGACTTTTTTCTAGGTCGGACTCCTAATCTGAGGGTTGGTGGTTCGATTCCCCTTGCCCCCACCTCTGCTAATTTGGATTTCCACCACTCTGTATAACGTATAGCGTCAACACAGGCCAGTTGCTCTCATACCATGTCTATGTGGTGTGGGAGGTTAAAAATCCCTTGGGTCGGTAAAAGTGTAGGCTCGGGCTTTCTCTCGACAAACTGTATAATGGTGAAAACAAGTCTATTCTGGCTTATCCATGATAGGCAGTATAAATCTTCAAGAAAAAATAAAATAAAACTAGCATCTGGGTCCAGGCCCATGAGGACAGCATGTAAAATAGTATGATGGGTAGGCAGAAAGTTCATGCATCACTAGCTAGCCGGGACGTGAAGGAAAGAGTGGTGAGTTGTGGGCGATGGCGGGGGAAGGTGTGACAGATTGTTGGCCAATCAGGTGGATGGAGAAATAAGCTCATCCGTCCACCTAAAGATGGGTCCGTGGTGCAGCGGGCAGGGGAGGAAGTAATCGTGTTGTTCCCGCTGAATCGCCTGCAATGTGAACATTGCAACAAATTCATCACAGACGCTAAAATCTACAAATAGTAATACTTTTAAAGTTGGACTCGGTTATTGCATCGCCACGCATAAGCCATGTGAATAGATGTGAGAATAACAAGTAAAATAGAAGGAACTGATGGTCAGAATTAATTACACGTAGGAATTGATGGCCAGAATTAAAGCTGCATAGTCCGATGAAATATCAAATTTTCAAAACCAAACCAATCATCTAGTGTTGATTGTACATATCAACTTGGATACTGATGCACTTATTAAGCATTTGTTTCTGCGTAGAAGGCAATACTGAGTAAATTTAACAGAACCTGTTACTGCAGAATTCTATGGTGTCAGAGTTTTGGTAAGTTTGTCAAAACTAATTTTCCATGTTTGCACTCAAAATATCTCAAAAGTTTACCATTTAAAATTAAAATAACTTTAAACTAATGTAAAGTACATAGTAGTGATCGATCTAATATATTTATCTCAGAAAAAATACAGAAATTCAAAACCATCGGACTATGCAAGTTTAATTCCTTTAATTCCTTGCGGGTAAGAACAACCCTGCGTTCTGAATAATAGATACATTTGTTAATTAAAAGTATATACACATAGGGAAGTGGAAGCGTTGAACGTCCACTTTGGAATATTACAATCTCTGAAGAAAAAACAACCTTTCTGTGGCTGGGGTCGTGATGCACCAACATTAATAGTCGGGTTCATCCACTCCCCACCCACCACCCACCCCACACCCCCCCCCCCCCCCCCCCCCCCCCCCCCCCCCCCCCCCCCCCCCCCCCCCGCGGTCAGTATTGTGGGATGTTGAGCAGCAAAAGACAGCCGTGCGAAGCACATGGCACATGTTGAAGCAGTGAGTGTAGCTATGGAAACTGTTAGTTTCAGCTCATGTCAGCTTATGTTTGGAACGTAGAATACCAACTAAAATTATATATATAATAAATTAAGATGTTAATCTGTTATCCACTATTGCATTTACATCAATCTAATAAGCAGGTCTTATACCATCTGCATTTAGATCTAAACAAACCTGGTCACCATGCCTCGTGTTAGAACTATAGCCAGAATCAGTTTTACTTATGTTATTCAGGTGACTGACCGCTTTGTGGGGAATTGTATATTTGTTAGATCGAAATGCTTAATTAGGGCTAGGTGTCTTAAGTAAATTCATTATATTATTATTTTGCATGCATCCATGTTCATGACAAATTGTTTGTATTTCTATTAATTTTGAAGACATTGCTACCCACGGCCCAGAGAAGACAGAAGCAGGAGGTGGGAATAACACAACTTTATTTCCATGACAGGCAGGGTGACTGGCTGAGTAGTTCAACTCTACTCAATGCAGCTATGAGTGCCCGGTAACAGGGCCTGACATGCAAGTGAAGTTATAGTACTTAATCAAATTGAGATTTTTAATCACAAATACAGGACATTTCAATGATCAAGACCAGCACATTTTATCATCAGTCATCAATCAATCATTAATCAATCATCAAACAATGTAACAATCATCAAATCAACATTAATGCAAACATTTCAATCATATGAGACGATGTGTTGCTGCTATGGTGGGCAGGGTGCGAGTGGCTGTGCCGAGGCTCGCAGGCTGAATTCTGTTCTTTTTTTTAGAGGTTGAAGTTGATTGGTTGAGGGGTTTCTGGTCTTGGCCAATGGGAGGGTTGGGTGTGAGTGGCAGATGGGAGGGGCTGCTTCCCTGTTCTCTGCACCCTCAGCAATGACAGCAAATGAGCGCCACCCGTTCATTTAACCCAATTTACGTTTTGTACTGCGTGTATCGCCAAACTCAATGGCTGACGCCGTTTTCAGCGCATGCGCACACGGAATTACGAACTTGGCTATTGGTCTGGGATGGCGACACTGTGTTAATGAAGCAGGCACATACAGGGCATAGGGTGCCACTGTGGTCCTTCCTCAGCCAGTATGAGGACCGAGGGGGTCAAAGGTTAGGGGTCATCTCAGGGTCACATATGGCACTAAAATGGGTGTCATTGTTGTCGGCTACAGTTTCCCACTACCTAGGCATACATACATATACGTACAGTACAACCTCTCTAAATCAACTGACCATGGGGTCAACTGTAAATGTTTCATTGCCGGGGATGGTAGGTTTAGAGGAGTTTTTCATTTCAATAGTACTGAATGGGTGATCGTTTTGGACCCAAATAAAGCAATCAATATTAGGGGAGTGGTCGATCTGTGGAGCTGGTCGGTTAGACACGTCTTACTGTATATATATATATATATATATATATATATATATATATATATATACATATACATATACATAAACACATATATGTATATATATGTGTATATGTATATGTATATATATATATATATGTCTACATACGTATTTAATTTTATATGTGCATTTATATACACTAAAACCTCTCTAAAGACCAGCTCCAAAGATCGACGTCTCCCCTACATCGATCGCTTTATTTGGGTCCCAAGCCACCGCTCATACAAATACCATTGTAACGACATTCTAACTTCCTAAACCGACCACTTCCCTAAATGAACAATTTAAAGTCGGTCCCATGGTCGGTCGATTTAGAGAGGTTTGAGTGTCTATATATATGTCTGTGTACATAAGTGTATAATTATACATGTGAATGTGTATATGAAGAGTTCAGGCGCAAATCCCTCTAAACACCAATCCAAAAAATGTAGTTTAAATGAAAGAATGTTACGTGAAAATAATGTTAATTCCCCCATATTCCACTTTTCTCATGATCACATGAATATGGAGCAATGAACAAAAAAGTATGAATTTAAACAAATTAAATTGTTGAAGGTTTGATTCCAATTTATAGCTTTTTTTTGGATCGGCATTTACGGGTGTTTTTGCGCCTCAACTCTCCAATGTACATATGAATATATAATTATAAACATATATACATGTTTAATATAGAATATGTAGTACGGGTAAGGCAAACAACTTGTACACTGCCAACAGCCGAGCGTGAGGCTCGAACCAGCAGGTCTGCCATTGCAGGGCAAGCGATTTAACCATTACCCTACTTAGATATATCTATAATATTGGGCTACGAGAAAAGGAGAGAGGCAAGCAGGTGAAGGGTAGGACACTTTATTTGAGTCATGGCTAAGCATAATACAGGCTTACCGGTACAAGTTTGAAATCAGGGCTGAGAGTGACTGCCCTGCCCACACTCAAGCAGGAATTGGCCGGTGGTGGTGCTGGCGTAGGCAACAATGGGTCAAATACCGGCAAGTCAACGATTAGACATAATAGTCGAGAAGTAATAAATAAATAATAATAATCATAATTATCTGGTTAGAGCTCCGCCCCTTTTATATAGGCATAATAGATTATACATCCTATGAAGTTGGGCTACGGGAAAAGGAGAGAGACAAGCAGTTCATGGGTAGGACACTTTATTTGTGTAATGGCTGAGCATAATACCGGCCAAGGAGATGCCTAAGCATCTCCCCTCAACCCCTCGCCTGCCTGACTCGAACATAGCGCCGCCACCACCTTCATGTCATTCACAATTCTTGCACCAAGTGGTGTCTTTAGATAGATATAAACTGTTTCAGATTCCCAATCTCCCCTCACCTTAAGTTCCTCTATGGTAGCTCCACACATGGCCAAGAAGGTACAATGCTCCCTCCTCAATGAATGGGAAGAGAGGGAACCAGCGTCGAGAACAGCCCTGGCCGAGAATATCTTCAATGTCTCCTGATACACCGCATAAGGAAATGGGGCCAATGCTAGTTTATCACAGACACATACTTAAGTGATCTAGCCAACCAGGCTGCGTACAGCGCAACCTGCTCCTCCGAACATGGTATGGGAGCCCTGGAGGAATGGAACAAATCAGCATATTCTAAATACTTCCTAATCTGTACCTCCCTTGATATCACCAAATTCTTTGCGTAGGAATGTTGCTGATATCCCTGCTGCTCGACCCTTATAGCTGCTATCCCTGAAAGAGACGAGCAATTGATCAAAAGTCTCGCTACAACAAAGCATCCTCGCCCCATCCACGCTCCTAATCCTAGCAGCACTATCACTATCCATTACTCTGCTTAAGGCATCACATATCACATTAACGGCACTACGTATATAAATAGAATATATCTATATGTACAGTAAGACCTCTCTAAATCGACCAACAAAGGGACCAACTTTACATGGTCCATTTAGAGAGGTAGTTGGCTTAGTGTTTGTTTTTTATCAGTCCAATGGTATAGTATGGGCACTCGGTTGGGACCATCAGTATGTAAGGTTGATATGCAAAATCAAATCTAGATAATATTTTTAGTTTTGGTAATATTAGGCTTTCATCGCATTATGCAGGTGTAACTGTAAGACTATTATTTGCCGGAAATATTTATTTGATGTCGATGCAATTGATTGGTTTGTTGGTTGTTGGGGTTTTACATCCTGGCAACATCTAAGCTCATATATGGACAGGTACCGACTTGTGACAGTGTGCACTCATAGCAACATTTATAGTGCTGCCTCACTGGGAAATCTGGATGTTGGCACCATGACCCAATAGCCCACTCAGTCACATTATGCTAACACTGAGCTAACCAGTCCTTGCCCTATCCTATTAATGCTAAGTGCCTGGCTAGGAAGTGACAAGTATAAATTGTATAGGTCATTAGTTTGACTCGACCAGGTATCGAACTCCCGACCTTCCGCAGGCGAGGGTACACTTAGAATGCGATATTTGAGTTTGAACCCTGTATATCGGGATGAGTATATGCCCAGTGTTATTCACGATAGGGTTGGTTGGTTTGTTGTTGGAGTTTTACGTCCTGGCAACTTATTAGGTCATATCAGGATGGGTACCGACTTGTGACAGTGCACACTTCGGAATTATTAGGATAGAGCAAGGACTGGTTGGCTCAGTGTAATGGTAATGTGACCAAGTGGGATATCAGGTCATGGTCTGGTCTCCCAGTGGGGCAGCACTATATAGTCGTCATCAGTGCGCACTGTCACAAATCTGTACCCATTCATGGTATGACCTTAGATGTTGCCAGGACGTAAAATCCCAACGATCAACTAACCAGTGCACTATCATGGCGACTATATAGTGATGCCCAGCTGGGAGATCAGGCCACCAGCACCATGACCTGATATCCCACTCAGTTACATTATCCTGACAGTGAGCCAACCAGTCCTTGCTCTATTCTAATAATGTTGAGCGCCTGGCTAGGAAGTGACAAGTATCAGTTGTTAAGTCATTGGATTGACTCGACCAGGTTTCGAACCCGCAGGTTCGAATCCCACAATTTACAAAAAAGGGAGCCGGACGCTCAACTCGTTCGGCTATCGCGTCTGGTGAAGGATGTCCAGCATTTCGACGTGCATGTCAACGTTAATTTGGCATGTATTATTGTGAAGAATACAACTATTTACAAACATTTTGTTGTTGTTTGTTGGTACATCAAATGATTAAGCAGGGGGGGGGGACTGTCAATCCCTTCTTCATTCCACCGCTCCTTGCCCTATCCTAATATTAATGCCGAGCGCCAGGCTAGGTACCGAACAGTTTCAATTTTTACGTCATTGGTTTGATTCGAACAGGGTTCAAACTCATGAGTTCCAATCCCACGACCTACCAAAACAGGAAGCGGATGCTCAACTCATTCGGCCACCCCTTTAAATGTATCCACAAAATATGACAGAAATTCAAAGCCATCGAACTAGGCGACTTTCAAATCTGGTCACCCCCCCCCCTCCCCCTCGAACACAAAAGCCCATAATAATGGACGAGGCAAGTGCAAGTGAAGCGTCTTTAATCAGCGCGCTAAATGTCGTCTGCTGCATGTCGTGAATCACCAAGCAGACGTCACAGTATTCACCCACGTGACCAGTGCCGGGAATGCCTACTCTAATTCAAACCCCGCCAACCTCTTATTAAGCTTCTTTGCGACTTGTGTGTGTGTATATGTGTGTGTGCGTGTGTGTGTGGAAAGGGGTGGTTGTGGGGGGCTGCTGGTTGGCGCGCGAGGGGTTGAGAGGGGCGGGGTCAAACATTTCACGAGAGCAGACGACAAATGGAAAGGTTTGGCGCGAAACCCTCCCGATCCACTCAAGGGCGGTGACTCAGGGGTGAGCGATGGCCCGATGCCAAATAAACCGCAAGTGAAGAGATAAACTTGTACACCACTACCAGATGCAACTCAACCCAGCTGCTGCTTCCCCTCCACACTCACAGCCTCCCCGCACTCACACACCTACGCACACACCCACACACACACTCACTTCACATACCTCCTCCCCTACGCACTCCTCAGTGCCAATACAAACTCCCAGAGTGGGATATCAACTGGGTGCGCGCTCTTATCTCTCCATTTACCCCCCCCCCCCCTCATTCCCTCCTTCCCTCCCCTCTTTTCCCCTCCTCCTTCCTCCCCTCACCCCCCGTTCCCCTCCTCTCACCCATGTCCCCTCCAGCTCTCCTGGCCACATAACTTCCTGTTCCCTCCTCCCCTCTATCGCTCACTCCCTGTTTGCTCCTCCCCTCTATCCCTCACTTCCTGTTCCCTCCTACCCCTATCCCTCACTTCCTGTTCCCTCCTCCTCCCTCTATCCCCCAGTTCCTTTTCCATCCTCCCCTATATCCCTCACTTCCTGTTCCCTCCTCCTCTCTATCCCTCACTTCCTGTTCCCTCCTCCCTCTATCCCCCAGTTCCTGTTCCATCCTCCCCTCTATCCCTCACTTCCTGTTCCCTCCTCCCCTCTATCCCTCACTTCCTGTTCCCTCCTCCCCTCTATCCCTCACTTCCTGTTCCCTCCTCCCCTCTATCCCTCACTTCCTGTTCCCTCCTCCCCTATATCCTCACTTCCTGTTCCCTCCTCCCTCTATCCCCCACTCCCTGTTCCCTCATCCCCTCTATCCCTCACTTCCTGTTCGCCCCTCCCCTCTATCCCTCACTTCCTGTTCCCTGCTCCCCCTCTATCCCTCACCTCCTGTTCCCGCCTCCCCTCTATCCCCACTCCCTGTTCGCTCCTCCCCTCTATCCCTCACTTCCTGTTCGCTCCTCCCCTCTATGCTCACTTCCTTCCTTCCCTATTCCCCTCTATCCCTCACCTCCTGTTCCCGCCTCCCCTCTATCTCACTTCCTGTTCCCTCCTTCCCCTCTATCCCTCACTTCCTATTCCCTCATTCCCTCACCTCCTGTTCCCTCCTCCCCTATATCCCTCACTTCCTGTTCGCTCCTCCCCTCTATCCCTCACTTCCTGTTCGCTCCTCTCCTCTATCCCTCACTTCCTGTTCCCTCATCCCCTCAATCCCGCACTCCGTTCCCTTATGCCCTCTATTCCTCACCCACGCTTCCTCCCCCTTGCTCCTTCATCGCACAGTCCCCCTGCTCCGTCGGCCCTCACTCCCCTGACCCTCCCCATCTCCTCTCCTTGCTCCCTGTTCCCTCCACCCCTCACCAACTGGTCCCTCATCTTCTCCACCTAGTCCCATATTCTGTCCCCACCCCACCAATCCGCTGTTCTCTCTCCATCTCCTCACGACATTCCCATGTTCCCTCCTCCCCTCCTCAACTCACTTCCCTACTCCACCCCACCCCGTCCTCCCTCCTCCCTCCTCCCTCCTACCTCCTCCCGCAACCCCCAGATATTCACCTTGACCTGCCGCGGGAGGGCAGGAATAACAGATCGCCAAACCCCAAAATAAACCATTTATCTTACCGCAAATTCATTCTTCAACCCAAACTGCAGATGGGCCGGCCTACTTAAAGATATGAAATCAGAGACTCGACCACACACCATGTGATCTCCTAACTTCCGGTCCCGTTACTATCCCAACTCAATTTTTTTCACACAAAAAAGCGATAGATTGTATAACAACAAATTACAACTTTTTTCCCGCGTCCCACTCTCCCCCCCCCCTTTTCCCCACTCGCTCAGACTGCAATGTCATCAAAGCTGGGCGATAATAGAGGATCTTGTGTGGACCGCGTGTGGCGCCCCCTAGCGGGACGCATCGGCCCTTGAGCCTTTGACACAATATCCACATTAACCCGGCGCGTCTCTTGTTAACCCCTTGACCTTGGGTGGGCTGGGGTCAGCGGGTGGGCGGAAAGAGTGGGCGCAGGTCAAGGGTTAAAAGGTCACGTGACGTCCGTTCTTCACGTATTTATGAACTGTTTACAATCAACTGTCAGGTGGTTGCGCCATATCAATTTGATATATATATATATTATATATATATCTTCATACCAGACGGGATGGCCGAATGAGCTGAGCGTCAGTCTCCTGTTTTGGGAGCAAAGGGATCGTGGGTTCGAACCCTGGTTGAGTCAAACCAATGAGGTAACATATTATACTTGTTGCTTCCTAACCAGGGGCTCGGCATTATTAGGACAGGGCAAGGACTGGTGTCTCAGTGTCAGGATAATGTGACTGACTTGGATATCATGTCATGGTACTGGCAGCCTGGTCTACGAGTGGGGCAGCACTATAAAGTCACCATGAACGTGCATTTCCGCTAGTCGGTACCCATCCTGATATGACCTTTGATGTAGCCAGGACCTAAAACTATTAAAAAAAACACCCCCAAAACACCAACAACAACTTTATCCATTGAGGGTTCAATTATGAAGAACATCACACAACTGTAGGCCTATAACGTAGGTTTACCCATAATGCATCTGATTCTAATGTGGTTAGGCTACAGAGCCTGTAGGCCGCTGTCAGGTCAAAGTCTGACTTATGCAAATTATAGTCATTGTTATCCGTGCGTTGGATATATATATCTATGCTGTCACCAAAACTTTCCAGTCTGGATTGAAAAGCATTTGAAGAGCTCTTTTCCCAAAATCCAGACATTGACCAGACAGGATGGTCAAATGAGTTAGGGCGTCCATCTCCAGTGTTGGTAGCTCAGGGGATCGTGCATCCGAACCCATATCAAGTCAAAGCAATGACTTAAATATTGATACTTGTCGCTTCCTAACCCGGTGCTCAGCATTATTAGGATATGGCAAGGAGCAGTGGAGTGAGGAAGACCAACCATCTGCGATTGAAATGTCCCCTGCTTAAACAACTAAATTGTATAACAAAAAAACAACAACCACGAGTATAAATGCAAGGGGAACATATACTTTATATATATATATTCCTCCATGGCGCATCGGGGGAGTGCCCCCCCCCCCCCAAGCTGTCGGTGGGTCGGACCCCTCTCGCGCCACACACACTCGAGGATATATATATGCGATATATATATATGAACAACTCTTTATATATATGGATAACGCTTTTACAAAACATGATTCCAGGAGCCTATCAAGTTGCCATGGTTACATTGTACTAGCACCTAATGCATACATTCCAGACCTGTGTTCGTAGGTCTCTATGTGGATGCGTCAGGACCAAGTTATTCTGTAATATGCAATCAAAAGAGGGAACTAACACATAACTGACCAGCCGGGATGGCCGAATGAGTAGAGCGATCAGGGAGATCGGGAGATCCGAACCCCATGAGCTTCTAGGTACGAATCCTGGTCGAGTCAAACCGATGACTTACAAATTGATACTTGCCGCTTCTTAGCCTGGCCCTCGGCATTATTAGGACAGGACAAGGACTGGTTTGCTCATTGTCAGGCTAATGTGACTGAGTGGGATATCAGGTCATGGTGCTGGCAGCCTCGCGTCAGCACTATAAAGTTGCCATGAGTGCTAACCGTCACAAGTCGGTACCCGTCCTGATATGACCTTAGATGTTGCTAGGACGTAAAGCAACAACAAATAAACAAATACTACATAGCTGTTTGAGTAAATTGATGACGACGCATTATTGGATGGAAGCTAGCTGTCAGGTCCCATCACCCTCCCCTCATCCGCCTCCACCCCCTCATCCTCACCTCTTTTACAACTACGACCCGTCTAAACTCCCCTGGTAGCATTCAATACACCACTGTCTCTCCTGACCTTCACCTGACCTCACCAGCAACCTGAAGCTGTGTGCATTGATAGGGAATAGCACTTTGCCCCCTCACCACCCCTCCATTCTCCACACTCATCCTCCATTCTCCACACTCATCCTCCACACCACTCCACTCTGCACACCCATCCTCCACACCCCGCCACTGTCCCCATCCTTCCAACATCCCCACTCTACCCTTGTCATGTCCAGCTCTCCATCCCACCACCGCACCACCACACCACCCCTCCACCCCCCTCCGCGCCAGCCCTCCACCCCGCCACCCAACAACCCCTCCACCTCTCCACCCCTCCACCCCGCCACCCCTCCACCCCCCACCCCTCCCACCAACCCCACCCACCCCATCCACCCCTCCACCCCCTCCACCCCTCCACCCCTCCATCCCTCCACCCCTCCATCCCTCCACCCCTCCATCCCTCCACCTCTCCACCCCTCCACCCCTCCACCTCTCCACCCCTCCACCTCTCCACCCCTCCACCCCTCCACCCCTCCATCCCTCCCCTTTCCACCCCTCCACCTCTCCACCCGCCACCTCTCCACCCCCCCACACCTCAAACCCCGTCACCTCCTACCACACCGCCACCCCTCCACCCCTCCACCCCGCCTCCCCGCCACCCCGCCATCCCCGCCATCCCGCCCATCCGCCAGCCCCCCTCCTCCACCCCTCCAACCCTTCCATCCCGCCACCCCTCCAGCCCCGTCCCCTCCACCCTTGCCATCCTGCACCCCTCCACCCCCCACCCCCTCCTCCCTCCACCCCTCCACCTCTCCCATGCCGCAACCCCTCCATCCCTCCACCCCTCCATCCTGCACCCCTCCACCCCTCCAGCCCACCACCCCTCACCCCTCCACCCCGCCCACCCCTCCACCCCGCCACGTCCTTCCTCACCTCCACTCCTTCATAAGGGCTCTTGGGCTGCCCTTTTCCTTTCTCTACCCCCCTCCCCTCAATTTCGATGACCACTACGCATTGGAAGCCAACTTGCAGCCGCATGGAACCGCCTTCAGCGGTGCCCATAAAATGCGGTAGATTTGCAGCCTTCAGCGTGCCAACACGACTGAAAACTCCCCCAAAACAAAACAAACAACCTCTACAACACCTCTCCACACACCTCTCCCCACACCTCTCCCCACACCTCCGTACACACATATATCACACCTTTATCACTCACCTCTACCACACCTACGGGCATCTCTATGACACTTCTACCACACCTCCCCACACATCATCCAACTAACAGGTAACCCCACCCACTGCCTAACTAATCCCATCCTCACTTCACTTCTTCCTCTGGCCTTGGCCGGACTTACGGTGCATACCGGTGAATCTGAAGGGACTGAAGTTTGGATCCTGGTTGAGTCAAACCAATGACTTATAAAATAGGTGCCTGTTGCTGCTTGGCGCTTGGCATTATGAACTCAGGACAGGGACTGGGCGCACAGTGTCAGGATAATGTGACTGTGTGGGACATCAGGTCATGGTGCCGGTGGCCTGATTTCCCAGTGGGACAACACTATAAAGTCACCATGAGTGTGCGCTGTCACAAGTCGGTACACGTCCTGATATGGCCTAGGGTCTTACTGGTGCGTAAAACTACACCAACCACCCAGCCTCCCCCGGCCCTCTCAGAGGACTGTGGTTGGGCTCTTAGGCTGCCTTTTTCCTTCCTCCCCGACATACTTTTTCTCTGACCACTACCCATCAGAAGCCAACTCCCGACCACATGGGACCACTTTCAGCGGTGCCCATACAGTGCTGCAGATTTGCAGCCTTCAGCGCACCAATGCGACTGAAAACTCTCCAAAACAACACCTCACATCAACCCTAACATCCCAACACCCCTACATACACAACCCACCCATTGACACCCCCCCCCACGCACCCCACACATGCATACTACCACAGATGCATCTACCCCCCTCCCCCACCCAGACACACCCCTTCCACTGGTCCACACGACTCCCCCCCCCTCCCCCATCACCACCGCCCCCACAAACATCCTACCCACCCTACCGAGTTATCGGCCACCCCACTCACCCCCTCCACCCCCCACTCACCCCGTGAACCCACACTCAGCCCATCCACACCCCACCCTTCCCCTCCACCCATCCCCCTCACCCTCCCCCCCCCCCACCCTCTTACTCCCCACACCCAGGTGTCCGACCACTCCGATAATACCATTCCGCCTCCCCGATGTATCCGATTGCAGGTCAACTCCAATGCGACATTTGCATAATAACCCCCCACTCACCACCCACTGCTCGCCACCCCTCCCCTTCAACCCCCCTTCCCCACACGCTCAAGCCACTGTATCAGTTTAATTGTACTTATTCAGATTGGACAGTGTCGATCTGCCGGCCCGCCGTACACAACGCGATAATCCACGCTATCCAGACCGCACTTCGTCCACACCTCTCTATCTCCTCTCTGCTGGCCATGCTCCTCCTTGATAATGTCTAAAAAGAGTTCCAGGAGCAGGAGCCCGCCAGCATTTCACTTTCTACTTGTCTTACTCTGTCTGTGTCTTTGGCTCACCGGCTGGTCGCCATAGACGCAGTACTTGACTCAACTCTCCTCATTTCTCTTTTCTATGCTCTACGCTTTTTTTTTTCTCCCCATTTTACTTCTACCCCTGATCGAGGGAGTTGTTTGCTTGGGTGGGGCCCTTCACCTTATCGTTTATCTTGCTTTGT
This sequence comes from Branchipolynoe longqiensis, assembly GCA_030323885.1. Taxonomy (NCBI): domain Eukaryota; kingdom Metazoa; phylum Annelida; class Polychaeta; order Phyllodocida; family Polynoidae; genus Branchipolynoe; species Branchipolynoe longqiensis. The sequence goes on from CM059191.1 coordinate 4,408,726, forward strand.
TCTTTGTTCTTGTTGCTGGAACCGCTATATTGCTGCAGTTCTGCAGCCAGTAACCGTCGTAAGGTTATAAACGCCCCAGAAGTCAAGTCCCATCGCTTGTGTGGAGTCCTATGGAGTCATCTCCTCTGCCAATTTGGATTTCCACTGTTGTGAAAAATGCATAGCATCATCAAAGTCCAGTTGCTCTCATGCCATGTCTGAGAGGTGTGGGAGGTAGCAAATCCATTGTGTTGGTGAAAGTGTAGGCTCAGGTTTTCTATCAACCAACTGTCTAATGGTGAAAACAAGTCTCTTCAGACTTATCCATGGCAGGACGTTTCTCACTGCTATGTGTGGCTGGCTTATGAACCCCTACACAGCACCCACTAGCTCTACTTGCATGCACACACAAGTGCTAAGCATACAGCTCAAGCTACTTGTTCTAGAACTCACCACAGGCCTTCTTGCATGTAACCTACTTCAGTTCCCTTACTAAAAGGAAATTTTGTTTTATTTAACGATGCCTCTAGAGTACATAGATTTTTATCATCGGCTATTGGACGTCAAACATATGGTCAGTCTGATATATTTCTTTGGAGGAAACCGTTGCCGCCACATAGGCTACACTGTCTGATAAGCAGCAAGGGGTCTTTTATACACACTTTTCCATAGACAGGACAGCACATACCATAGCCTTGGATGAACCATTTGCGGACCACTGGTTGGAATGGAAAATAACCCAAACTACAAATGGGTCTACTGAGCAGGATCGAGAGGATGACCGACACCTTCACAGGTGGACACACTACTGCCTGAGCTACATCCCACTCTAGGTTCCATTACTATAATATTTATATATAACTCCAATTTATATTTCACATAAATCTTTAAACTCTTTTTGTTTAAAGAATGCTTTTTAGGGCTGCCTGTTCAATGGACCCCTCCTGCATCTATTCAGACATCAATTTGTTCGAATTAATACAAATACATGACATTCATACTGAAAGTTGACTTCATATGTGTCATTTGATACTGCAGGATTGCGACTGTCTCCATTTAGTATTAGCAAATAAGGATGATCTTTTCTTGAACTATGTAATTATAATGAGGTCCTGCAAGTGGGGTATTGAGGTGAAAGCTGTGTATTTTGAAATTTAAATGACACTTTTTTGAAGGACTAGACCGGATGGCCGAATGAGTTGAGCATCTGTGTCCTGCTTTGGTAGATTGTGGGATTCACAACCATAGTATATGTCAAACCCAGGTCGCGTCAAGGCACTGACTTATACTTTGATACTTGTCCCTTCCTAGCCAGGTGCTGAGCATTATTAGGATAGGGCAAGGACTGGTTGGCTCAGTTTCAGGATAATGTGACCTGAGTGGAATATCAAGTCATGGTGCTGGCAGCCTGGTCTCCCAGAGGGTCAGCACTATAAAGTCACAATGAGTGCGCACTGTCACAAGTTAGTACCTGTCCTGATGCAACCTTAGATGTTGCCAGGATGTAAAACTACAACAACCAACCAACCAACAATCTTCTGTTGGAACATTTATTTGATTAAGCAGGGGAAATTTCAATGATGGACAATTTGTCTTCCCCATTCCACTGCTCCTTGCTCTGTCCTAGTAATGCCGAGCACCAGGTTCAGTAGTGACAAGTATAAAGGCCCGGTAGTTGAACGTAGTGGAGGCTAACGTAGTTGAACGTAGTTGAACGTAGTTGAACGTGGTTGAACGTAGTGCAACATACCAGCATCCATGCTTCTCCATGATGAAAACGAGATAAGAACGTGCATGGGCCGTGAGTTCCGATTTAAGCTTTGGACATGTTCAAAAGAGAGGTATGTTTGAGGCAGAAGTAGTGTCCATGATGATAATGTACTCTAGCCTACTTTAGTCTACTCTAGCGTACTTCTTAATTTACTCTAGCATACTCTAGTGTACCCTAGTGTACTTTGACCCACACAAAACTTGGCCCTTCTGCCGTGGTCACATATCCGTTAGTGGATGAAGTTGAACATAGTTGAACAAAGTGGAGGGTAATGTAGTTCAACATAGTTCAATGTACTTCAACGTAGTTCAACGTAGTTCAACGTAGTTCAACGTAGATCAACGTAGTTCCACGTAGTTCAACGTAGTTCAACGTAGTTCAATGTAGTTGGACATACTGGGATCTGTACCATAATGTACCGGGATCCATACCGTAGCGTATTTATCCGTACTATTACGTGGGTGATGCCACCAAAACCTGCCATACCTGAACGTAGTTCAACGTAGTGACAACACGTTTCACCCACGTTAATCTACGGATCACTATGTCCACTACCGTGTATCTTAAGGCCCTGTCACACTACGACGTTTCTCACCAACGTGCTTCGACGCGTGCCGACGGGTTGGGTTTTTGTTCAACACGTCGGTACACGTCCGGTACGTTGCCGGCGCGTTGCCGGCGCGTTACCGGCGCGTTACCGGCGCGTCGGTACATAGCAACGTGTGAATGGACACGTCGGGGCGCGTCGGGGCGCGTCGGGGCGCGTCGAGGTTTTGTGCATGCACAAAACTTTGGACGCGCGGCGACGCGCGCCAACGGGTTGGAGGGCGCGTTACGGACGCGTTAGCAACACGTCGACACGCGTTGGCGGCGCGCCGGCCGTACGCTGGCAGGACGTTGATCAACGTTGGTTAACGTTGGCTTTTTTCCCCCCAAAATGGGAGCGTTCCGTCGGCGCGTCGGGAAAGTCCCATCGACATGTTGTGGGCATGCCATTGGCGTTGCTCCAGCGTTTCTCGGCGCGTTGGACGTGTTGCCGGCGCGCCTGGATGCGTTGGCCGCGCGCTGTGGACGCGCTGCGGGCGCGTCCTAACGTGTTGCTGGCGGGTATGTACGGGTTCACGCAATACTAACACGATACCAATGCGCTGCCTCCACGCCGTAAACGCGCCGACAACGCGCCGACAGCGCGCCGACAACACGCCAATAACACGCTACCGACACGCTACAGACATCCTAATAACACGCTACTAACGCGCCAATAACGCGCCAATAATGCGCCTCCAACCCGCCACTAACACGCTGCGCCGCGTCAAACTTTCTCCCAAAGCGCTGAAAAGTTTGACGTTTCTCGACGGGTTGCAAATATTTTGTGCTTTGCCGGCGCGCCGGCGGAAGCGTCGTAGTGTGACAGGGCCTAACGTGTGTGTGACCAGGGATTTAATGTGTTACTCCTGGTTTAACTTGCCCAGAGTTTCCGCCCCCCATAGAAACTATATACTTTTACTAGTTATAGTGTAAATATTCCTGATGAGCATAGCCGGAAGGCCAGTGCCTCCGCACTAAGAAAAGGTGTGTATTCTAACGAATAAATATAATATAAATATAAATATAATTGCGCAGACATTTTTACATGGGTATATCATTGAGTAGGTGTCTATATTAATTGAGCGTGGGTGACAGTCCGTTGATTGATTGGTGATGATTCTACGCTGTGTCGAGCATATTCTGTGTTGATGTAAGAACATCCATAAATGTATAACACTGTGAGGTTCCAACTATGCACTTAATATTACCCTACCATGCACGTAATAGCACCCTGCCATGCACCTAATAATACCCTCCATCACACTTACTGCTAGCATACCTTCTACATGTTATTACCATACCATGCACTTAATAGTACTCTGCCATGCACCTAATATTACCCTACACCATACTTACTACTGCCATACCTTCCACATGGTGTTACCCTACCATGGACTTAATAGTGCCATGGCATGCACCTAACATCACCCTATACCGTACTTACTATTACCATACCTTCCACATGGGGTTACCCTACCATGCACTTAATAGTACCCTGCCATGCGACACCCATTACCCTACACCATACTTAATAGGACCCTACCTTCCACATGATATTACCCTACGGTCCACCTACAATTACCATGCCATGAACCAACTATTACCCTACACTATGCACTAATACACTAATAATACCATACCATGCACCTACTCTTACCTTACCAAGTACCTATTATTACCATACGTTAACCTAATATCACTGTATCATATACATACTATTACAATACCATGCACCTAATGTTACCGTACCATACCCTACCATTACCATTCCATGCACCTACTATTACCCGACCATGTACCTATTATTAATACCATGTACATATTAGTATCCTACCATGCACCTACTATTACCATACCATGTACCTAATATTACCCTACAATGCACATCATACTACTGTACACCTACTATTACCATAACGTGTCCCTAATATTACCTACCATACACCTACTATTACCATGCTATGCATCCACCCATATTATTATCCTACCATGTACCTACTATTACCATACTCCTACTATTACCATACTATGCCACTAATATTACCCTACCATACAACTACTATTACCATACGGCGCACCTGTACATGCTACACTTTCCCTAGTACTACCATACCATACACCTACTATGACAATACCATGCACCTACACCTAATATTACCCTACCATACACCTAGTACTACCCTATCATACACCTACTATTACCCTATCATGCACCTACACCTACTATTACCCTACAACGTACCTACTATTACCCTACAATGTACCTAATATTACAGTATAATGTACCTAATATTACCCTACAATGTACCTAATATTACCCTACAATGTACCTACTATTACCCTACAATGTACCTATTATTACCTTTCAACGTACCTACTATTACCCTACAATATACCTACTATTACCATATCATGTACTTACTATTACGCTTCCATGTACCTACTATTACCCTACAAGTTGCTTACTATTACCCTACAATGTACCTACTATTACCCTGCAATGTAGCTATTATTACTCTTCAATGTACCTACTATTACTCATCAATGTACCTACTATTACCCTACAAAATACCTACTATTACCCTACAATGTATCTACCATTACCCTACCCCATGTACATACTATTACTATTCAATGTATCTACTATTACCCTACAATGCACCTAATATTACCCTATAATGTCCCTGCTATCACCCTACAATTGACCTACTATTACCCTACAATGTACATACTATTACCCTACAGTGTACCTACTATTACCCTACACTCTATCTACTATTACCCTATACTGTACTCAATAGTACCCTACAATGCACCTACTATTACCCTGAAATGTATATATATATATATATATATGTATTACCATATAATGCATCTAATATTACCCTACAACGTACCTACTATTACTCTTCAATATACCTAGTATTACCCTCCAATGTATCTACTATTACCCTACAATGTACCTACTATTACCCTACAACATACCTACTATTACCCTCCAATATACCTACTATTACCCTGCGATACACCTACTATTACCCTACGCGGTATCTACTATTACCCTACAATGTACCTACTACTACCATACCATATACCTAATATTACCCTACCATACACCTAGTATTACCCTATCATACCCCTACTATTACCCTATCATGCACCTACACCTACTCTTACCATACAATGCACCTAATATTACCCAACAATATCTCTACTATTACCCTACAATGTACCTACTAGTACCCTCCCAAACACTTACTCTTACCCTACCATTCAGATTATCGTCGCTACATGGCACCCAGTCTAGCAAAGGTAAAGCAAGCAGTTTACTACGACAGACAAAATAGTAAAACATATTAATATACAGTAAAACCTATAAGTCGACCTACCATGGGACCGACATTAAATGGTCCATTTAGGGAGGTGGTCGGATTAGGCAGTTTCTTTTTATCTTTCATCGTTACAATGGTATTGTATGGGTAATCATTTGGAACCCAAATAAAGCGATCAATATAGGGGAGTGGTCAATCTGTGGAGGTGGTGGGTTAGAGAGGTTTTACTGTATCTCCAGCATGGTTCTCATTCTCATCCATTTTTTACATCTATTGTCATCATCGTAAACATGTAAATAACTGCGATGATGTATTGCCCGAAGACCAACGCGTTTGTACTGACAAAGGAAGTCTTTAAAAGAATAACATACTTAACAAACAATATATCAAAACAATTGACAGGGTTCATTATGTGTTATGTACAATAACATATACCTGGCCTGGACATGTTATAGGCGAGACACATATTTAATGAGGACCAAGGGGTTGAAATTATTAGCCAATTAAATCCCACTGTCTAAATTTAAGAACCCTTGTGTCTATGTGCATTACCCCTTTAGAGATGAAAGCACTCAAACCCGCCCGCAAATTCCACACACATACAACACAGTAGGGCCTGTAGTTGAATTGCATTTCTGTAAATATTTTCCTGAAAATTTCTCGAAATACAGTGTCACCCGATTGTGGACACATTCAGGTGCTGCTAGACTGTAAGCGCGTGAAACCGACAGGTGCACCCATGCCCTCCTGGCTCCAAAGAGTTAAGGAATCCATCCTGAAGTTAAGAAACTGTACTCAAAGCGTGGGTAGAACGGACCACATGTCTACAGGCGGTTTCCTTGAAGGTTGCTTTTTCGCAGACACCCACACACACAAGGAACATTAACTTTCTGTCAATAATGCATCGCTTCTACAGCGACCTTTCAATGCATTTTATGTACAACTTGTGAACTAGAGAATACCTCAGATGTCATCAAACAAAGAAATAGACAAACGCTGAACTGAGCCTATTCAATTCAATCTTGTCTTGATATTATAATTACATGAGATAAAAGCCTCGGAACAACCCGATGAAAGCATACACTGTTCTAAGCCAAAGCAGTTATCTAGATTTGTTTATGCTACATAGCTATAACTTCAATCAACTTAGCTATAAATGCACTTCTTAACTATTTCTTCTATCAATAAATCAATAGTTCTGTTCTCTAGTCAAGCGTTGTATGCAATGGTTCTCCACTTGTCCCAATGGTGTGCTGTTCTTATAGACTGTGAATAATTCAAGCCTGTCCACTGTGAAATATTTGTAAACCATGATGTTCTTGGTCTCCCTCTCCCTCTGCTGCCATTCACCTTCCCTTCCAACAATGTACGGTATATTGAACTCTGACAAATGATGTGGCCAAAATAAATAAGTTTCTTTGTCTGTATAGTGGCAAACAAGCTTTTCTTATTTTTAATTTTTCTGAGAACTTCTTTGTTGGTGATCTTCTTTGTCCATGATATTTTCATCATCCTTCGATAAGTCCACATCTCAAATGCTGCTAAACGTTTGTACATTTTCTTAGAGATTGTCCATGTCTCAGCCCCATACATTAGAGTAGACCACACATAACACTGAAGAATACGCTTCCTTGTTTGTATTAATATCTTACTTGATGTTAACACTCTATACATTTTGGAGAATGTTGTTTGGGCTATTGTTATCCTTCTTTTAATTTCTTCCTCACATCTCCCATCATTTGTAATCTTTTGTCCGAGATATATGAATTTGGATACTTGTTCTATGTTTGTGCCATCTATTTCTTCTATAGCCGGGAATAATATGTAGTGATAGAAATAAGCAAAACTGTTCACTTGTCCATACGACAAGTCTGGTGTGATTTTCACTTGTCCGCCTGAATTTTCACTTGTCCCCCAATACTTACCTTTATTATCTAAGTTAACATCCTTCGGTATTGTAATCATCATCATCATCATGCTGTCAGTGGCGATGCAACAAAGACTGCTTTCATTACTTGACTGCCGCTCTCCATTTAGCTCTCTGCTGTGAGAGTTGCGTCCATGAGTCGGTCTTAATGTCTCTCAGCTTCAGGTTTCTCTTGATGGTATCCTTGAACCGGAGACGAGGGCGCCCTCTCTTTCTGTAACCAGAAGACAGTTGAGAGTAGAGGATCTGCTTTGGTAGCCTGTCTGATGACATCCTCATGAGGTGTCCAGTCCACCAGAGATTCTTTTTGATCAGAAGATCTTCTATAGAGGGCAGCCCCATCCGTTTGAGTAATACAACTACCAAATGAGGGAAGAGCGCTGGCTTTCCATGAGGAAAGTCGGGAGTTCGATTCCCAGTCAAGTGAAACCAATGACTTACAAAATGGATATTTGTCACTTCCTAGCCTGACACTAATACGATATGACAAGGAAGGACTGGTTAGCTCCGTGTCAGGATAATGTGAGTGAGTGGGATATCAGGCCATGGTGATGGTGGCCTGATTTCCAAGTGAGGCAGCACTATAAAGTCACCATGAGTGCACACTGTCACTAGTTGGTACCCATCCTGATATAACCTTAGATGTTGCTAGATGTAAAACTCCAACAACCATCAGCAAGCTAAAGTAAGGGAGAGTATTATGATCAATGTATATGAGGAGTTCAGGCGCAAAACCCTGTAAATGCCAATCCAAAGAAAATAGATAAACATTGGAATCAACTTTCAAAAAGTTCATATTGTTACATTCCTATTTTTTTGTTCATTGCTCCATAATCATTTCATCACAAGAATAGTGGCATTATTGAGAATTAAAATTACCTTCAGGTAAAAACCTTTTATTTTCATTAAGTTGTTGGATTGGCAATTACGGGGTTTTGCGCCTGAACTCTTCATAGTATTACTCATATTGGTGTGTGTCCTGGTAGATAACTGTCAACAACTTGTAAAATATTCCGATAATCAGCAGAGGAGGAAATGGAAATCCTCTATTATTATTCATTGGTGCCGGCCAAGAGTGTGAATATATGTATGTTTTGTATATATATATGGCTTGGCCCATGCTTGAGGGCAGGTAATTATAGACATAGGGTTGATTGGCAGGTCTGGGTGTGAGTGCACTCAGGGCCTGGCTCTCTGCTGAGTTAGGGTCAACGCACACAGGGTTCAAGGTTGGTGGTGGCCACAGGTCAACCAGCTCTGGTGGTGGGCAGACCACTGGGCCCGTATGCATGGGGCGGTGGTAGTGCTCCAAACCTGTGGGTAGAGGCGATCTCCTGGTTAGCGGCGAAAAGTCGGTATGCATGGACCAGTGTTATGCAAACCCCGGAGTTAAAAGTCGGGTAAGCTAACCCCATTCCGTAGCAGGTATAAGGGTAGTGGTAGGGACTGACTCGGGCCAAATCTATTGAATGTGATCATATTTAACAGAATTACATACGCAATAAGTGTAATTTTATCAATTTAACCCCAAATTTGAACCGTTATTAAGGCTACCGCCGCATTGGCGGCAATATTAATAGTGTTGAATCGACGAATGTAAAGTAAACAAATCGCCGCCACCACCACAACGTCGATATCCATACTGTCGAAGATCAACAAAACATCGCCGCCGCCCCCACCGGCGGCAATATATTAGGCCCATATCTATTCAATGCGATCATATTTAACAGAATTACATCCTGTACAAGTGATATTTTAGCAAATTACCCACAAAAACGAACCGAAAGTAATATTAATATTGTCACATCGACGAATGTACACACAACAAATCGCCACCACCGCTGCGGCGACGTCGATATCCATACTGGCATAATGCCAGCGGCAATGTTTTAGGCCCAAATCTATTCAATGCGACCATATTTAACAGAATTACATATGCAATAAGTGAAATTTAATCAAAGTAACCCTAGATTCGAACCGCTATTAACGCCGGGGCCGCAGTGGCGGCGTTATTCACATTGTAGAATCGAGGGATTTCCCAAATTCATAAATAACTGCTAGGGTAGCTAACGCCTCCGCACTTTGGCTCCATGCATACCCAGTGACCCATTTCTCACCACCGGCGATAGCTACCCCTAACTCGGTCCTTACCACCGGGGTCGATAAATAATTCTTCATGCATACGGGTCCTGGGGCCGTATGCACCAAGTTGTGCTAGGCTTAACCGGAGCTAGGCGCAAGCTCCGGTCAGTTAGCACCGGGTAGGGGGGGGGCTCCGCGAAAGAGGAAAAGTGGTATGCACCAATGTCTTAGCCGGGGTGGGTAGCTGACCATGAGTTTATTTATAGATTTGGGAATTCCCTCCAGTCGACGATATGAATAAACCCGCCAATGCAGCGGGAGCATTAATAATGGTTCGATTTTATGGTTAATTTGAATAAATTTCAGTTATTGCGTATGTAAATCTGCCAAATATGATCGCATTGAATAGATTTGGGTACAATATATTGCCGTCGATTCGGCGGTGGCCAATTTTAGTTGACGTTGGACAGTATGGATATCGACGTCGAAGCCGCGGCGGCGATTTGTTTACTTTACGTTCGTCGATTCGAGTATGCATTTCACCGCAGATTTAGCGGCAGCATTACTATCGGTTCAAATTTAGGGTTTATTTAATGAAATATCACGTTTAGAGTCTGAAATTCTGTCAAATATGATCGCGTTGAATAAATTGACATCCATACACGCACACTAACCACCCCGGCTAGCAGTTAAACCCGATTTGAAACTGGGGTAGCTTAGCCTAGGCTACGGTCGGCGGTTACCGGTGGGCACCGATTGATGCATATCCATTTTCCATAGTTAGCCCTGTGGAGATAGTCAAACCACGGTTAAGGCCCTAACTCCGATTGGTGCATACGCCCCCTGGTGGCCATTGGTTGGAGTGAATGGCATGATCTTATACCAAGAATCCATGTACTATATATAATAAACCAGAGGGGCATGGACTCTCTCTTACACTCTTACTTTGGTTACTGGACGTTGGGTTCACTTGTCCATACGACAAGTCTGGTGTGATTTTCACTTGTCCGCCTGAATTTTCACTTGTCCCCCAATACTTACCTTTATTATCTAAGTTAACATCCTTCGGTACCTTCCAAGCAGCACCCATAATTCCGCTCCTTTCCTCCAGGTGGCGCCTCACCCACCTACTATCTGCCCATTTCGCCAACGATTTAGTTCAATCAAATGAACGGTAGGTCATAAGGGCCAGCCAGAGTTATAGGCTCAACCCATACAAATCTGACTTGTCTCCGTTTCTGTTATCTATTATGTTATGGACGGAATTAATAATACTGATACTGGTGTGTTAAAGCACAGCTATGGCCGAGACTCCAAACCAATTGGATTATGCTACTTTATGTAAATCATTTTAACACTTATGGAAGAACCACCCTCAATATATCAGGTGGCAGAGTATACCGGGTTCAGTGTGGAGACTTGGGGGGGAGGGTTCCATTCTCTCACTCACCCCCAGCACAAACACCACACCCATAATAGCAGCACAGTTTTTGCAGCGGCCCACCATCTTAGCCCATAATACTGAAGTTATTATTGCTAACTTACGAACATAATCAACTAATATGCCCTACCTATGTACCCGCTGATCTACCTATTTACAATGTGATGTAAACGGCCGGGAGACCAGTGCCTCGGCGCTGAAAAAAATGTTTGTTCTGATGAATATACTGTTTTGCCCACAACAACGAAAAGTGTTTTCTGCGTATATAGCCAAAGCAATCAGCCCATGACAGTGAATAAAACACTGAAGCCATCATGAGACCATTTGTGAGAAACCATAACAGAACAAATCCACCATGTCAGATCCACTCACTCTGATCTGGGTCCACTTACTGTCAAATATATCAAATCAAAATGGCGATATGAATGCAGCGATCATCCAATGAAACACCTACATAGCATCACGCCATGGGGAAAACATCCACACCGTCATGCTGAGTGTCGGTGGGACCAAGTAGTCCTCAGTAGGGGTTGCGTTGACCAATCTTGGCTGACTCATGCATTTTTACTCAACGGAGAACAACACCCATGAGTGCATTCAGTGTCAATGCCCTCACTCCCTCAGGCACATTCTACTTGATGGCCTTTTGTCAACAGTGTTTCTTTTTTTCTATCACCTCATGTAATTTCTGGCTTTGTTTCATAAGTTCTATTTCGCTGCCAGTTGTCACACGTCTAACCACTTCAAAATTGCTTCAGACATGGTTTGTGCTGTCATTTTACATGGATCTGACCATTTCAGAGATTAACGTACATTTCAATGTGAGTCTGAATAGCAAGACCAGCAGAATAGCTACCACGACTTGTTCAACGTCAACGTGACCCTTGGTGCTGACAAGACATTAAAGCATCCTCAATCAATCAATCAGACAAATGCCATCACACCTTATGGCATCTCTGAAAATCATTTAAAAAAAACAACCTACTATAGTATTTCTGCAATGCTCGGCCGTCATGAACACCAGATAATACCATGAACTCTCCCCCTTCATTTCACCTCCCTTAAACAAACCCTTAAGCAAACTCATAAGGAAGAAAGGGAAGACAAGTCACAAAGATTGACAGTCAAGAAGTTGTGCTTTATTGGCATCAACTCGTCTTCACCTACCAGTGACCTATCACCCTCACTCCTTACCTTCTGTCCACACAGAATCTCATTACCTCTTTACCCTGTCTATGAATCAGTGCCTACAGTCGATTGAACCAGAGTCCCTTGGTTGTTGCACTCCACTCAATTTAGATATATGAATCTTGGTAGCATCAGACAGCGTGTCTGGGGTCCTGCTCTAGAGTAGGTGTGTCTCACTCAGGAGCCAGGAGTAGAGTGTCCACTCTCCAGTTTGCCTGAAGCAGTGTCTTGCATAATTAATATCAAAGTGAGACTAGTGTGGTCAGAGGGCCAAGGGAGTGCAGGTGACTGGGCATCCCGCAGCCAGCCAATCAGGCACCCACCACAGCCTGGGAGGGTGACACCCCCCAGTAGGGGTGGCTGTCACTCAGCCCAGCTGAAGGTGGTGTCTATGTGTATATGCAAATTAGGCTGGTGTGTTGGACCATGGGCACATGGGTAGTTGTAGACAGTACACAAATATATATATATATATCATGTCCTTTTCCTGCACTTGCACTCTTTATGGATGCATAGAGGAAATATTGCAACAAACATGACCTGTCTCTTATATAGGAACATCTCTTCATTAATCTCAGGCATCATGTATGAACATATATTTCACACAACCTATATCATGTCATAGTGGGAGTGGGGCACCCATTGCTTTTAGATTACATAACCTTTCCCCACTCCATCGCCCAAAAATATTAATGTTATCTGCCAATATATAATTCCGAACCGAAAATCCGTATATTTGTACACTAGGACACTGTGCAACTTCTGGATTGAAACCCACTTTAATATCAATGCAGTAAACCATGCATCAGTATTCACAGAGACGCAGAGGCTGGCAGGTAAAGTGTGCAACCTTTAATGAAGCATTCAGCATCGATCACAATGCTCAATGATGAATGTAAGACGTCATCACATTTTTCATTTTCATGTACCTCATTTCATCTCATTGTGTGAGAAACCGGGCATGGTGTCCGAATTGGTAGAGCACAGGCCTCCCATGCGGGAGATCAGGAGTTCAATTCCCAGTCGAGTCAAACCAATGACTTATAAAATTGATACTTGTCGCTTCCTAGCTTGGTACACGGCATTGATAGGATAGGGGATGGACTGATTAGCTCAGTTTCATGATAATGTGGCATTCTCTCTGGCGGAGTGGTTAGAGTGTCTGACTTTTTTCTAGGTCAGACTCCTAATCTGATGGTCGGCGGTTCGATTCCCCGTGCCCCAAGCTCTGCCAATTTGGATTTCCACCGCTGTGTATAACTTACAGCGTCATCAAAGGCCGGTTGCTCTCATACCATATCTATGTGGTGTGGGAGGTTAAAAATCCCTTGGGTCGGTAAAAGTGTAGGCTCGGGCTTTCTGTCGACCAGCAGTGGAATGAGGAAGACCAGTCGTCTATGACTGACATTTCCCCTGCTTAAACAACTAATGGACCAACAACAACAAAAAAAAGGGATATTTGGTCATGGTGCTGACAGCCTGATGTCGGAGTGGGGTAGCACTATAAAGTTGCCGAGTGTGCACTGTCACAGTATGAAATCCCGTATTTGCGGGTCCCCGCATGTCATATATGCGGGTGTTTTAAATGCTATTGATGGCCGATCCCGTGAGGCGGTACATGTAGGTTATGGTTACTTTCATTGTGTTCTCTCTTTTAGTAACTGTACTGCTCAACAAGGCAACATTAGTTTTAGGTGTTCCCCTAGATCTATTTCCGGGACGGACATTTGTTATAACCGTCTTGGAGATTCTGAGACGGTTATGAATAGATACCGAAGGTGATATTTATTCTGCTGGTCTTGCCATTCACATATATGCAAACTATAGGGTTGGTTCCCGGTCGTGTCATTCTTTCTGTGATTTTGTCAATGTGAATCTTCTACTGTCAAGATTTAATATAGTTTGAAAATGTACATACGATTTGGTCTACAGTCTTCTGTTTAGCATACCGCTGCTGTCACATAGGATACTCTTGCTCAACCGTTGCCGGTTATGATTTATGTTATGTTTGAATAAATATTATTAAACCATGTTCTGCATTTCTTGCACCTTTTTCTCCGAGTGTGTGAATTGTCCCATGGCTTTGAGTTTCTGTAATTTTTCTGAGAATAATATATTAATTTGATTGTTATAATCTACCTCACTTTAGTTTGAAGTAACTTATTTTAAATGGCTAACTTTTGTGATATTTGAAGTATACAACATAGTATAAATCTAACGCATTTATACTATGTTGTACTATGTATTGACCTTCAGGTAAAGGTGGGTGTGATTGAGGTGTACAAATGACACAATCTTGTATAGGCAAGTGCACAATTGTAATGAGTGGTTGAGCACGCTGTGTTACCTTAATCAGGAGACAAATAGTAAAGCTTCTTTTATTTAACAATGCACTTAAAGCACATTGATTTTTATTGAACGTAAAACATATAGTCATTGTGACATATTTCTTTGGAGGAACCCACTGCCGCCACATAGGCTAGTCTTTCCGATAAGCAGGAAAGGGTCCTTTACATGCATTTTCCCACAGACAGGACAGCACATACCACATCCTTTGATGAACCAGTTGTGAACCACTGTTTGGAACGGAAAATAACCCAAACTGCAAATGTGGCCACTGAGCAGGATCAATAGGATAACCAACAACTTCACAGGTGGACACGCTACCGCCTAACCAACATCCCACTCACATGGTCAATTACACACATTTCAGTATTCCGCACTCCAAGGCTGCCTTACCCTATTCTAGTTACCGCAAATGCCAGGCGTGTTTAATTTGGTAAGGTCTTTGGTTACACTCGGCCGGGGATCGAACTCACGAGTGGGCGAGTGAGCGCGCCACCGATCCTACTCTGGTGTAACTAAATCCAGTTCGCCCACACTTTTGTGTTGCGGATCTAAGTAGGGAGTTTCTTCTCTGTGTCAGGCCTATGTCTCCGACTTGCAGTCTGTCTGATATGCGCCACAGTTGCGCCGACTGTTTAAAACTGCATAGTCCGATGAAAACATCAAATTTTCAAAACCAAAACAATTATCTAAATGTGATCCTACATTTCTAACTTAGATACGTGTGCACTTACTAAGCATTTCTTACCACACAGAAGGGAATACAAAGTCAATTTAATAGAACCTGTTACTACAGAAGCCTATGGTGTCATAGTTTTGGCGTGCTTGCCAACATTAATTTAGGATGTTTGCATTTCAAATATCTCAAAGGTTAGCCATTTAAAATGAAAGTTACTTAAAACTAAAGCATGTTAGATTATAATGATCAAGCTGATATATTTATCTCAGAAAATGACAGAAACTAAAAATCATCAGACTACGCAACTTTAATATGCGGCTCTAAGTGGCGACTAAAGCCAAAGTCACACTTACCAGGACTAGCCCCGGATTTCTAGCCGGACAACCTCCAGACCATTTCCCCGGACCATTTTTGCCTCGCTCTCACACCTACCCACAGGAGCCACAGACTACAAGCCCAGATCACCCCGGATGAGCCCCGGGGTGTGGGTGGTGGTGGTGGCGAGTTGGGGGTTGCGGTACCGTAGACTATGATCAAACTTCACTTTGTCATTGCAAACTCTATTTCCGGGACTGGGTATGAATCTGTCAGAGTCAGAACGAACCATAATTAGACAACGACACAGCATATTAGTTTAAAGTTGGGTTTAATTTTCAAGCAACAGCAGGCAAGTTTTTGATCAGCACCAAGTTCAATTCAAATAACAACAGGTTCAATCACAGTGAGGTCAAGAAGCTTTTAACCCCAGCCATTCACAATGTCACGTAGGGGTGGGTGGGTGTCAATTTTAGGCTAGTCAGTGTCCTCCTCATGCCCGCGTCGATCTGAGCTCTAAGCCGCCGGTCCTGGCCTTATATAGGCACAGAAGGCTAGTTAGTTCAGGAATTCGAGCAGAGATGGCAGATCGATATCATTAGTTACATAATCAAGTTTCGTATTTTGAAAGTGACTATAGGCGGCCCTATTGTACAAGGCATAACGTAGTGCAGCCGGTTCTTGATAGGTGGCAGCATAAGGCCTTCTTAGTACTACGAGGCTATGGCTGTGTCCGAATGTCAAATTACCCATGTTGCCGAACATCACGGACAACTCAAATCAGCCTAGGCGTGCGCATCTGTGTAGGCGGTGGAGATGGTGGTGGTGGGAGGGAAGGGGGGTCAGTGTAGCATATGTGTGTAGGCAGTCGAGGTGGCGCCGGGGAAGGGGGGGTAGAAGGGGTGGTCTTTGTTGCACACAAGTCAGTTGCTGTTGCAAGTTTTTACTTTTACTACCGATGGTGAATCGGTCCAGTCAACGTTCAGCATGAAAGCAATCTAACTGTGGCTGGTCGTGTACTTGGCGGGCAGGAACGGGTGCTGGTGACAGCGGCGGAGCAGAAGGTGTCGGTGGTGGCGCCTCCTAGCGGGAATTCAGGCGTTGGGTGGGTCGGGGGGAGGGGGTCACTCTGGAGGGGGTGTTAGTTGCCATTCCTGCCATCAGGTGGCTACCTCCCTCGATTAGCTCGACACGCGTGGTGTGAGTACGCTCACATGGATTGCTTGGTTGGTTGTTGGGGTTTTACGTCCTGGCAACATCTAAGGTCGTATGTGGACGTGTATCGAATTGGTGGCCGAATTAGGTAGAGCGCAGATTTCCCGTGCGGGAGAAGGTGAGTTCGATCTCCGGTCGTGTCAAACCAATGGCTTAACAATTGATGATTGTCGCTTCCTAGCTTGGTACTCGGCATTAATAGGATAGGGCAAGGACTGGTTAGCACAGTGTCAGGATAATTTTGGCTGAGTGGCATATTGGGTCATGGTGCTGGTGGCCTTATTTCACAGTGGTGGGGGCAGCACTATAAAGTCACCATGAGTGCACACTGTCGCAAGTCAGTAGCCATTCTGATATTACCTTAGATGTCAACAGGATGTAAAACTCAAACAAACAAACAAAACCGGTGTACCAATGTTGGTGTCTGTTACCGCTAATCAGTTATGCTCCAGTTCCTGTCATCAAACTCCAGCCATCCACACTGTTACACATGTACACACAGGATGGTTTTTGCGTCCCGGCACCATATAAGGTCATATCAGGACGGCGACTACTCACACGAAGAGGTGTTTATTTCATATAGATGGTTTTTTGTGTGGGGGTTTTGTTGTGTATAATTAGTTGATTAAGCAAGGGAAATTTCAATCACAGAAAATTTGTCTTCTTCATTCCACTGCTCCTTGTGCTACCCTAGTAATGCCGAGTGCCAGACTAGCTAGCGACAAGTATAAATTTGTTTTAAGTTGCAAGGTCCGATGAAATATATATTTGTCAAAACCAAACCATTCATCAAAATTATTTTGATTCTAGGCTGGATTTCAAACTCCCGACTTGCCTTATGGAAAGCCTGCGCTATACCAGTTCAACCAGGGCGTCCATTACTTCAAACTGTGATGACACGGTCTTTTGGAATAACTCCAGGAAGATGTTGTTTTGGATCAGCATGTGTTCTGAGCTGGAGGATTGACGGTAGAGATAAGCTGGCTATATGTGTGGAGAGTGTGACAAGGGTGGAGGTGAGGGCATTAGTCCTAGTGGAGAAATTCCAAGTCTGCGCATGTCAATAAGAGATAGCTAACCATGACAAGAATATTAATCGAAGCCATAAACAGCAGATTATTGCAAAACGTCCGATTATTATGTTACCACACTAGCTTCTCTTTCAAAATTTATAAAATCCTAATTTATTGCTAGTTCAGCAATCACCCCCCCCCACCCCCACCCAACACGCACACTAAGTGTCACATGTGTATTTAGTTAGTGTAGTTTTACAGCGGTATCGTGGAAATTAAAGAAACTCTTCTTAAGAATGGGACAAGTAAGTATGAGTTATTATTCTAGTAGTCCAGACATGAGCTCCACTACCATATGGTGGCAGCAGGGACTGCTCCATCACCATCACAGTTTACAGCGATAGGTGGCGGTATGGTAGCCGCCGGGCAGCGCCACGACGGCTGCCAGCCACTGCTTGTGGCTAGCGTAACCTCCTCCCCGAGGAAGTTGACATGGGACCTGGCAGGGCAGAGGCAGGTCACTTGATTGGGGACGCCACCGTGAGCAGAGAATATAAACGATTGAGAAGCAAGCGCACTTGTTCTCCTGGTTGCTTGGGAGGTCTACATCGTGAGGGTTGAGTTACAGGTGGCCAAGAAAGGGGCCCCATCACATTATTATAGGAATATAAAAGATGCTTTATACCCACTACCAGGTTCTGTTCTTATCTGTCAAGTCAATGTGAATTTAATCTTGTCTCTTATTTCAGAACACTTTCAGCAAATATATATCTTATCATATGAACCGAACGCAGTAGATGAATCGGTAAGAATGCAGAAGGTTGGAAGTTCAAATCCAAGCCGAGTCAAACGAATCATTTACACAAATGATGATTGTCCCTACCTACCCTGGTGCTTTGCATTACTAGGATAGTGTATGGTTACTTTAACTGAGTGGGGAATCGTGTCATAGTGCCAGGGGCTTGGTCTTCTAGTGGGGCAGCACTATACATTCACAATGAAAGCACACTGTCAAAAGTCGGTACCCGTCCTGATATGACCTTAGATGTTGGCAGTATGTAAACCCTCAGCAAACAAACAAACAGCGAGTTAATGTAATCCTACAATCATTCCTTACAAATCTGAAAAATAATGGACCAGTTTTTCATAGCAATGAAAATAATATGAGTGGGAGTTATTGGTATATGCAAATAAAATCATTTTTGTACACCAACTGTGAGTTTTGATTCATGCATGTCAAGTCAATGTACATTTATTATACCTTATATACAAACATTTTCAGTAAATATTTTCTTTTCACATAAGAAGACAGGTTTTTCTATTTAAATTGCAATCGGTGTTAGAAGTTTCACTAATTGAACATAATATGGCAAAGGAAACTTTTATATTAAAATGTTAAACTTTATGGCAGGGAAATGAGGACAAGACAGTATGACCGGATGAGCTAAGTGCCTGATCACCATGGCAGATGATGGTATTTGAATCACAGAAAATTCAAAACAATGACTTCAGTTTGAACGCTGGCCAATTCGAACCAATGACTTGACACATTTATACTTCTCGCTACATATCCGCTACATAGGACATGGAGAAGGGGAATGAGGAAGACCTATTCTCCGCTATTGACATTTCTCCCACTTAATTAAGGAGGGCACTAAAAACAATTTATATTATCGAAAGGCTGACAGTAGCCCCACCTCCCGGCAAGATTCCTGAACTACTTAACTAACCATCATGGAGAAGCGCAACCAGGCACGGTGGCCTAATCGATAGAACGCGGGCCTCACATGTGCCATGTCGGGAGTTTGGTTCCCGGTCGAGTCAAACCAATGGCTTATAAAATTGATACTTATCACTTCCTAGCCTAATGTTCGGCATTAATAGGACAGGTGAATGACTGGTTAGCTCAGTATCAGGTTAATGTGACTGAGTGGGATTTGGGGTCATTGTGCCGGTGGCCTGATTTCCCAGTGGGGCAGCACTATATAAAGTCGCCATGAGTGTGCACTGTCACAAGTCGATACCCGTCCTGATATGACCTTAGGTGTTAGCAGGATGTAAAACTCCACCAACCAACCAACTAACCGGATGAAAAGTTTGTATATCTTTTTCTATATCCTTTATCTACTTCTGCTATCCTGGTAGGCTCAGTGTCTGAAACATCCACAAGAAGACAGCATTGTACTCAAATAGTTGTTTTAATCTCAACATAGTTGGTACAGGCATATATGTACATAGTCTGGACTTTCTGGTGGCCGTGCTGAAAGAGAGAGAGTGTGTGACTTGCACCCTTATTTATAGGTTTTTATCCAGGTATCAGTCAGGTGACCCTAGCTTGTACCCAGCAGCCCATTGGCTGCAGAGGACCAATACAGCCGGGTACCAATCAGCTGACCTAGTTAGCTGGTACCCGGCAGCCCATTGGCTGCAGAGTACCAACACAGCAGTCACCTGCTTGGTTGCATAGCATTAAATCAAAACCACCCCAAAATTCCCAAATATCTTACACTGAGAACCGCCATTTTCCCATATCCGGTCACACCCCATTATGTTCCTCTCTTTTAGTGTTATTGTGGTTGTTATTCACTGGGTGCACTGGTTGCACTGAAATGTCTGTGATGACTGGGTGGGTAAGGGCGTGTGGTGTGTTTGGGGTATGGTGGTGTGGGGATATATGGTGTTGGGATATGGTGGTGTAGAGGGGTTGGGGTGTAGTGGTTGGGGGAGGGTGGTGTGGGGGTATAGGGGGGGGGGCGTATGTTGGTGTGGAGGTGTGGGGTTGGGGAGGGTGATGTGCGGGTGTAGGATGGTATGGTGGTGTGGGGGTGTGACTTCTTAGGTGTTCTTCTTGCGTGTACATTAAATGCTGTCTAAGCCTTCACTGAATGCTCTCTATCCACTATCTTCATAAGTTGTTATCATGTTTTATGATAGTCGGCTTAACGTGGAGAATGTTGTATTGGGTACTTGGCTAGGCTCAGTAGTTTACATCAGAAGCAGACAAATGGTACATATTTTAGTGCCACTGTCGAATGAATCTATCTATGACATCTTCATGTATTGTTTTATGGCTCAGCGGCAGCAATTTGTAATAGTTAATTTGAGGGTATACGATGGCCTTGGCTTTTGTTAATTTATTTTCCACAATGAATCATGCTTTGTTGCATCATTAATTTATCAAATAGTTGACTTGTGTAGTGGTTTTAATTATCGTTTTATTGTCTTTACTTCATAAGGGGACGATTATATGTATGTGTAGTTAAAGGTGTACTTACTAATCCAGCCAACAGTAGTAGTAGTAGGTGGGAGGTGACTACTCACACGTGATAAAGAAATTGACTTGATAATATAGGGAAGGTAATAGTGTTTAGCCAGTGAGGGATATGATACACTGTTGTTATAATAATTAGGCATTTTAAGTTCAGTGCTTGAACGCCTCTGAATTATTACAATTTTAGAAAAGAAGGTTTCGACGTAATCATGGTTTCACTCCGACAATCAGACAGAAAATCCAGTATTTATATAGTTTGACCGTTTTCTTCTTCTGATTAGGAGCGGGATGTAGCTCAGGCGGAAGCATGTCCACCTGCGAATGTGTCTATAATTCTATCGATCCTGCTCAGTGAACCCATTTGCAGTTTGCGTTATTTCCCTTCAAACCAGTGGTCTACAACTGGTTCATCAAAGACTGTGGTATGTGCTGTCCTGTCTGTGGGAAAGTGCATATAAAAGACCCCTTGATGCTTATTGGAAAGAATAGGCTATGTGGCAGTAGTGGGTTTCTTGCAAAGAAATATGTCCAAATGACCATATATTTGACACCCAATAGCCGATGATAATAATTAATGTGCTCGGAGGCGTATTTAAATAAAACAAGGCTTTTCTTCTTCTTCTGATTATACCGAATAATATATGTATATATATATATATATATATATATATATATATATATCAACGGGCTTTGTTTTGTTCTTATTGAATGGACCGATGCCTATATTTGTATAATTTATTATTCGAATATAACTAATATTATTAATATCTTGTTAGAATCGTGATACCAGCCGATTATATACTGCTAGCTTCCCGACAAGGGCGCCACCTACGGCAGATTTAGACACTTCTCGCTACTCTACGACCAGGCGCAGCAATTATATATGTCTAACTAAAGCTAATAATATACAAATCCTCGATAGATGGCAGGGGGCAGGGACTCCACCAATTCGCCGACGGAGGAGGTAACAAAGTATATGATCATGATCCCCTAGCATTTGTACTTGTATAATGTATATCACATATCATCATCATGCTGTCAGTCACGATGCGACAAAGACTGCTTTCATTACTTGACTGCCACTCTCATGTGCGGTTGTACATTTCATTAAAGCTGCCTGCTAAAGTGTTGAAGTCCTGCGGGATTTTGCAAGTTACCAGCAGCACTCTCTCGGGGAGCAAATAGAGGATTCACACTGGCAAGAACATGTCAAGACTGGTGCCATGACCAGATATGTGATGCATGGTTGCTGAAACTACCCTATGTCATCATCATCATCATCATGCTGTCGGTCGCGATGCGACAAAGACTGCTTTCATTACTTGACTGCCGCTTTCCATTTAGCTCTCTGCTGTGAGAGTTGCGTCCATGAGTCGGTCTTAATGTCTCTCAGCTTCAGGTTTCTCTTGATGGTATGCATTTCATGAAAGCTGCCTGCAAAAGTGTTGAAGTGCTGCTGGCTTTTGCAAGTTACCAGCAGCACTATCTCGGGGAGCACATAAAGGTTTCACACTGGCAAGAACATGTCAAGACAGGCGCAAAACTATTTGTCCCTGCAGTGGTTGGTCGGGAGATGTTGGGAGTTCCATACATCAACCACCCTTAATGCTGCCACAGTGACATCGTTTTCTGTTTAGGATTTGCTCCCTTTGCCTTCAGTTCTGTCAAGAACCTGTACCACAAAGCAGTGGTTTACAACTCTGCAGGGCAGGGGCATCAAACTCCCGGAGGTATTGCTATACCTGCATACCCAGGTATATATCACATAGATATATACATATATACATATATACATTAGTGCAGATATAATATTTCTGCAGCCCTCATTTTGCTCAGCCACATTCTAATGATTTTATTCATTAGACATTTACTGTTGGCCAAACAGGTAATGGCTGCGTGGAAATTGGAGCTATGGGGGTGGAAGTCGAGGTGATAGTGGAGGTGGGAGTGGAGGGGGGGGGGGGGGGTAGAGACACCTGCGATGTGGAAAGTGCTGACTCCTTCCGAACGGAACGAACTGAAACAGTTAAAGAAATGTCTTTCTCCTCCTCCCCTCCACCCATTCCCTCCTCCGCTGCTCCCCCCCCCTCCACGTTCCATCTGCTGCTCCGCCCTCCTGCTCCTGTTCCCCGCTCCTGTTCCGCCTTCCCCCCTTCCATCTGTCCCCTGCTACGGTCCTCCACTTCCAGCCTTCTACCATCCTCTTCCTCTTCCTCCAATATCTGTCCCTCCTCCTCCTGTCCTCCTCACCTCCTCCCCTCCTCGCCTCCTCGCCTCCTCCCCCATCAACCTTCTCCCCTTCTCCCCCATCACCACTCTCGCCTTCCTCCTCTCTCCGTCTCCCCCCTCCCCTCTTTCCCCATCACTCTCCTCCCCTCTCCCCCTCTTCCCCTCCCCCACATCTTCACCCTCCCTCCCCCACCGTCAGCCTCTTTTCCCCACCCTATCCTGCTCCTACGTTCCCTCGTATGCCTCCTCCACGAACTGCTCAACCTCCTCTTCCCTCTACCCTCCCTCCCTTTCCCCGCCTACACCCTCCTTTTCACTTCCCTCCCTCTCCCCACTCAGCTCTAGCCCGTCTTCCTCCCCATCTTCCGTGTCTTCCTTCCTTCTCTCCCCTGCTCCTTCCACTCCCACTCCTCCCCCTTTCCATTCCACCACAGTATTTCTGCTCCTCCTCTTCCTTTTCCCCCTCCTTCCCCTCCTTCTCCGTCCTCATCCCCCTTTCCTCTCCTCCCTCTTTCCACTCCTCCACAGTCTTTCTGCTCTGCCTCTTCCCTCTCTCCTTCCTTTCTGCGCCATGCTCCCGTTCCCTCCCCCCTTTCCACTCCTCCACAGTATTTCTGTTCCTCCTCTTCCCTCTCTCCCCTCCTTCCCTCCCACTTCTCCCTCTTCCAACTCCTCCACCGTCGTTCTGCTCCTCCTCTTCGTCTCTCCTCTCCTTCCTCTCCTCCCGCTCCTTCTCTGTCCTCCTCCCTCTGCCTCCTTCCTTTATCCTCCTCTCTTCCGTCCAGGTGTGTCCTCAAGGTATGCCCCTCCACCTCCCACCATCTCTCCATCCCAATCCCCCCACCCCCTCCCCCTCCCACCAGACCCTCCCCCCCACTCAATCCCCCACCCACCCACCAATCCTCATTATAGGCGCGTGGTTCCTCGTCAGACCTCGGTAACCATAGTAACCAAGTCGTCTTGTGAAGTATTCCATGGCTGACCGTCTGAGTTGCCGGATTTGACCCCCAAGTGCTCCATGGCACCGACCTATAGGCAGTGTAGACAGTTAAAAAAAATGTTAACCAGAAAAAAACCCAAAAACCTACCTCCACCGCAAGTGTCCACTGGTAATGCAGGCGGTCTGCCTTGTCCCTCCTCTTTCTTGTCTGTCTGAAATACAAATAAAAGAAGAGAGGACAGTCTATATATAACCATGCAGCTTCACATGATAAGGACGTTAAAGTATTAGCTTTAGTGAAATAATGGCAGTAGAGTGAGGGTTGGTTAGTTGGTTGGTTGTTGGGATTATACATCCTGGCAACATCTCAGGTCATACCAAGATGGGCACCATCTTGTAACAGTGCATGCTCATGTCAAATGTATAGTGCTGCTCCATTGGGGGACCAGGCCACCAGCACCATGACCTGATATCCCACTAAATCACATTATCCTGACACTGAGCCAACCAATCGATGCCCTATCTTAATAGCGTTGAGCACCTGGCTAGGAAGCGACAAGTATCAAATTTTAAGTAATTGATTTGACTTGACCAGGGTTAAAAACCATGCATTTGAATCCCATTATCTACCAAAAGGAGAGACGGATGTTCAACTCATTCGGCCATCCCGTCCGGTCTGAAGGGTGATGGGGTCTATTGGCTTCACTGAAACCTCATGAATGTCCGCCATATTCACCACTGTGTATTCAACATGCTGAACCATTATTTCCTGATATAGGGCTTTAGGTCCGCATGACTCGCGAATGAGCATGAAGGGAATCCGGAATGAATGTGGATTCCAATAGTTGAGCATCTCAAGGCCCGTTACTTCAAGTGAGCTTTGAAATCGTAGCCAGACCAGTTGGATT
Source organism: Branchipolynoe longqiensis (assembly GCA_030323885.1). Lineage (NCBI taxonomy): Eukaryota > Metazoa > Annelida > Polychaeta > Phyllodocida > Polynoidae > Branchipolynoe > Branchipolynoe longqiensis. The sequence goes on from CM059191.1 coordinate 4,433,950, forward strand.
AATGAGTTTAGTTCCCACTTCCCGGTTTGGTAGGTTGTGGGATTCGAACCTACGGGTTCGAACCCCAGCCGAGTCAATCCGATCATTACGAGTTTATGCTTGTCGCTACCTAGCCTGGTATTCGGCAGTACTAGGATAGGGCAAGGAGCACTGGAATGGGGAATAGCAATTTTCCACAAATTAAATATCCTGTTCTTAATCAACCATTGTACAAATACAAAATGAACTAAATTATAAGTGTAGTAATAATTGACAAAAATGCGCAGTTTTCCCCCAACGGTGATATTAGTCTCGCTACAGCATGGTTATCGAGTTACTAGGACGTGAATAATATCAAGGGGCTATTAGATAAGTATTGAGCATCATTCCATTGCGATAAAGATGGATGTTGACCTTTGGATAACGCACTGCTCCTCTAGCGGCATAACCAGACAGGATGGCGGAATGAGTTGAGCGTCCGTCTCCCGTTTTGGTAGATCGTGGGATTCAAACCCATTGACTTAAAACGTGATACTTGTTGCTTCCTAGCCTGGTGCTTCGCATAATTGGAGTAGGGCAATGAATGGTTGGCTCAGTGTCAGGATAATGTTACTGAGTGCGATATTAGGTCATGGTACTGGTGGCCTGGTTTCCCAATGTGGCAGCACTATAAATCCACCATTAGTGCACACTGTCACAAGTCAGTACCTGTCCTAATATGACCTTAGATGTTTCCAGCACGTAAAATCCCAACAACCAACCCTCACCTCATCCCATTATTCTCTATCTAACTAAAGCTAATACTTTAACCTAGTTATTTTCATGTGAAGCTATATATATGTTATATATAGACTCCCCTCTCTCTTCTTGTAGTTCCTATTCTAGCGGAAGACACCCGATGAACAAACCCACACACGCATCTGGCGGATGGCCACAATGATGAGAATGCATCAAGCCGGTGTCTGTGAGAAGAGCAGCTGAAGCTATTCAGGTTTCGGGTGGTGTTGCATGCTGGGAAGATGTGTGCCCAATAGACTACAGCGCCATTCCAGCTGCGCAGTACATTGTGGGATGCGTGGAAGAAAAATAAACCCACGAGAAGCACATGGCACATGTTAATACTCTGGGTGCAGCTATGAAATGTGCTGGTTCCAGCTCATCTCAGGTCTTGTTTGATACATAGAATACCAACTAAAAAAATATATATATAATAAATTAAGATATTAATCTTTTATCCAGCATTGCATTTACATCAATATAATCAGCACATCCTATACCATGTGCATTTAGATTTAGACAAATCTGGACACTCAGACTAGTGTTAAAGCCATCGCCAGAGTCAGTTTGACTTATTTGATAGTTTATTCATGTTTTTATTTATATCCTATGGTTAATGACATATGTAGAACTAGAAAATGAGTAGGGTAAATCAGATATTGGTTATATATTTCTTTGAAATAGGTTTTTGTTGACACATTTGACATTGTAATATTTAGAACATGAATGATTGATGTCTAGTCAATGGTCATGCAAACATCAGACTGTAAAGTGACTGAAATTGTATGTTTCTTAGCTCACAATGCGTAATTATGGAGTGTTGTGTCTTAAACTTATGCATTATATTATTATATTGCAACCATGTTTGAGCCAAATTCTTATCTATTTCTATTAATTTTGAATAAAATTGAAGTTTTGCCTGACGCATATCGGCCAACTAAATGGCCATCTGCCTTTGCTTTGCTGCCAGCACCGATTTCAGTGCATGCGCAGTCGGAACGCTGATCTCGTCTATAGAGTCACTATGTATACAATGTGTGGGCGGGTGGTAGGGTCTGCTCACATATGCGCCGCGGGTGATAGCATTTGAATGGATGGTGGTGGGTTAGAGAAGTTCTCACCCATCATAAAATATCAACAGCTGCGCTTCTTCGACCCCCCACACGCCCCTCCTCCCACCAACCCCCCAAACCGCCCCCCTCTCCACAGCCGCCAGTGAGAATCTCGCCCGGCACAGAAACAGCCGTTGATCCACAGCAGCGCCATCTATTGAGAGGGTGGCGGAATAGGTGGCACTTGGAGGAGGGGAGGAGGGAGGGTTGTGGGTGCGGAGGGGTGGGGAGGCTTGGGGAGTGGTTGGGGTGGGGTAAGGTGAGGAGGGGGGGAGTTTAGAAACATAGTGGTCCTGAGGAGTGAGTGAGCTCTTTTGGTTGGTTGGATCAGCCTCGACTATCCAGTTCACGCTTCCACTGATGCAGCTGCATTAGCAAGCTGCGGTGGCATTCAGAGGTAAAAGTATGAGTAGTATACGGCAAAGGGGGATTTTCATTTTCACGGGCAGTCTTCAAAACCCCATTGCTGTGCAGAAAGACTATACATCACTCCATCTCTTTCATCGCGACCTGTAAGGCTAAGGATTTCCCGACTGCATTCATTTTAATAGCTCAGAATTTTGAATTAAGGCGGAGGCGTTTACTTTTTAAAGACATTTGGTAATCGTTCCATCTGATATCACTCTGAAGTCACTATATCCTCCGACTGACACTTGTCGACACCCATTGGAGGGGAGGTGGGCCGCAGGTGGCGCCACCAGTCAAGTGCGGAGTCTTACGGAGAATTAAAAAAATATATATATTGACGAGGTATTTACTCTGCCCATAATGTATAAGCTTCCGTCAGGGTGCTTGTTTTCAACGCTGGAGAGCTGTGGTGCTGTCTTGATCTGTTCCTTTGCCCAGGAGTGTTAACCTGTGTTTGCTCAGGTCAGCCTTCTAGAATGTTGGTTGTGAGTAATACCCTATGTGAGTTTTTTTGTAAGTTTCCAGTATTTTTGTCTAGTCTGAGTATGATACCTTAGCCTACTATGTATATCTACTTGGGCGGCATGCAGCCTTGCAGGAGAGGATCCCGTTCCACTCAGATTTGTTTATTTGTTACAGCATCCTTTCACCAAAACCCTGTCCTTAGATAGTGCACTCGTGTGCTAGAACACACTCGGACCCTTTAGGACTGCGGCCAGGTGGGATAGCTGTGTTGTTTGCCTACCCATTTTGTATTTCAGGGTGGATCAGTTGCATGACCCTGGCCTGTCCATTTATGTGTTGGTTTGTGCCAGTACACATACCCAGATGGACTGCGCCATGTGGTGATAGCTTTCCTCATTTTCTTTATACTATAATTTTCCTATTTTTTCTGTTTAGTGCCTCCCACTTTTCCTGGCCTGTCTTTTGTTTCTTTGCCAGTGCACAGCAAGCATTGACTGCACTCAGGGGCAGGTGTGGTTTTGTTGTGTCAGTAAGTAATTGTTTTCTTTAGGAATGTTTTGTAGTGGTCAGGGTTACGGATTGCCCCCAATTTTACATTTTGTTTATTCCAGGCATGTGCTGCCATGGTTAGTACACTTCTCTCATGTATTTTCATGTTGCGTCTTTCCATTAGGAGTATTGGGGACGCGATGTGTCCAGTGTCCCTGCGGGTGGCTACTGTGTAATCCGGTTTCGTGAATAACAATGGGAATAACTATAACATAATAACATAATATATAATGGAAACAATTCCCCTCGTATTTTTATACTCGCATAATTCGTTATACATCACATATATGATGTATAAGCATAATACAGGAATAATTAATCAGAAGCTTTCACACCTTATTATATTCTAAGTCATCTACTATACTGACCTGTTATTACATTGGTCATGTGTAGTATATCTAGATATGTGAATATTATTATGACTGGTTGGTTGCTTGTTGGGGTTTTACGTCCTGACAACATCTAAGGTAACATCAGGGCATCTACCGACGTGTGATAGTGTCCATTCATGACAACTTTATAATGCTGCCCCACTGGGAGACCAGTCCACAAACACCATGACAATACCTCCCACTCAGTCACATTATCCTGACACTAAGCCAGCCAGTCCTTGCCATACCCTAATAATGCCGAGTACCTGGCTAGGAAGTGACATGTATACATATTTAAGTAGTGGTTTGACTCGACCAGGGTTGGAAACCTGTCGGTTCGAATTCCACGGTCTACCAAAATGGGAGATGGATACTCAACTCATTCGGCCATCCTGCCTGGTTTATTATGAATATGATGCATATGTTGTTACCATTAGCTACCGACTAGGGTTTGTGGGTCGAGCAGCCTGGATAACGATGTGGTCACTGTATAGGGAATAACATTCCCTGGTTCCTCCAGCATCCGCTGGGCTAACCCCACTCTTGACCTATTTCCATCCGAAATTTACTCCTGAAGAAAGATAGCGGCAGGTCTTCAAATTTTGATAGTCCGATGGTTTTGAGTTTCTGTCATTTTCTCAGATAAATATATTAGGTTGATCAGTATTATCTACCTTGTTTTCATTTGAAGCACCTTTTATTTTAAATGGCTAACTTTGGAGATATTTGAAGTGCAAACATGCAAAATTAATTGTGGTAAGCGCTCCCAAACTCCTACACTACAGGCTTCTGCAATACACCATTATTTTTAATTGTCTCACGATGCCCTTCTGTGTGGTGATAAATGTTCAATAACTGTAACAGTATCTGATGCGCCTGTCACACCTTGCCGAACTGAGTACCGGAGACCACCAGACAAAGAATTCTCTAGTCCGGTGCTCTCCGGTACACAAATGTATCGAAATGTATCGAAATGGAGCGGAATTGGGTCAAGTGGCACCGGGCGACCAGACAAGTACCGTACATGTACCGTACATGTCCCGGACGAGTACCGGATGAGAACCGGACGAGAACCGGACACGTAACGGATGAGTACCGGACAAAACGGACAAAACTGGACACCAACGGATGGGTACCGGACATGTACGGATGGGTACCGGACATGTACCGGACAAACAGGACACCAACAGTCAGTCCGGCGGTGTCCGGTAGAAGTTTTGTGTTCAAAACCTGTACCGGACACCACTGGACACCGCCGGATAGGTACCGGACATGTACCGGACATCGCCGTACAGTCCGGACAGTGTCCGGTTCTCCTCCATCTCCCCAGTCCGGCAAGGTGTGACTGGGCCTTAAGGTAGATATGTAGAATCAAGACTTGAAAATTGTTTTGGTTTTGAAAATATGATGTTTGTATAGGACTATGCACCTTTAAGAAGCAGGGATTGCTTAGACTTTCTCCAGATGACTGTTGTTCACTGTCCTCATATTTATATTTTTTCCTTTCTGGACGATTCATACTGCCTATCGGGATAAGTCTGAATAGACTTGTTTTCACCATGAGACATTTGGTCGATAGAACACCTGATCCTACACTTTTACCGATCCAACGGATTTTTAACCTCCCACACCACATAGACCTGGTATGATATAAACTGGCCTTTGATGATGCTGCAAGTTATACACAGCGGTGGAAATCCAAATTGGCCGAGGTGATGGCATTGGGAATTGAACCCCCGACCTTTAGATCAGGAGTCTGACGTAGAAAAAAGCAGACACTCTAACCACTCCACCTCAAGGAACGCAGTCGATATGATCAATATATATATGGATAGTGATAAACCCTTTATCACGTGTAATAATGCCTGTAGTGTCTTGCACCCCCCCCCCCTGTCCGGATGGGGGGTGGGACCCCCATCATGCACCGCTCCGCCTCCTGCCGCGGGGCCTAGACTCCACTCGCCCGGAATTTAATTCAATGGCTGTTGCTCGGTAAGGAGGGATGGATGCTCTTACCTCCTACTTAAGGTCATATCACAAAGGGTACCGACTTGTGTCAGTGCACACTGATCGCGACTTTATAGCAGTGCTCGGCCGGATGACCTCGCAGACAGCACCATTACCCAATATCCCACTCAATCATGTTATCCTGATACTGAGCCAGTCAGTCTTTGCCCGATCTTATTACTGCACATTGCCAGGGAGGTGGTGACAACTATCAATTGGGACAATGGTATTAAATTGCGAATAGTATCCACTGTCATGTATCAGTACCCGTCCTAATGGCATATGACCCTAACTATTGCTAGGACGTAAAATCCTGATAAAGAAAATCTGACTTTGCTTAAATATGTTTATTTCCGATATATATATATATATATATATATATATATATATATATATAAACAGTTGGCCCCAGATAAACAGAACAATGATAAGGCTGATGTGGTTGAGAAGAAGATATCTCTGGCAGAGATATATTAAATGACCACCTAAAGCTAAAATTTAACTCTCCCGACAGGCCTATAGGCGATAACGGCCAGACACAGCTGGCAAACAGTGCCTAGAGCCAGATAAGATACAGTGCTATACTATTACACAGGGAACTGAAGATAGATAGTGTCCTTGTTTATATTCCCATAATGAATTATAGAGCACATGGTGCGTTTTCCAAAGCATTCACAAATTACAACTTTGGCAATATAAATAATTGTTCATTTGTGGGGTCGACAATTTCCTTGGTAAGTATTCTTGTCCCTCTCCTCCAAAGTCCTTGTATGGAGCCTCTCCCCCAACCCACCTACTCACCACCCACGCCCCCACCCTCTTGGTACCTCCCCCACATCTGCTTTCTGCTCTCGGCCAAGCCGGACCAGCATAAATGAGGCTGCGAGTGCCATCTATCACTCAGCTAACCATGATGGAGTTCTAATCGGTGCAATTTGTACCAAACACATCGCAATGGACTCAATAGTCACAGGAAGTCTAGCGCGCATTCTAGTCACACTCCAAACCAACTCTAAGGTGCAGGGTGCAGGGTGTCAGGTGGTGGGTGCAGGGTGGTGGATGCAGGGTGGTGGGTGCAGGGTGATGAGTGCACGGAGGTGAGTGCAGGGAAGTGAGTGCAGGGAAGTGAGTGCGGGGAAGTGAGTGCAGGGAGCTGAGTGCAGGGAGTTGAATGCAGGGTGCTGAGTGCATGGAGCTTAGTGCAAGGAGATGAGTGCAGGGAGCTGAGTGCAGGGAGCTGAGTACAAGGAGCTGAGTGCAGGGAGCTGAGTGCAGGGTGCTTAGTGCAGGGTGCTGAGTGCAGGGTGTTGAGTGCTGGGAGCTGAGTGCAGGGAGCTGAGTGCAGGGAGCTGAGTGCATGGAGCTGAGTGCAGGGAGCTGAGTGCAGGGAGCTGAGTGCATGGAGCTGAGTGCAGGGAGCTGAGTGCAGGGAGCTGAGTGCAGGGAGCTGAGTGCAGGGAGTTGAGTGCAGGGAGCTGAGTGCAGGGAGCTGAGTTTAGGGAGCTGAGTGCAAGGAGCTGAGTGCAGGGGGTGGGTGGTGGAGTGGTGAGGGAGCTGAGTGCGGAGCTGAGTGAGGGAGCTGGTCTGGGAGCTGAGTGCAGAGCTTGCAGGGAGCTGAGTGAGGATGGTGCAGGAGCTGAGTGGGGAGGAGTGCGGGCTGAGTGCAGGGCTGAGTGCAGGAGTGAGGCGGAGCTGGTGCAGATCTGAGTCAGGGAGCTGAGTCAGGGGTGAGTGCGGGGTGTGCAGGCTGAGTGCAGGGAGTGCGGGAGCTGAGTGCAGGGAGTGCAGGGAGCTGAGTGCAGGGAGCTGAGTGCAGGGAGCTGAGTGCAGGGAGCTGAGTGCAGGGAGCTGAGTGCAGGGAGCTGAGTGCAGGGAGCTGAGTGCATGGAGCTGAGTGCAGGTAGCTGAGTGCAGGGAGCAGGGCGAAACGTGTGCGGTGTCGGGTGGGAGGGAGGGTCAGGCACAGCTTGCAGGGAGCAGGCAACAGAGTGTATGGGGCCGGGCACAAGTTCAGGGTGCAGGGCGCCAAGAGCCGAGCGAAGGGTGCGGTGTGTAGGGCGTAGGCTGCAGGGTGTAGGTGTAGGGCGTAGGCTGCAGGGTGTAGGGTGTAGGGTGTAGGTGTAGGGCGTAGGCTGCAGGGTGCAGGGTGTAGGGCGCAGACTCAGGCGGAGTTGCGAAGCCCCAGGTTTTAACCCTGGACAAGTAATAGCAATGATTTAAACATAGATACCGTCACTTCCTAACGAGGTATTCACCTTTATGTGGGGAGGGTAAAGCACAGTGAGATGAGGAAAACCAACTTTCCACCACTGAACCTTCTCCCACTTAATCAACTAATGTATCAATGCAAAGAAACAAGATTAGTAATCCACAGCGCCATCTCTCGGGCACTAAATGAACAAGTTTGCTGCCGCCATTATGTTCTCCATATCCCTATTCAACTTACAAGGCGACACTCTGATATTATGCAGATTCTATCTGCTTGCCAAAGTCACAAACTTTATGAATTTATTAATATGCACATTCAACATCAACTTCCTTTTCCATGAATGCAAAAATCACAATCTTTGAAGCCCCGGTTATGGGCCTGTCACACTACGACGCTTCTCGCCGGTGACCCGTCAACGTGTGGTGTTTTTGAGCGATATTTGGTGAAATATGGAGAAGCGCTGGTGGCGCGTTATCGGCGCGTCGGTACACGTCGGTACACTATCTTGGACGTTGACGGTCGGAAGACAACGTCGGCGCGCGTTATTGGTCACTGAGCGTTTTGAACATGTCCAAAAGTTCCAGCGACCGGCAACGCGCGGGAGTAAATGGGTAAGAACGCTAGGAGGACATTAGTGGCGCGTCAAAACGCGCCCACGACACGTTACCAGAACGCTGGCAGGACGTTGGTGCACGTCCATATTGTGTTCCTATTTTTGGCCACGGTTGGTTTGATTTGGTGAGCGCGTCCATAGCGTTCGGTGGACGTGTGCGTAACGGGTAGCGGGCGGGCTGTGCGCATTGGACTAGCGTTTCTTGATAGTTTGGACATTGGGGAGACGTGTAGGGCGCGGCCATAACGTTCCCCAGCGTGTTGCTGGCGTTCTTATAGCGTGTTGCTGGCATTCTTATAGCGTGTTGCTAGCGTGTTGTCAGCGTGGTGCGGACGCGTAGCTGATGGGTCATCACGTGAGACAGCCTGAGTATATAAGGGTACACATTTACAGGAGAAACCACACCACCTCTGGTATTGTGACGTGATGGAACTGCCTGCCAACCCCATAGATGAGTACCAAATAGCGATTTTGCACCATCATCATGACGTTAACGCCTTACTACTATATCAACTGAGAAGAAGGACTGTATGTAGAAAGACGCGCAAGTGGATGCGAGGGTGGATCCGGAGGCGGCAAGAGTTCGGAATCTACGACCAGCTTCTCGTCGAACTACGCAATGAAGACACAGCTGTGTTCATAAATTTCATGAGGATGCCGCCACAAATGTTCGACGAGATGCTGCTGAGAGTCGGACCACGCATCACCAAAAAGTACACGACGTACCGACAACCTCTCGAACCTGGACTGAAGTTAGCATTGACACTGCGTCACCTAGCCTCGGGAAACACTTATTCGTCTATGAAGTTTGGGTGGAGGGTTCCCCACAACACCCAATCACTCATTGTTCGAGAGGTGTGTCAAGCCATTATTGATGAATACTTAGACGAGACTATGACCTGCCCCATGACTCCACTTGCATGGAGTGCCATCTCGGACCTCTTCATGTCTAGGTGGAACTTTCCCCATACATGCGGGGCGCTAGATGGCAAACACATAGCCTGCCGATGTCCCCCCAAATCAGGTTCACTCTACTATAACTATAAGGGGTTCTACTCAATAGTGCTACTCGCTTTGGTGGATGCTGACTATAAATTCCTATGGGCCGATGTGGGGGGATTGGGGTCGGCATCCGATGCGCAAGTGTACAATGAGTCCGAACTGAAAGCTGGCCTTGAAGATGGTTCTATTGGTCTCCCTGCGAGCCAACCTATAGTGGAAGGGCAAGAAGATGTTCCATACTTCATCATCGCAGACGATGCATTCGCCCTGCGGCGCACGCTGATGAAACCTTATAGTCGGAGGGGTCTCACCCATGAAGAGAGGATTTACAACTACCGCATATCTCGGGCGAGAAGAGTAGTGGAAAATGCGTTTGGGATCTTGGCCAACAGGTTCCGTGTGCTTCTTTCCACCATGCAGCATCACCCCTCGACAGTGAAACTCATCGTGAGAGCCTGCCTCGTGCTACATAACATGATGTGGATGCGGTATCCATTACTACAGAATCATCAGCTAGACCGGGAAGAAGGTGGAGACCACAACGTTGTTCGGGGAGCGTGGAGAGATGACATTACCCTCCCAGAACTAGAACATCCTGTATTGGGTGGGAACATTGGATCGCGAGCAGTAAAAGACCAGCGGAACCGACTGAAGGACTGGACTAACTCACCAGTTGGTTCCGTCGCATGGCAGCAAAACATGATATAGTGATATTGTGTTGTCATAAGTGTTGTTTGATGAGGTTGAACTGCAACCTGTATGTGTGAATATTGATAAAATGTGCAAATAAAATGCATCACTTCCTGAAGGTGTTACTAAACGAGATTTAAAAATTTAAATTATGCGTTCCGTTTTCAGTGTTGGTTGTGCGTTCTTTGGTTGTAAACTGTGTGTTTGATAAAATCATAATGGTTTTGTTGTTGTTCATTGCACTTTGTGACATGGCCTTATCACAAATGTGGTTTACTAATTCATTGATTAATTTAACAAATAACTTACTTGACATATGTGGAATGGAAATTGCTTACCACAACTACCCTCACATCATTCCCCTTTTTATGAATTATTGTGCAACTCTCATTTTGCATTCATACAAAATATATTTCATATTTTTAATGGTAGAGAATTATTTTCGTCATACCAATACCATTTTTAAGGTAGCTGTTTGTGGATTGAAGGTTTTATATTAAACCTATACAGCATGGAATTTACATATTCGACGCAATGGATATTGTTACATTTCCCTCTCCATACTTATTTTTATTCTCGATGTGGCGCTTTGTTGGTGAATGGGACACAATGACATGTATATTCAACGAGATATATGTGACATGAAAATAATTGACACTTTTAATTACAGGAGTAATATAACGAAACTTTTAATTACGAAACTCTCAACAATAGATAACACGGATTTGGTTCCCATTTTACCAAAACTAATCATATGTACAGTATTGCTACAGTAGCACAACTAAATATATTGAATATCTTGTCAACAACGTTCATTCATTAGTGTCTGTTGGAGGTGGGGTTTGCAGTGGCGACACACTAGCGGAACAAAATATATCATGACCATCAATGTTCAAAGTGGATCCGCTGGAGAGACCCGACATGCCAGACAAATCCAGCAAATTGCCACCACTTGGACTGGTGGTGTCCATTCTCCCGGGTTGGGCATCAACCCACGTCGCCAGTGGAGTGGTGGTTAAGGTTACGGCCGGTTTGGTGGTAGGTGCTGTACATGTTGTTGATTCCATTGCAGTGGATGTGCGGTGAAGTGGGCCGCCTGGTGTGGATGCTGGGTTGTCTCCGGCTGTTGGTGGATGAGAGGGGGCGCACGGACCAACAGCTGCGCCATGTACTGGGTCATGTACTGTTGTGATTGAGACGTCCATGGTGATCCTGGTGGTGGTTGGTGTCTCCATTGATGGGGCAGCGGCTGATACATATCAGGCGATGATGTGAATGTTGACGTGTCAGAACAGCCGGTCTGCCAGGAAGTTGGTGTAGGTGGGCGGACAGGACACGATATGCTGGGATTGGAGCTGGAAGGGGCGACAGCTGTGGAAGGGACTTCGGTGTCCAGGTCTTCATCCAACACCTCAGTAATCACCCGCCATATCCCTAAGCGAGCCTTCCTTGCTTGTTTTTTGTTCATGGTTAGTATACTGTCCCGAACAAAATTGCCAACAGCTGCCGCCATAGTCATAGGCTGTGCAGATGATGGTTGTAGTGTCTGCAGCAGCTCCCCCGATCTGGCCACCCGCTCCTCAAGAGTGGCCAGTATACTGGTCTCCTGCTGGGATCTTTTTCTGGGTGGTGCTCTGGGCCGTGTCTCTGTGTCGTCATCGTTGGCGATCAAAAGGTTGGCGCAGGCGGCTTCAGCTGCGCCAAGATCACCATGCGCTGCGTGGATGGTGCCTAACACCTAGAAGAAAAAACATACCAATTTCAGTAACAGGAAACCTATGTATTAAAAGCAATTTTATATCGCAACAAACACTATACTGTACAACACAGTCACCTTGTAAGAAATGTTTTTTTTTGGGTTAAGATGGATATCGTGTATCTATATATCGCTATTTTTCTACAACATGCTGTGCACCCATAGCCACTGGAACGACCCACCGGCCGAATCTCCATATATATATAGTGGACCACCTCGATATGGGTTGAGTGACACGCCCGTAATAGGAAATTAGTTAATGTGTTCAATACCCATAATGTCCACAGTGGTGGGTTTCAAGAATTGCAACTAGCTGTGTAATGCGGCAAAACGAGAGGGTTGAGAATTACAGTAAAAAATATAATACATCCCACTTACAGTTTTGCACGGCTCACGTCGGTGACGCACAACTGATGTGAGGAAGTTAAACTTCTCCAGCACCCAGTCTTCCCTCTCAGTCCGCGCTGGTGCCCCGTCACCGCTTTTAGATTTGTGCAGGCGGGTGTTACAGTCACGCAGCGACTTAAACCACCCCTGCAGATGGGATACTGTCTTGCCCATCATTGTGGCCTGGTCCCCCCATAGCTTGTTCTTTTTGTCTGTGCGCCTGTATGCTGTCAAACGCACATTCCACACAATCGGGTTGTCTTCGAGAAACTCGAGCATGACATCCTCCTCGTGTTCGGTCAGAGTCCACTCACACTTCCTGATTTTACTAGTGCGTCGCCCCCGCTGTGTGGATGTTGATGGTACCGGTGAGTGTTCGGACGTTGTCGGCGACCTTGGGATGCACTCTCCCTCATTTGTGACTGGTGGTTGACTGGACAGGGTGGATGGCACAATATCAGTTGATGGTGAGCCGGGAGACAGTGCAGATGGAGATGGAGGTGCAGGTGGAGATGGAGATGTCTCCACCATAACTTTCTTGCTCCCCTTACCCTTACCTCGACCATGTGGGCGTCCCAGTCCAACCATGCTTGTTCTTCCTGAGTGTCTTTTGCTTGTCATGGTGAATGGTTGTTGATGTGGACTGACTGCTCGGGTGTGGTGAGGTGGAGTTACTGGTCGGATGTGGTGATGCTGAGTTACTGGCGGGCTGTGGTGATGTTGATTTACTGCTGAGCTGTGGTGATTTGGAGTTACTGCTGGCATTTGTCGATGTGGAGTTGCTGGTGGCCTGTGGAGTTATAACGCTGTCCCCAAACCTACCAGTATTTATATCAACCGCACGGGTGTCCTTACGCGTTCCCAGAGCGTTGTCGACGCGTTGAGCGCGTCATCGGCACGTTAATAGAACGCTGACAGAGCGCTAGCGACACGCTATCGGAACGTCAATTAATCGTGGAAACAAACACTTCAAACGCTCCCGTCGTTGGCCAACACGTCCCCTTGTCGCTCACAGACCGCTGACCGAACGCTGTCGTAGCGTTGATGATGCGCCACGCGCACCATCCAGTCGTGGCGGCAAAACCATACATCGCATTTGTTTTGGTTTTTCCCACGCGTCAACAACCGTTGGCCGCGCGCTACCAACACGCTACTGAAACGCTGCGCCAACGTCCAGTTTCCACATATTTCCCCTAAATGTTTAACGTTTCTCGACGCGCAAGATAGTACTTTCAACGCTGACCGGTCGCCGAGAGAAGCGTCGTAGTGTGACAGGGCCATTACATACACATTAGTGGACGTAGTGATCCGTAGATAGATTAATGTGAGTGAAATGTGCTACCACTACGTTAAACTATGTTAAGGTATGGCAGGTGTTGGTTGATCACCCACCTAATAGTACGGATAAATATGTTACGGTACAGATCCCAGTATGCTACAGTATGGATTCTGATACATTACGGTACGGATCCCGGTATGTCCGACTACGTTCAACTACGTTCAACTACATTACCCTCCACTACATTCAACAATGTTCAACTTCGTCCACTAATGGATATGTGCCCATGGCAGAACTGCCAAGTTTGTTTATGGGTCAAAGTATGCTAGGGTATGCTAGAGTACAGAAGAGTACATTATCATCATGGAGGCTATGTCTGCCTCAAACGTACCTCTCTTTTGAACATGTCCAAAGCTTAAATCGGAACTCCTGGCCCACACACATTCTTATCACATTCTCATCACGGAGAAGTCTGGATGCTGGTATGTTGCGCTATGTTGAACTATGTTGAACTATGTTGAACTATGTTGAACTATGTTGAACTATGTTGAACGATGTTGAACTAGGTTAGCCTCCACTACGTTCAACTACGTCCACTAACGTGTATGTGACCGGGCCTTAGGTCACAACCCTTAATTCACAGCTGTTATCAACAATGAAATAAGGTATTTATTGTAAAGTCTACATATTGCCTGAATGGATGCGGGTAAGGTTTTGTTGTGGATTGTCAAAATGCTGGTGGCGTCCTACTATGAGGGTCGTGTCCTGATATGACCTTAGATGTTGCCAGGACGTACAACTCCAATACCCAACCAACTACGAGGGTGGCCTATGCGAGTAGTTTCCTTCTGCAGTGTGTTCGGTTGATTGTTGGAGCTTAACGTTCTAGCAACATTTAAGGCCAAATCAGGACAAGTATCGACTTGTCACAGTGTGCAGTCATGGCGATTTTACAGTGCTGCCCCATTGGGAGACCAACCCACCAGCACCATGAGCTGATATCCCACTCTGTAAAATTATCCTGACACTAAGCTAGCCACCCTTTGCCCTATCCTAATAATGTCCGCCATGTTAGGGATGAATTTATTTACGTAACCCACCATCCCTAAGAACCGTTGTATAGCTTTTTTATCCCTGGGCGCTGGCATGTCAATTATAGCTTGTACTCTTTCCTTACTAGGTGACACTCCTTCAGATGTCAGTACATGACCTACATAGTTGACTTGAGACTTACATATCTTAGATTTCTTGGGATTAAGGGTAAGGTTAGGCACAGTGTGACCATATACTAGAATGTCATCTGTAATTACATTTACTCCCTTCAAATCTCCCAGTATGTTGTTCATTTCCTCAATGAAAATATCACCAGCCGTTTTTATGCCAAAAGGTAATCTCGTAAAACGATATCTACCCCATGGGCTATTGAATGTGCACAGGTCAGAACTCTCTCTATCTAAATGTATCTGCCAGTAGCCGCTGTTCGCGTCAAGCACTGAAAAATATTGTGCTCCATGCGTACTAGCAACAACCTCTTCGATAGTGCGTGTCGGATATGGGCCTCTTAAGATAGCTTTATTTAATTTAGTCGGATCTAGGCATATTCTAATTTTTCCTGGTTTTCTCATAATGGTGATCGAGCTAACCCATGGAGTTGGTTCTGTTTGTTTCATTATAACACCCAATCTTAACATTCTGTCTAATTCTTTACATACCTCTGAACTAATAGCATGTGGAAAGCGTCTGGGAGCATCAATGACAGGGGAAACATTTTTATCTACATGAATATGCGCATTAACTTTTATTTTTCCAATGCCTTTGAATACATCAGTGTATATATTTACCAAGTTTGTAGCTTTCTCCCCTTGATCTGAGACATCTGATACACAGTCCACCCTTCTGATTAGGTTTAGTTCAACACAAGCACTCATCCCAAGAAGAGGGTTTCCCTTGTCTGTTACTTGAAATTTGATCCTTTGTCCACGTACGGTGATCATCGTCTCTCCCACTGGCTGTATTCGTTGTCCTGTATACGTGACGAGATTGCATGTAGGCGGAGATAGAGTCAATCCCCCTATCTTGTCATACAATTCCCTTGTGATTATATTTGCTTGTGATCCTGTGTCCTGTTTAAATTCCACTATCACGTCGTTAATTTGTACTGTTGTGTACCAAAGCCTGCTGGTCTGTTCGCTGTCACTGTTTAACGCACCGACGAATAGGTCGTGCGTGTTGTTGTCATCGTATCCATCCTCCCATTCGTCTATATCGCATCGTCGATCCATAGTAACTTCATTCACCGCTGTGTTTCTTTGTTCACGCCTCCTGCACATCTTGATGAAGTGTCCCGTCTTCCCACATCCGGAGCACTGTTTATCCCGGACTGGACAACGATTCTGGTAATGTTGATATCCACAATTTCCGCACTGAGACGTGAATGTATTTGTACGGCGCCCCTGCATCTGTGACCTCCGTTTCCATGGTTCCGGTCGTCGGTGTGACGTCACGTCACTGTCACGTTTTGAAATTGCGTCGACGGTCTCCGTTGCTATATAAGATGAACTGTCACTCACTAATTCCGATTTGTGTTCACTCAAACGACACAAATTGACACACATCTCCAGGGATAAATTACTTGTTTGCAATAGACGATCCCGTAAAGTTTTACATTTTATCCCGCGTACTATCCGGTCACATAACAGTGAGTCTTCCAATGACCCGTACTGGCAATATGACACACGGTTTCGCAGATTTCTCAGATATGTGTCCATCGATTCTGTTGTTTGGTTCAACGTATTAAATTGATACCTGACTATAGTAATGTTGGTTTTACCTTCGCAATAAACTTTGAACTTTTCTATCAGTACCGTAATCTTGTCTTTGTTTTCCTCTGTGATGTCGAATGTTCTATGGATCTTTTGAGCCTCCGTTCCTGCTACGTGAAGGAATACGCAACACTGAACCCGCTCAGACTTTGCTGCTATTCCAGCTGCCACCGCATAAATCCTATATGAGTCAATCCATTGTGTCCAGTTCAGGTTAATGTTACCTTCCAAGTTTAACGGCAGTGGGGGTTTTCGTCCTGAAAGTGCCATTCCTTGTTAGGTAAACCACATCTGACACCATGTAAGATACGAGTCGACACGACACGGTGACTTCAAGTTAACGACTGACTTTATTCAACCTCTGGTTGTCTTAGTTACATTCCGGTTATATCTGGGTCCCGGCGTGTATCAGCATACATACATATATTACACCAAGCACCAGGATAGGAAGCGGCAAGTCTCAGTTTTAAAGTCATCGGTTTGGCTCAACCCGGAACCGAACTCCAGACCTTCTGCACGTGAGGCCAACGCTCTACATCAAGTAGCCTAAATACATTGATTGATGGCTGGTTGTACCCTTTGTCGGCAGCAAAGGCCATATTCACAGCCAGAAGTGAAGGAGCCTAGATCTTATAATAGTTAGTACGTTAGCCGTGGAATGGCATACATCTGGGTTTGAACACCACTATAGGTGCATTGTATACCACTTGTAAATATACGCCCATCACTTACATATATCTTTATGTATATAAATATATGTGTATATATATAAATGAAAGCTGAAAGCTGAAAGCTTTTCATGAAAGCTGCCTGCAAAAGTGTTGAAGTGCTGCTCGCTTTTGCAAGTCACCAGCGGCACTCTCTCGGGGAGCAAATAGAGGTTTCACACCAGCAAGAACATGTCAAGACTGGCGCAAAACTATTTGTCCCTGCATATATAAATATGTGCATATAAACATATGTGTATACAAATGTGTATATATATATATATATATATATATAAATGGATATTCAAAGTTGCATAATCCGATGGTTTTGAGCCACTAGCATTTACTACCTTTTATTTTGAATGGCTAACATTTGAGATATTTGAAGTCCAAGCATGCTAAATTAATGTTGGCAAGCATGCCAAAACTCTTACATCATAGGTTTACGCGGTAACAGGCTTTTATTAAATTAATTCAGTAGTCCCTCCTATATGGCAACAGAATTATATTCAATAAGTGCATCAGTATCTAAATTTGATATGTAGAATAACATCAAGCTGAATGTTATGGTTTTGAAAATGTGATGCTTCAAGCCCTATTCAAATCGATGGTCCATAGTTGTGATGCTGAATTAATAATATGCCAAGAGCAGTGGCGATGGGTAAGCATGTCTCCTGTGTATTTTCTCCCTGATTGCTTATTTTTCTTCACTCGATCAATTAATCAGTGTCAATTAATAAGTAACCCAATGCGATCACCTACATAATTCATGCCCTCCCACAGCAGGACATGACCTGGACTTACGCGTCTCTACATCTGGGTGGCACCTAGACTTCACCACCCCACAGACACCAGACGGGATGACCAAGTGAGTTGAGTTTCCATCTACTGCTTTGGTAGATCGTTGCATTTAAATCCATCGATTTGAACACTGGTCGAGTCAAATTAATGACGTAAAAATGTATACGTGTCACTTCCTAATGAGGCATGCACCATTATTAGGATAGGGGATGGACTGGTTGGCTCAGTGTCAGGATAATGTGAAAGAGTGTGATAGTTGGTTGGGTATTGGAGCTTAATGTCCTGGTAACATCTAAGGTCATATCAGGACCACACCTTCATAGTAGGACGCCACCAGCATTTTGACAATCCACAACAAAACATTACCCGCATTCATTTAGGCACCTACCACCACCACTACCACACTGCATCATCACGCAGGACCACACCACACACACACCACCCACCACCACCACTACCATACTGCATCATCACACAGGACCACACCACACACACACACCACCCACCACCACCACTACCACACTGCATCATCACACAGGACCACACCACACACACACCACCCACCACCACCACTACCATACTGCATCATCACACAGGACCACACCACACACGCACCACCCACCACCACCACTACCACATTGCATCATCACACAGGACCACACCACACACACACCACCCACCACCACCACTACCATACTGCATCATCACACAGGACCACACCACACACACACCACCCACCACCACCACTACCATACTGCATCATCACACAGGACCACACCACACACGCACCACCCACCACCACCACTACCATACTGCATCATCACACAGGACCACACCACACACACACCACCCACCACCACCACTACCACACTGCATCATCACACAGGACCACACCACACACACCACCCACCACCACCACTACCACACTGCATCATCACACAGGACCACACCACACACACACCACCCACCACCACCACTACCACACTGCATCATCACACAGGACCACACCACACACACACACCACGAAACACCACCACTACCACACTGCATCATCACACAGGATCACACCACACACACCACCCACCACTACCACTACCATACTGCAGCATCACACAGTACCACACCACACACACACCACCCACCACCACCACTACCACACGGCATCATCACACAGGACCACACCACACACACACCACCCACCACCACCACTACCACACTGCATCATCACACAGGACCACACCACACACACACCACCCACCACCACCACTACCATACTGCATCATCACACAGGACCACACCACACACACCACCCACCACCACCACTACCATACTGCATCATCACACAGGACCACACCACACACACCACCCACCACCACCACTACCACACTGCATCATCACACAGGACCACACCACAAACACACCACCCACCACCAACACTACCACACTGCATCATCACACAGGACCACACGACACACACACCACCCACTACCACCACTAGCACACTGCATCATCACACAGGACCACACCACACACCCCACCCACCTCCACCACTACAACACTGCATCATCACACAGGACCACACCACACACACCACCCACCACCACCACCACTACACTGGATCATCACACATGACCACACCACCCTCCACCACCACTACCACACTGCATCATCACACAGGACCACACCACACACACCGCCCACCACCAACACTAGCACACTGCATCATCACACCGGACCACACCCCACACACACCACGCACCACCACCACTACCACACTGCATCATCACACAGGACCACACCACACACACAGCACCCACCACCACCACTACCACACTGAATCATTACACAGGATCACACCCCACACACACCACCCACCACCACCACTACAACACTGCATCATCACACAGGACCACACCACACACACACAGGACCACACCACACATACACCACCCACCACCACCACTACAACACTGCATCCACACAGGACCACACCACACAACCACCCCACCACCACCACCACTACCACACTGCATCATCACACAGGACCACACCACACACACACCACCCACCACCACCACTACCACACTGCATCATCACACAGGACCACACCACACACATACCACCCACCACCAGCACCACTACCACACTGCATCATCACATGGGACTACACCATCACACACACCACCCACCACCACCACTACCACATTGCATCATCACACAGGACCACACCACACACACACCACCCACCACCACCACTACGACACTGCATCATCACGCAGGACCACGCCACCACACACACCACCCACCACCACCACTACCACACTGCATCATCACACAGGACCACACCACACACACCACCCACTACCACCACCACCACACTGCATCATCACACAGGACCCACAACACACACCACCCACACCCTTACCACACTGCATCATCACACAGGACCACACACACACACCACCCACTACACACCACCAACTGCATCATCACACAGGACCACACCACACACACACCACCCACCACCAACACTACCACACTGCATCATCACACAGGACCACACCACACACACACCACCCACCACCACCACTACAACATTGCATCATCACACAGGACCACACCACTCACACCTCCCACCACCAACACTACCACACTGCATCATCAGACAGGACCACACACCATCCACCACCACCACAACGACAATGCATCATCACGCAGGACCACACCACCACCCACACCACCCACCACCACTACCACACTGCATCATCACACAGGACCACACCACACACACCACCCACCACCGCCACCACCAGCACCACACTGCATCATCACACAGGCCCACACCACCACATACACCACCACCACTACTACCACACTGCATCATCACACATGACCACACCACCACCCACACCACCCACCACCACTACCACACAGCATCAGCAAACAGGACCACACCACACACACACACTACCCACAACCACCACTACCACACTGCATCATCACACATGGCCACACCACACACCCACCACCACCACCACACTGCATCATCACACAGGGCCACACCACACACACACCACCCACCACCACTACCACACTGCATCATCACACAGGACCACACCACCACACACACCACCCACCACCACTATCCATCACCACTACTACAATTCTGCACCATCACACATACACTCACAACACCACCACTACACACACCACCCACCACCTCTGACAACCACCCCAATAACACTGCACCACAACGGTATGCCCACACCACCACATACCACCACACATGACCATACAAACATCATCCACCACCACCCAGAACCACTCCACCATCACACATGACTACACGACCACACACCACCAAACAAACACCACCCACCACCACACTAGTCTACTCACACTCAACCACTCCACCATCCCACCATCCCACCACTCCACGATCCCACGATCCCACGATCCCACGATCCCACGATCCCACGATCCCACCATCCCACCATCCATCCATCCCACCATCCCACCATCCCTCCATCCCACCATCCCACCATCCCTCCATCCCACCATCCCTCCATCCCACCATCCCACCATCCCACCATCCCACCATCCACCATCCCCCATCCCCATCACATCCCCATCCCACCATCCACCTCCCACCATCCCACTCCCACACCACCATCCAACCCCAACATCCCCAACCCACTCCACCATCCCACCATCCCACCATCCCACCATCCAACCACCACCCCACAACCTCCCAATCCACAACCCCCATTCCACCATCCCACCATACCATACCAACCATCACCCACCACATCCCCACCATCCAACCCATCCCTCCCCCAACCCCATACCCCCCTCACCATCCCACACCCCCATCCCCACCACACATTCCACCTCCCACCATCCACCATCCCCCCACTCCATCCCATCCCCAATCCCAACCTCCTCCTCTCCAACCTCCTCCAACACCTCCACCATCCACCATCCCTCCATCCTCATCCCCCATCCACCATCCCCCAATCCCCATCCAATCCCACATCCCACCATCCCACCATCCTCCATCCCTCCATCACATCCACCATCCCACCATCCACCATCCCACCATCCCATCCATCCTCCATCCCACAATCCACCATCCCACATCCCACCATCCCTCCATCCCACCACCCCCATCCCACCATCCCACCATCCACCATCCCACCATCCCACCATCCCACCATCCCACCATCTCCAACCACCATACCCTCATCCCACCATCCCACCATCCATCCATCCCACCATCCCACCATCCCACCATCCCACCATCCCACCATCCCACCATCCCACCATCCCGCTCTCCCCCAATCCACCATCCGCCATCCTCCCTCCATCCCACCATCCCACCATCCCTCCATCCCACCATCCCATCATCCAGCCATCCCACCATCCCACCATCCCATCATCCCACCATCCCACCATCCCACTATCCCACCATCCCTCCATCCCACCATCCCACCATCCCTCCATCACACACCACCGCACACCATCACACACCACTACATACCATCAGACCCCGCCACCACCACACCCCTCACTTTACCCATCCCTATCATCCCTCAATTCCACGCCTAAGTACCGGCTCTCCTTCCCGCCCTCCCCTTCCCGTCCTCCCCTCCCTGCCGTCCGCCTCACAGTTAGATGCCGGCGATGCTTACATAGAGAGGGCCTTTGATTACCCCACACCCTGGGGTTTCACTCCCCTTCGGCCGTCTCCCCCACCACCTCCCCACCCCCGCGCCACCAGCCCTCCCCCTCCCCCAGCCCTCCTTCCCACCTGCACATCAGAGTTCATCTCTCCCCACGACTCACCTCCCTGCTCGTAGCCTTCCTACCCTCCTCACCCACACCGGTCGCGCTGGACTAATCGGTCGAGCACGGGCCTCGCGTGTGGCAGGTCGGGACTTTGATTCCCGGTCGAGTCAAACCAATGCCCTTAAAATTGATACTTGTCACATCCTAGCCTGGCGCTCAGCATTAATAGGATAGGCCAATAACTGGTTAGCCCAGTGTCAGGATAATGTAACTGAGTGGGATATCCGGTCACTGTACTGGTGGCCTATTTTCCCAGTGGGACAGCACTATAAAGTCATCATGAGTGCGCACTGTCACACGTCGGTACCCGTCCTGATATGACCATAGACATTGCCAAGACATAAAACTCCAACAACCAACCCCTCAGCCATCCTTCCTACGACATTCTCTCAGGCCTCACACCTCGCCACCCCCTCCTCCACCCATCCCCAACACTCCCCTTACATTTCCTCCACCAATTACCACTAAACCAACCAGTCACCACATCATCGTCCACTACTCGCTCCCACCGTCACCACCTCTCCCCACCTGTGTCCTCCCCGTACACCACTCCCTCCCTATATCCACTCCTCATCATCATCATTATGCTGTCGGTCGCGATTCGACAAAGACTGCTTTCATTACTTGACTGCCGCTCTCAATTTAGCTCTCTGCTGTGAGAGTGATGTCCATGAGTCGGTCTTAATGTCTCTCAGCTTCAGATTTAATTTCATGAAAACTGCCTGCAAAAGTGTTGAAGTGCGGCTGACTTTTGCAAGTTACCAGCAGCACTGTCTCAGAGAGCAAATAGAGGTTTCACAATGGCAAGAAAATGTCCAGACAGGCACAAAACTATTTGTCCACTCCTCACAGACCAATCAACCGTCCCTCAACCATTTCATCCCCACTCCGCCGCCTTAACCACTCCCTTACAGTCCCCTTCCAACCCATCTCCACCCTCCCCCGGCCTCGCTATTCCTCCCCAGCCCTCTTCAATCTCGCAACACTGACCCCCCCCCCCCCCTCCCCCCTGAACCCCCCCCTGAATCACCCCTAACCCACCCCTGGACCACCCATGACCCACCCCTCACGCACCCAGACCCACCCTCCAGCCACCCGTCCCCACCCTTCACACACCACTGACCGACCCTTCACCCGCCCCTCACCCTTCTCTCACCCACCCGTCACCCACCCTTCACCAACACCTCACCCACCCGTTACCCCTCACCCACATCTCACACCTCACACCTCACCCACCTCTCACCGACACTTGACCCACCCCATACCCAGCCCTCACCCGCACTACTCCAACCCTCACTCACCCTTCACCTACCTCTCACTCACGCTTCACCCACCTCTCATACATCCGTCATCCACTCCTCACCCACCCGTCAACCACCCTTCACCAACCCATCAGCAACATCTCATACCTCACCCAATCCTCACCCACCCCTCACCAACACTTGACCCACCCCTCACCCACCCCTCACACCCACTACTCCAACCTGCACTCACCCTTCACCCACCACTCACCCACCCTTCATCCACTCCTCACCCACCTATCACACACCCTTCACCAACACCTCACCAGCCCCTTACCCAGCACCAACCCCTCACTCACATCTCACATCTCACACCTCACCCTCCCCTCACCCACACCTTACCAACACTTCACCCCCCCTCACCCCCCTCATCCCCTCACCCAGATCTCACCCGCACCCACCCTTCACCTCCTGCCCCCCCCGCCCTTCCACCAGCCACAACTCACCTGCTCTTCCGCTTTAGCAGTGACAACAACAAGAAGCTGCAACAAGAATTTATGCTATGGCTCGTGACGCAGGACCCGAGTGCCTGTGTGGCGTTTTCAGCCGTGTGCCGTGTTCAGCCTTGCGCATAGACTCAAACTCAAAGCATTGTCAATGGTTGTGAGCAATCTTCATACAGAAAATACAGAAAAAGTGAAATATCTCTAAAACCACACCACCTATTATCAAATCGCTTGGTACACATATAGAAAACATATTTACCAAAAACATTATATTACATTTATAAGGTTAGTGTTTCTATTAATTTTGAATAAAACTAATGTTTTGCACTGCGCGTACCGTCAACCTCAAGCCATTGTCAATGGTGGTGAGCCATCTTCATACAGAAAATCCAGGAAAAGTGAAATATCTCTAAAACCACACCACCTAGAAACAAATCGCTTGGTACACATATAGAAAACATCTTTACCAAAAACATTCTATTAAATTTATAAGGTTAGTGACTCACAACCATTGACAATGCCTTGAGTTTGAGTCTATGCGCACGGCTGAACACGGCGCACGGCTGAAAACGCCACACCGGTCCCAGACGAGGCTCCAGTCGCTTCCACCACCGTCTGGGAACCCCTCACGCTCTCCAGGCCCTGGGTTGGGGGGGGGGGGGGGCGACGCACTCTCCAAACACTTGTTCAGCGGGCGTCTTCATTGAAGCCCTACTTTCGTTTCCGGTGATTTCTATTTCAAAACACCAGACGGGATGGCCGAATGAGTTGAGCGAGCGTCCGTCTCCGGTTTTTGCAGATGGTGGGATTCGAACCCACGGGTTGGAACCCTGGTCAGGTCAAACCAATGGCATAACAATTGATACTTGTCGCTTTCTAGTTTAGTGAATATTGCTAGTAGGCCGATTACATGTAGTAAATTGTTAGTAACATGGCCATATTCAGACTTTGTTTGATGTTATTAGGCCATTAAGTGTAGTGAATTGTTAGTAGGCCAGCGTTAGTTTGATGCAATCCGGCAATTACATGTAGTAAATTGTTAGTAATGTGTCCATATTCAGACTTTGTTTGACGTTATCAGGCCATTAAGTGTAGTGAATTGTTCATAGGCCAGCTTTAGTTTGATGCAATCAGGCAATTACATGTAGTAAATTGTTAGTAACATGGCCATATTCAGACTTTGTTTGACGTTATCAGGCATTAAGTGTAGTGAATTGTTAGTAGGCCAGTGTTAGTTTGATGCAATCAGGCAATTACATGTAGTAAATTGTTAGTAACGTGGCCATATTCAGACTTTGTTTGACGTTATCAGGCCATTAAGTGTAGTGAATTGTTAGTAGGCCAGTGTTAGTTTGATGCAATCAGGCAATTACATGTAGTAAATTGTTAGTAACGTGGCCATATTCAACTTTGTTTGATGTTATCAGGCATTAAGCGTAGTGAATTGTTAGTAGGCCAGTGTAGTTTGATGCAATCAGGCAATTACATGTAGTAAATTGTTAGTAACGTGGCCATATTCAGACTTTGTTTGACGTTATCAGGCATTAAGTGTAGTGAATTGTTAGTAGGCCAGTGTTAGTTTGATGCAATCAGGCAATTACATGTAGTAAATTGTTAGTAACGTGGCCATATTCAGACTTTGTTTGACGTTATCAGGCATTAAGTGTAGTGAATTGTTAGTAGGCCAGTGTTAGTTTGATGCAATCAGGCAATTACATGTAGTAAATTGTTAGTAACGTGGCCATATTCAGACTTTGTTTGACGTTATCAGGCATTAAGTGTAGTGAATTGTTAGTAGGCCAGCATTAGTTTGATGCAATCAGGCAATTACATGTAGTAAATTGTTAGTAACGTGGCCATATTCAGACTTTGTTTGACGTTATCAGGCATTAAGTGTAGTGAATTGTTAGTAGGCCAGTGTTAGTTTGATGCAATCAGGCAATTACATGTAGTAAATTGTTAGTAACGTGGCCATATTCAGACTTTGTTTGACGTTATCAGGCATTAAGTGTAGTGAATTGTTAGTAGGCCAGCTTTAGTTTGATGCAATCAGGCAATTACATGTAGTAAATTGTTAGTAACGTGGCCACATTCAGACTTTGTTTGACGTTATCAGGCATTAAGTGTAGTGAATTGTTAGTAGGCCGGTTTAGTTTGATGCAATCAGGCAATTACATGTAGTAAATTGTTAGTAGCAGGCCATATTCAGACTTTGTTTGACGTTATCAGGCATTAAGTGTAGTGAGTTGTTAGTAGGCCCGTGTCAGTTTGATGCAATCAGGCAATTACATGTAGTAAATTGTTAGTAACGTGGCCACATTCAGACTTTGTTTGACGTTATCAGGCATTAAGTGTAGTGAATTGTTAGTAGGCCAGTGTTAGTTTGATGCAATCAGGCAATTACATGTAGTAAATTGTTAGTAACGTGGCCATATTCAGACTTTGTTTGACGTTATCAGGCATTAAGTGTAGTGAATTGTTAGTAGGCCAGTGTCACTTTGATGGAATCAGGCAATTACATGTAGTAAATTGTTAGTAACGTGGCCATATTCAGACTTTGTTTGACGTTATCAGGCATTAAGTGTAGTGAATTGTTAGTAGGCCGTGTTAGTTTGATGCAATCAGGCAATTACATGTGGTAATTGTTAGTAACATGGCCATATTCAGACTTTGTTTGACGTTATCAGGCATTAAGTGTAGTGAATTGTTAGTAGGCCAGTGTTAGTTTGATGCAATCAGGCAATTACATGTGGTAAATTGTTAGTAACATGGCCATATTCAGACTTTGTTTGACGTTATCAGGCATTAAGTGTAGTGAATTGTTAGTAGGCCAGTGTTAGTTTGATGCAATCAGGCAATTACATGTAGTAAATTGTTAGTAACGTGGCCATATTCAGACTTTGTTTGACGTTATCAGGCATTAAGTGTAGTGAATTGTTAGTAGGCCAGTGTTAGTTTGATGCAATCAGGCAATTACATGTAGTAAATTGTTAGTAGCGTGGCCATATTCAGACTTTGTTTGACGTTATCAGGCATTAAGTGTAGTGAATTGTTAGTAGGCCAGTGTTAGTTTGATGCAATCAGGCAATTACATGTAGTAAATTGTTAGTAGCATGGCCATATTCAGACTTTGTTTGACGTTATCAGGCATTAAGTGTAGTGAGTTGTTAGTAGGCCCGTGTCAGTTTGATGCAATCAGGCAATTACATGTAGTAAATTGTTAGTAACATGGCCATATTCAGACTTTGTTTGACGTTATCAGGCATTAAGTGTAGTGATTGTTAGTAGGCCAGTGTTAGTTTGATGCAATCAGGCAATTACATGTGGTAAATTGTTAGTAACGTGGCCATATTCAGACTTTGTTTGACGTTATCAGGCATTAAGTGTAGTGAATTGTTAGTAGGCCAGTGTTAGTTTGATGCAATCAGGCAATTACATGTGGTAAATTGTTAGTAACATGGCCATATTTCAGACTTGTTTGACGTTATCAGGCATTAAGTGTAGTGAGTTGTTAGTAGGCCCGTGTCAGTTTGATGCAATCAGGCAATTACATGTAGTAAATTGTTAGTAACATGGCCATATTCAGACTTTGTTTGACGTTATCAGGCATTAAGTGTAGTGAATTGTTAGTAGGCCAGTGTCAGTTTGATGCAATCAGGCAATTACATGTAGTAAATTGTTAGTAACGCGGCCATATTCAGACTTTGTTTGACGTTATCAGGCATTAAGTGTAGTGAATTGTTAGTAGGCCAGCTTTAGTTTGATGCAATCAGGCAATTACATTTGGTAAATTGTTAGTAACGTGGCCATATTTAGACTTTGTTTGACGTTATCAGGCATTACATGTAGTGAATTGTTAGTAGGCCAGCATTAGTTTGATGCAATCAGGCAATTACATGTGGTAAATTGTTAGTAACATGGCCATATTTAGACTTTGTTTGACGTTATCAGGCATTAAGTGTAGTGAATTGTTAGTAGGCCAGCGTTAGTTTGATGCAATCAGGCAATTACATGTAGTAAATTGTTAGTAGCATGGCCATATTCAGACTTTGTTTGACGTTATCAGGCATTAAGTGTAGTGAGTTGTTAGTAGGCCAGTGTTAGTTTGATGCAATCAGGCAATTACATGTGGTAAATTGTTAGTAACATGGCCATATTCAGACTTTGTTTGACGTTATCAGGCATTAAGTGTAGTGAATTGTTAGTAGGCCAGCTTTAGTTTGATGCAATCAGGCAATTACATGTGGTAAATTGTTAGTAACGTGGCCATATTTAGACTTTGTTTGACGTTATCAGGCATTAAGTGTAGTGAATTGTTAGTAGGCCAGCGTTAGTTTGATGCAATCAGGCAATTACATGTGGTAAATTGTTAGTAACATGGCCATATTTAGACTTTGTTTGACGTTATCAGGCATTAAGTGTAGTGAATTGTTAGTAGGCCAGTGTTAGTTTGATGCAATCAGGCAATTACATGTGGTAAATTGTTAGTAACATGGCCATATTTAGACTTTGTTTGACGTTATCAGGCATTAAGTGTAGTGAATTGTTAGTAGGCCAGCATTAGTTTGATGCAATCAGGCAATTACATGTGGTAAATTGTTAGTAACGTGGCCATATTTAGACTTTGTTTGACGTTATCAGGCATTACATGTAGTGAATTGTTAGTAGGCCAGCATTAGTGTGATGCAATCAGGCAATTACATGTGGTAAATTGTTAGTAACATGGCCATATTTAGACTTTGTTTGACGTTATCAGGCCATTGAGTGTAGTGAATTGTTAGTAGGCCAGCGTTAGTAGGCATGGTTTGAGGCAATCAGGCAATTACATGTAATTATTTCTTAGTAACACGGCTATATTCAGCATTTGTTCGACGTGGCCATTAAGTGTAGTGAAGTGTTAGTAACACAACCTTATTGAGCTTTTTTTAATGACATCAGATAATCACATTACTAGAACTGCCCTAATGAGTTTTATTTTACTATGGGTTTGGAATTAGTGGGTCATTCATTATGTGGAGTGGATAATTATTGTTAGTCATATGACAATATAAAACGTTAGTTGGACATTATCATTCCATTAAGCTCCAGTCAGACCTCACCGGATTGAAGAACTGGACAGAAACCGGACACTGTCCGGTGAATTACGGCAATGTACAGCTTATATACGGTTGGCATCCGGTGTGTCTGTTATGTGTCTGATGGTTTCCAGTGGTGTCCGGAGGTGTCCGGTACAAGTTTTGAACATGCACAAAACTTGTACCAGACACCACCGGACTGAGGTGTATGGTTGGTGTCAGTTTTAAGTCTGTTTAGTCCGTTTTGTCCGGTTCATGTCCTTTACCCATCTGTTACATCTCCGGTTTTCTTCCTGCAGATTCCATTGACTGTGCTGTGGGAATTCGGTCCAACGTTTTTTTTATCTGTTTTCGGCGCATCCGTGATCAGTCCGGTACGTGTCCGATAGGTGTCCAGTTGGTGTCCGGTTGTTGTCCGGTCCGTCCATTTGACATTTGGTTATTGCCCATCGGTTGACCATTGCTTGTCTGTTGTTATCCGGTGTCGTCCATTTATCGTCTGTTTATCGTCCGTTGATCGTCCATTTATCGTCCGGTGGTCATTTGTTAATGTATGTTCCTTGTCCGTTGAAAGCACAACATTTCGACACATTTCGATACATTTTGACACCGGACACCAACGGACAAGACACTTCTTTGTCCGGTGTTGTCCGGTACTCAGTCCGGTAAGGTCTGACTGGGCCTTTATGTTTACTGAGCTGCTGGTAGTATGGCCCTTTTCAATATTAGGCCAACAAAAAAAAAAACGGTGATCATCCTTTTGAAATAAAAAAATCAGGGTCGGCCGGCATTTTGTATTTTTATATTTTTAATTTTGTACGTAGACATAAAACCTAACCAGACATGATGGCCGAATGGATTGAGCGTCCTGTTAGGTCTTGCGATTATAACTCCTGGGTTTGAATCCTGGTTGAGTCAAACCAGTAAACAAAAAACGTATTTTATAATTCAGGGGCGGGTGATTTTTCAGGCATGGTCTGGGACGGACGATCAGTAATTTATTTTATTTGGCCTTAGTTTGATAACCGCTAAGTGCAGTGCCTTGTGGGTAAGTAACAACGTTAGTTTCGTGCCACGGGCCCATTTGTGAGTGGCGCGTCTTCTCGCGGGGCTGGTTCCCGGCGGACCGTGCTGACTTATAATAGAGAGGGCGAGACGGCACTGGTTCCGGCGTGCTGGTTTCTTAACCGGTGGCCCCCCCTGGTGGTTTATTCATGCAGCAAGGTGAGCGCCTGCGCCTGCGCCGTTTAGCCGTGCGCCGCCAGCACTGCCAGAAGGCGGCCATTAATGGTTCGAGTCCCGCCTGTCAATAGTGCTCTGGCCCCTGCCTACCTCTCAGTCTCGCACGGTGCCCCGCCCCGCCTCGACCCGCCCCGCCCCGCCCCGCCCCGCCCCGCCCCGCCCCGCCCCACCCCGCCTTGACCTTTCCTCCCCTGACCTTTCCTCCCCGCCGCTCTTCATCTGGCGCCCTCTCGCCTCGCCTCGCCTCGCCTCGCCTCACCTCGCCTCACCTCGCCCTTCCTCACCCTTCCCAGCCCCATCCCGCCCTGCTGCGCCAAATTTGTTATTCTAGTTCACCCTACACGTCTACCCCCACCCCACCCCCACCCCCACCCCCACCCCAGTTTGACCAGATCCGTTCCACCCAGCCTTGCCCAATTAGGATGGTCCTACCCCTCCCCACTCCCCCACCAACCCTATCCCCAACACCACCAAGCCCTTCCCGCCACTAACCATTCAAGCCAATCTCCCTGCTAACATCACGACAGCGGATACATACTGATTTGAATAAAATATAGTGGATGTAGACAAGATGCAACTATATTCTCACAGTATTCTTCTGATTATTCAATTTTCAAAAATGACTTTGTCCGCACATATTGTTGGTTAAAGGCATACATTGCATGAATACAAGGCGAGAGAAACTGACGACCCACCTGACACCACACTGCCCAGCTCTTTGGACCATCCGTCACTCTCCCCCCACACGCGAGAGAAACTGACGACCAACCTGACACCACACTGCCCGGCTCTTTGGACCATTCGTCACTCTCCCCCCACAGGCGAGAGAAACTGACGACCAACCTGACACCACACTGCCCAGCTCTTTGGACCATTCGTCACTCTCCCCCCACAGGCGAGAGAAACTGACGCCCAACCTGACACCACACTGCCCAGCTCTTTGGACCATTTGTCACTCTCCCCCCACAGGCGAGAGAAACTGACGCCCAACCTGACACCACACTGCCCAGCTCTTTGGACCATTTGTCACTCTCCCCCCACAGGCGAGAGAAACTGACGCCCAACCTGACACCACACTGCCCAGCTCTTTGGACCATTTGTCACTCTCCCCCCACAGGCGAGAGAAACTGACGCCCAACCTGACACCACACTGCCCAGCTCTTTGGACCATTTGTCACTCTCCCCCCACAGGCGAGAGAAACTGACGCCCAACCTGACACCACACTGCCCAGCTCTTTGGACCATTTGTCACTCTCCCCCCCACAGGGGAGAGAAACTGACGCCCAACCTGACACCACACTGCACAGCTCTTTGAACCATTCGTCACTCTCCCCCCACCATCACATGTCAGTGTGTATATATCGATTTGACCAGCTGTGAAGGTCTGGGTCATCTGATCGATACTGCTCAGTCAACAACTTTGCAGTTTGGGCTATTTTCCATTCCAACCAGTGGTCCACAACTGGTTCATCAAATGCTGTGGTATGGGTTTTCCTCTCTGGGGGAAAGTGCCCTTGCTGTTTATCAGAAAGAGTAGCCTATGTGGCGGCAGCGAGTTTCCTCCAAAGAAATATATCAGAATGACCATATGTTTGATATCCAATAGCCAAACTAAAAATCAATGTTCTCTAGAGGCGTCGTTAAATAAAACAATTTTTGTAGACCGATTTTAATCGAATACAGCGGATTTGGACATGGTGGAACTATCTTTCCATAACTTTCGTCCAGTTATTGTATTTTCAAAATTGAGATTGTCACATTGTCCGTTTGGTTAAAGGCACGCATTGCATGCATGCCAGGCTAGAGAAACCGACGACCAAACTGATCCTACAATGCCAGTGTCTGGGTAAAGACACGCATTACATTATATGTATACATATTTATATAATATATATATTATCGTTATTAATTCGTTTTACAGTTCTGGCTTGTCTGTTTCTTATTCTTCTCTTAAATATATTATGTGATATATAAATCATTATATGAGTATTATAGCGGCGGAGCAGGCTTGTGATATTATTTGTTGTATCTATTTGTGCATGCTATTTATTGTCCATGGCTGGTTGATTGTGCCGTTTCGTGCGGGCTGGATCCGCTAGGCAAGGCTGGCGCCACCAACGCCTACTCACCCGCCATTTGTACAGTCAAAGACCCTATAATACTAAGACGGCTCATTCCCTATCTCTCCCATGGTAATGTAAATTTTGTAGTGCCACCTTGTGGTGGGTTTGATCACCAACCAGCCCATCTGCTGGTTGGTGTCTCACATGTAAACACATACAATTATATTCTACATGAGATAGGTAAGTATGAATACACATCAATATGAAATTGTTATGAATAAATACCCATCATCATCAGCATCATCATCAGCATCGCCATCATCACACATCTTTCACATTATATACATTTATACATATAATATATCATCTGTTTAACCAAGAGAACAGCCAGCACACCAAGTGGTTGCTTTGATCATTTTGATTACACAGTACAGGCTGAGTGAGCCGTCTTAGTATTATAGGGTCTTTGGTACAGTGCTAGGCGTCACATGAGCGCCAATTCTAAACTGTATATTGCTCGGCCAAAGGGCCTCGGCAAATACAATTGAGGCTTCTTACCACTCCTCGCTTGTGTGTCTTTGCTATACTAGCACATAGCCAGCTCTTATATATATATATTTGTTTTGTTTGTTGTTGTTTTACGTCCTAGCAACATCTAAGGTCATATCAGGACGGGTACCGACTTGTGACAGTGCGCACTCATGGCGACTTTATAGTGCTGTCCCACTGGGAAACCAGGCCGCC
Organism: Branchipolynoe longqiensis; assembly: GCA_030323885.1. Lineage (NCBI taxonomy): Eukaryota > Metazoa > Annelida > Polychaeta > Phyllodocida > Polynoidae > Branchipolynoe > Branchipolynoe longqiensis. Next base: position 4,467,603 of record CM059191.1, read on the forward strand.
GGCACCCTGACCTGGTATCCCACTCAGTCACATTATCCTGACACTGAGCACACCAGTCCTTGCCCTATCCTAATAATGCCGAGCGCCTGGCTAGGAAGCAACAAGTATCAATTTTAAAGTCATTGGTTTGACTCGACCGGGACTCGAACCCACAACCCCACGATCTACCAGCACGGGAGACGGACGCTCTAACTCATTCGGCCATCCCGTCTGGTCTTATTATACATATATATAAATATATATATTTAAAAGCCTTATAATAAATATGAAGAGTTCATGTGCAAAACCATGTAAACGCCAATCCAAAATGGAGAGAAACATTGGAATAAACCTTCAAAAAGTTTATATGTTTATATCCCTACTGTTTTCTTTATTGCTCTATAACCATATGATCATATGAAAAGAGGAATTAGTGAGCTTTAAACTAATTTTCAGGTAAATATCCTTTATTTAAACTCAATTTTGTTATTTGCGTTTACGTGGTTTTGCGCCTGAACTGTCTATTTTATATCAAGCTTGTTTGTTTAAATATTTATATATTTAAATGATGAACCAGACAATGCAGCACTGTATGTAAGGCAAATGATAGAGAAAATAAACCTACCCATATATACAAAACAACATTACAACAACACCAAAAAACACACACACAACAACAAAAAACATCACTAGAAAAAAACCCGCCTGTGCTTCACTGATGCCCGGCGGGCAGACAGCGTCAAACTGGGTGGAGGAGGTGTGTACGGGGCGGAACCAGTGGCGGTGACTTCCGGTTCCGGTATATGTCGTCTCCAAACGCGCGCCTTCACTCCCCGGGCGCTGTCGTAATGCAGGTCAAAGGTCAGAGTGTCAGAGTGCCGAGTGCTTGCAGTTGTATTTGTCAGCCACCTTTTGAAAGCTGTCAACATATAGTGTGAACTCTCAAAGCTGTCTGTCATGCGCCCTGCTGACAGTGTGTCATGCCTCATGGCTGATATGATGAAGAATGAAATAAAAAATGTTAAATGGTCCAAAAAGACACCCATAGTGATTGACCTATATATTTAGGAAGTCTTGATGATTTATACTGACTACCATGGATAAGTGAGAATAGTCTTGTTTTCATTATTAGACTTTTGTTTGTTTGTTTGTTTATCGAGCCCCTAAAAGAAAATGTAATATCGGCTATTGGGGGGTTCACTATTAGACAGCCCCCTCCTGATGACCTTGGATGTTGCCAGGATGTAAAACTCCAGGAACCAACCATTAGACCGTTGGTTGAAGGAAAGCCCGAGCCGACACATTTACTGACCCAAGGGATTTGTATTCCCCCACTCCACAGAGACATGGTATGAGACTGAGAGCAACTAGTCTTTGTTGACACTGACAATTATACACACCAGTGGAAATCAAAATTGGCAGACGTGATGGCATATATATCTATATATCTATATATATATACATATATATATATATATACATATACATACAGTAATGTTTGGGTTTATGGAAGTCTTTCGATTCTAGCTTCCTCACTGACGTGGGTTCCTAGAATTATTGAAAATTGTAGTTGCATCAGCCATTTCGAGGACTTGTGCCCTTCGTGTCTACTCCATGTAATCACTAATGATTTATTACATTATTGTAACTTTTGTTTGATCATCGATATCACAACTGTTTTCTATTTTTTGTACATAAGTTGATTAAGCGGGGGAAATTTCAATCGTGGACGGTTGGTCTGCCTCATTCAAAATGCTTCTTGCCCTATCATAATAATGCTGAATGCCTGACTAGGAATCGACAATTATCATTTATTAAGTCATTGGTTTGACTCAACCAGGGTTCGAACCTGTGAGCTCAAATCCCACAACCTACCAAAGCGGGAGGCGGACACTCAACTGATTCGGCCATCCAGTCTGGATATTAGTGTAGCTCTAATTTAATTAATGATCCTGCAGATTTGTTTACATTACTGTTGCTGTAGTTTTATTACCAAAAGTGTACATTCATGACAATATGATAAGTAGTTTAGGTAACAGATTTAGGACATTACACGTATATCAACAATATCAACAATATCACAGATTCATAACGTCCTACAAGACGCAATAGGGTATGGAAGTATTGCAGGTATACCTCAGGGAGTTTAACGCCCCTGCCCTGCAGAGTTGTAAACCACTGCCTTGTGGTACAGGTTCTTGACAGAACCGAAGGCTAAGGGAGCAAACACTGAAGAGAAAATCATGTCACTGTGGCAGCATCAGGGGCGGTTGATGTATAGTACTCCCAACATCTCCCGACCAGCCACTGCAGGGACAAATAGTTTTGCGCCTGTCTGGACATATTCTTGCTTGTGTGAAACCTCTATTTGCTCCCTGAGAGAGTGCCGCTGGTAACTTGCAAAAGACAGCAGCAATTCAACAATTTTACAGGCATCTTTCATGAAATGTACAACCGCACAAAACACCATACCGGCTCGGCAGTCAAGTAATGAAAGCAGTCTTTGTCGCATCGCAACCAAAAGGATGATGATGAGATGCAATGACCGAAAGGGTTGAGTGCCCGCCTCCTGTTTTGGGATGTCATGGGATTCGAGCCTATGGGTTCGAATCCTGTCCGTGGCAAAGCAATTACTTAAAATTAGTACCTATTCCCACCTATCCTGGCATTTGGCATTACAAGGATATGGAAATGAGTAGGGAAATGAGGAAGACCTCATGAGGAAGACCTCTGCAAGTTGTCCCTGCTTAATCATCGAATATACAAACAAATAAATTAAATTAAATGATATAACTCTAGTTTAATCAAAGATGTGAGTTTATGGCTTTACAGTGATGCTAGTTTATTACTGTGTTTACTGGAAATAAGTGCTTAGACAAGGTGTAAAATATTCCGACTTTTTAGGTCCGGTTCATAAATAAATAATAGTTTAAATAAATTCTAAAAATATCCCCTTTTCATAAAACTCATATGTGAAGCATTGAGAAAACTGTTTTAATCATATTTAAATCATCCAGTTATTTCTATAAAGTCATTATAATAATATTCAAATTATATAAGTACCACTATAAAACCTCTCTAATAATACCTAATTCATTCTATCATGTTGCTAAATACATATGCATAATATTCAAACCAAGTTGTGAAACCATGGTAGATTATGTATATTAAGTGAAGTGATAATTAATATCAGATTGTTCTAAGGTTCTACATCAAATATAACCACTGGAGATAAGAACTCTGGAAAATTATGACTGTATTGGTATATTTACATGTATTACTGAATTGAAGTCTGTTTGTATTATATATTGTATGAAAGGAGGTAAATGCTGAAACTAAGGGCAGCATATACAGTTGATGCAGACTGGTTTCTTCACCCAGACAAATAGTCTGTGAAGAATGCCACATAATGGGTATAATAATTAAGTCAAGAATTTCTGTGTGCCTGTTATTGTTATGGTATGACTTACAGATGCCAGTATCTGAGGGAGTGTTAGCACACAGGTGACAATGCATGGGGGCTGTGTGTGTGTGTGTTTGCAGGACCTGCCAAAGCCAGGTGTCAGGCTGGAGGTGGGAGGAGGTGTGTGTGTGTGGTGAGCCCTCCCTGCCCCACCTGGTGGCAGTTTGCTGAACTAAAGATGATAAAATATGTAATTCTCAAAGTAAGGCATGTAGAAACTCCTACTATTTTGGAGTTGTCCCAATCTAAGGGACTGGTGACCACAGGTGTTATGTCAATATAAACAGGGTTGATATTCCCATATAAGTGTAATTGGTGAACTTGATGGAAAAATATGTATCTGACTTGGGGTGGGTGGGTTGGCCCCCCACCCCACCCCCCACCACTGACTGGAGGGGTTCAGCCAATGAAATGCCATGTGACACTCTCTGACTGAGGAGACTCCCAGCAACTGTGTACCTGTATTTTGAATGTGTTGAATCTGAATAAAAGAGCTGGGCAGGGGGTGTGGCAGGCAGATGACCTGGAGACAGCACAGCAGGAGGAGCCAGCCACCCCTCCCTACTAGACTTTACCACACTTAATTTCTGTGGGGTTGATATTTCTTGGAACATATATAGTAAGCGGATATAGTAAGCAGATATAGTAAGCAGATACAGTAAGCAGATCATCGCTTGAGTAATATCTACATTAGTGCTTTCCGGCCTCCACACACAGAAGTTAGGGTTCTATTTCCTATTAAGATTCTAGTGTGTAAAATACCGCTAGTTAACAAAGGGTTCGCATTTTCTTTAACGGACCTCTATCTCTCTGCCGAGGTGCTTGACTTATGTCACCGAACTTTCACTCTCCAACCATGTTTCCCGCAATGAACCGGATATGCAGAACTATGCATGTTTAGTTTGTTGTTGTTGATATAGTTGATTCATTAAATAATGTATTGTATCAACATCGGGTCACTGCTAAACATATGGTCATTCTGACATATTTCTTTGGAGGACACATAGGCTACTTTTTGCGATAAGCAGCAAGGGGTCTTTTATATACACTTTCCCACAGACAGAACAACACATACCACAGCCTTTGGTGAACCAGTTGTGGACGACTGGTTGGAACGGAAATAGCACCACTGAGCAGGATCGGTGGTGTGACCGCCACCTTCACAGCTGGACACGCTACCGGCTGAGCTACATCCTGCTCCCCAGTTATTTACAATATATGTATGTAGTATACTATTGACACCAGTACATCTTGATATTTTGTAAGTGTTTGCATTGATACAACGATTCCTTTGCTAACATACATAATCCCACCAGTGGATGTGTCTTCGGATTGACATTGCAGGCTAGGTGGCTATATTGTTTGATCTAGCATGCACTGACCCACCACCAGGTGCCTCTGTCTAGACGCACAATCCTGTAGAGATACAATCACTTTGGCAGGCAGTGCACCAGGATGCATCAATAATACACAACTCTACTCACTCCTCCAGCAACATTGACACACTACACCGTCTGGCGTTGTTTAACTAACAAATCATCGGCAACTATTAACACCCCCATCACAAACACGTTCACTCGTTTGTCGGCCACGCAGTGGTCCACAACTGGTTAATCAAAGGCTGTGGTATGTGCTGTCCTGTCTGTGGGAAAGTGAATATAGAAGACCGCTTGCTGCTTATCAGAAAGAGTAGCCTATATGGTGGTACTGGGTTTGCTAAAAAAAAAAAAATGTGAGAATGACCAAATGTTCGACGTCCAATATCCGATGATATAAAAATCAATGTGTTCTAGAGGTGTTGTGGGCAGAGGGGGGGGGGGGGGGGCGCAGGACGTGCTAGCAGAATCAGTAGAGTGCAGGCTTCCCATATCGAATTATGATAATTTGAATAAGTGGGAAAGCAGGTCATGCTCCGGTGTCCGAGAGGGGTAACACTATAAAGTTGACATGAGTATGCACTGTCAGAAGTCGGTACACATCCTGATATGACGTTAGATGTGGCCAGGATCTAAAACCCCAACAAACAAACTGGTAGTAGGGGTATCAGCGTAGATACATATAAAATACAAGTATGTACATATATGCATAGGTGTATCTAGGGAGGGGAAGAAGGATTAATAACTTTAAACACATTACATCACTAATAAAGATATATGTGGTGTATAACGAATTATGCGAGAATAAAGATACATAAGGGTTAATTATTATTATTATTATTGTTATACTCCGTAAAACCAACACTGTACCGATGGCTCCACCTTCCCTCCTCCCCTCCACCGGGTGCCCCGTCCTGATATGACCTTAGATGGTGCTAGGACATAAAACAACAACAAACAAACAAACAATCCACTCGCACCGGAGGATTAACATACAAGTGTATACATCTATCCACACGTGTATCTAGGGAGATCTAAGATCTAAGATCTAAGAGGTACTAATAATCTAAAACACATTACATCACTAATAAATATATATATATATATTGATATATATTTGTATACATCTATATATTTGTATATATATTAACATACATATTATATATGTATATATAAACACCATTTTGAAGTGAGAGCTGAGAGACCGTTTGAGTAAGTTCCTAGGAAAAGGGGAAGCCAAGAGTGCCCGGTTACAGGGGGAGCCTGCTGAGAATAATGGGTGTTGGGAAGTGACAGGTGCCCAGAAGGAGCACCGAAAAACATTAGGGACTATTCTCTATTTGTATTCACATAATAAATGATATAGCACACATATCAGGATCCTGTCCACGCTACACGCTGTGCAGTTGTTGAACCTATCTTGTGTATGTGTATGTAAGTGCATTGCCTGTATGCTTGTAATTGTAAGCACTACATGACATGCAACATTACGCATGTTGATTCTCAACATGGATAATTTACTGGCGGGAACATGGGCACTCTTTTCTCTCGCACTACTTTCTTGCTCTACTTCTCTGTTACTGACTGCCATCTTGCACTTCACTTTCACGCCGGTCTTTCTCCTTGCAAGTCGCTTCAGATACTGTGTTTACCATCGTGACAGTAACATGGCTATGCCCCAGCTCGTTTCCTTAGTTAAGTATTTTCTGGTGTTATTATTTGACTGGATATAAGCTTAGACTGTGGAAGTTGTTATTAGAATCTGTTTTGAACTATGTAGTATTCTGTACGCTCTGTTATTGCCGTTGCCTCTCTGTACCGTCGGTCAGTGTCAGTGCCTCTTGCTTGCCGACGGTCATTTTATTTTTATCACGGTGACAGTGACTGCTGTGCGCCGGTTATTTCTATTTCTAGCTATCTCGTATTTATTTTAAAGCATGCTATGTTAATGAAACATATTCCATTGGTTAACGGACCTCGCTATGAGCTACTTCTGTATGCTCTGTTCATTTCTTATCTCTCTGTACCGTCATACAGTGTCAGTGCCTCTCGCGGTGATAGTCAATCTTCTGTTTACCACGGTGACAGTGATTGCTGTGCGCCGGGTATTCTATTCTAGCTATGTCGTATTTATTTTAAAACATGCTATTTTAATGGAACATATTCCATTGTAACGGACCTCGCTATGAGCCAGTCAAAAGTTCATTATATTCGTTTTCCGTTAACGTTTTCCTTGCTTCTGTTTACCACGGTGACAGTGATTGCTGTGCGCCAGTTATTTCTATTTCTAGCTATGTCGTATTTATTTAAAGCATGCTATCTGAATGGAACATATTCCATTGTGTAACAGTCCTCGTTATGAGCCAGTCAAAAGTTCATTATATTTTGTTTTCGTTAACGGTTCCTTGCTTCTGTTTACTACGGTCACCTCACGTAGTTATCTGAGTATTTATTTTAAAGCATTCTAACTTAACGATAGTCTTGCTAACAATTCTCTGTAATGACTTCATGTTGTTCATTACATTTTCTCCTTCTATCTACCATCCCATGCCTCCCCCCCCCACCCCCCCGCAGCTGGCGTCCTGTGACTCACCTTCAACGCCTTCACCCGACGCTCCTGGTATCCAACACGGTATCTGCCGGCGGGCTGCCTCCCCACTGCATGGCATCTGCTGGCTGTCACCCGCCGACTCCTCGTTCCCGGCCTCCACCCAGTTTCTGTCGGTGGGCCGTCTCCATGCTGCACATAGAGAAAACGCTTTATAAAAGTGTCATAATTCCTTGATAATTCTCACAGGATGATAATTTAGGTATCATTAGAACAGACTTTCCAATACCGTGCAATGTTATATGTTATGCTCGAAACTGGTGATGTTGGAAGTTGTTGTCACATAACTACTCCATCGACTGTAATATCATGTTAATTTAACAAGGTGTCTAGATATATTTGATAGTTAGAACGTTCTTCCTTCTCTCTACCACGGTGGCAGTGACTCCTGCTCGCCGGTGCAATTCTCCTTCTTGAGCGTCTCATTATTAATATTATTAGTCATGCTCATAATTAACAGAATGCGACTATAGCCTGAGTGTTACAATTAATAGAATTTTTTTTCTGTCTGCTGCTCGCCGCTCCATTTCGATTCAACTAACCACGGTAATGATTATGGTACGTAGAAACTGTTATTGCCAAGCCCCCACTGCTGACGTCCCGTGACTCGCCATCAATGTTTTCAGCTGACGTCCACGGTCTCTGCGCCGAGGTCTGCTGGTAGGCTGCCCTCCGTTGCACGGTCTCTGCTGGATGTTGCCTGCCGACGCATTTTTCCCGGACTCTGCCCAGGCTTCTGCCGGCGGCATGTCTCCACGCTGCATGGTCTAGGCTAGCTGCCACTGCTAGCTTTCTTCAGACAACGTCCCCGGTTTCCTCCGTTTGCACGATAAGTATTACTCTTGGTGGACACTGTGGTTCTCGCCTCGTGTTATTGACCGGATTGTAATACATTATACTGTCTAAACTATATATGCATCCTGGTCCAAGCACTAATTCACGGTAGCATTTCAGTATTGGAATACTCCCTGATTATTTGAACTATATGTTCAGGCTACTGCAACTTATACTCGCTAAAATAATGGTACCTGACCCACATTTTTCAACTTACCGCTCATGCAATATTTATACCCTCCTAGGTAATGTTGCATGAGCCTAACAAGATATAGTGAATAGAATCAATAAAGCTGGAATACTATTCAACATGAAGATGAATGCCAGGAAGACCAAAACAATGGTTATAAGTAAAAAGACAGATAAACCAAATGTCAATATAACCATAGATGGCACAAACATAGAACAAGTATCCGAATTCATATATCTCGGACAAAAGATTACAAATGATGGGAGATGTGAGGACGAAATTAAAAGAAGGATAACAATAGCCCGAACAACATTCTCCAAAATGTATAGAGTGTTAACATCAAGTAAGATATTAATACAAACAAGGAAGCGTATTCTTCAGTGTTATGTGTGGTCTCCTCTAATGTATGGGGCAGAGACATGGACAATCTCTAAGAAAATGTACAAACGTTTAGCAGCATTTGAGATGTGGACTTATCGAAGGATGATGAAAATATCATGGACAAAGAAGATCACCAACAAAGAAGTTCTCAGAAAAATTAAAAATAAGAAAAGCTTTTTTGCCACTATACAGACAAAGAAACTTATTTATTTTGGCCACATCATTCGTCAGAGTTCAATATACCGTACATTGTTGGAAGGGAAGGTGAATGGCAGCAGAGGGAGAGGGAGACAAGAACATCATGGTTTACAAATATTTCACAGTGGACAGGCTTGAATTATTCACAGTCTATCAGAACAGCACAACATCGGGACAAGTGGAGAACCATTGCATCCAACCCTCGACTAGAGGATGGAACTATTGATTGATTGATTGAGGTAATGTAACCTTCATGTTTGTTGGGACTCAAGTTCCTGTGCTGCGCTGCTCCGCTGCCACTACATGTTCCTTATTCAGATACGCACAATTCATAATATTAAATATAGGCACGCTCGCATCTATAATAGGGGTGCAGGGCTTCAACATTCCAGTTTACACAATGAAAATATTCCACATTGGTACCGGTAGCATGAAAGAATATTAGGAACAAGTCAGAACTGATATGCGGGCATCCGTTTTCTGTGCCTTGCAAGGGTTGTAGTGCCCTGACGTAGTATTAGATAGACTAATAGTCACTGGTGAAATCATTTTCAGTGTAGATTTGTTACACTCCTGAATGCAAGATAGATAAATTAAACTACATGTCTTGCGGTTTCACAATTGTCTGCGGTACTTGCTCCGCTGTCACTACATGTTCTTAATTAAGAAATACATACGTCATAATACTACATGTAGCCACTCTTGCATCGGTACAAGGGGCGCATGGTTATAAACATTCCATTCATATAATGACATAACTGCACACTGCTACCGTAGTATGCCAGGCTACTAGTAACCAGTCGGGACTGATAGGCGGCACACCCATTTTAAATACACAGGTGATATGTCACATGAGCCAAAACAATTGCTACTATTCCAGAAGAGAAGCTTGCAGAAGGCCTCACTGACTGTCGGGCTTGGAAAGACAAACAGGTTGCTTCGAAGAAGCAACTCCAGAGTATAGCGGGCAAGATGCAACACATTGCGAAATGGTACAGCGTGAGTCACCATCTCCAGCTAGTTCCTGAATTGACAGAGGCCCTGTCTAGCGGCACCTGGGCAAACAAACGCCTCCACCTTCAAACATATGAGAGATTCTGCCTGAACCATGGTTCCACATCCTGAAGCCTTCGGTCTATGCCATCCTGATGGAGTAGTGATGCTGTGTCAGCATACCTTCCGCAGGCAGTAATTTCTGGGCTACCATCAGCCCTCGCCTCTATTTTGGGTTGAGGGCTGCTGGCTCCGTGCTAGTTCTTCTCTCTCATCTTTTTCCTGACCTTTCCATTTTTCCTCCCAACATAACATTTAATTACTCTCATCTCTAATCACTAATCAAGTGTTCGATATGCCTGACACTTATCATGACATCATTTAACCATGTTGGTACTCTATATGATACCTCAAAAACATCATTCTCATTTAACTCATGACACGATACACCATACCGATATGTTTCTCCAGCTATGACCGACCTAACCTTGCTGGTACTCTATACGATACTTCAATAACATCATAGTCAATTAACTCATGACACGATACACGATACCGATATGTTCTCCAGCCAAGATTAATGAAGCGCGGCAGTGGAGTAGTAATGCTGTCTCCGCCTATCCTCCTCAGAGGGTAATTTCTACCGTACCATCAGCCCTCGCCTCTATTTTGGGTTGAGGGCTGCTGGTTGTCTGTGCTAGTTATTCTCTCTCTCATCTCTTTCTTTATCCTAACATTTCCTCTAAACTTATCAACATGTAACAAGTCTCATTCCTAATTGATTAATCATTGTTCGATATGCTTGATACTTATCTTGACATCATTTAACCTGATTGGTACTCTATACGATACCACACTAATATCACGGTCATTTATCTAGGACACGAGACACGGTTACGGATACCGATATTGTTCTCCAGCCAAGACTGACCTGCCTGCAGGTTATGTTCTCCAATAAATTTTGTTATTTCCATTTCTGCCTTGTCCTCTTCTGTTCCCGTATGTAAATTACGCATGTTGATTCTCAACATGGATAATTTACTGGCGGGAACACGGGCACTCTTTTCTCTCGCACTACTTTCTTGCTCTACTTCTCTGTTACTGACTGCCATCTTGCACTTCACTTTCACGCCGGTCTTTCTCCTTGCAAGTCGCTTCACCCACCCACCCACCCGATAATCATGCATGAAAGGGGGAGGGGTTGAGGGCTGTTGGTTGTCTGTGCTAGTTATTCTCTCTCTCATCTCTTTCTTGATCCTAACATGTCCTCTAAACTTATCAACATGTAACTAGTCTCATTCCTAATTGATTAATCATTGTTCGATATGCTTGATACTTATCTTGACATCATTTAACCTGATTGGTACTCTATACGATACCACACTAATATCACGGTCATTTAACTATGACACGAGACACGATACACGATACCGATATGTTCTCCAGCCAAGACCGACCTGCCTGCAGGTTATGTTCTCTAATAAATTTTGTTATTTCCATTTCTGCCTTGTCCTCTTCTGTTCCCGTATGTAAATTAGTTACTTACACAGTGTATATATCTGCATATATATATGTACATATATATATATATGTATATATGTCCAAATGTACACATATACATATGTAGTGGAGGCAGGCAACACGGACGGACGACTGGAGGCAGATACAGTTATTTTATCATGAACACAACCGTTAAATAACAAGGAACCGTATTTGGCTGGGCTAAGCGCACTACCGAGTTAATGGGTAAACAATAATAGTTAAAAAAAAAAGAAATCAGGAGAAATTAACCAGGCAGCGTCCGACGGGAGAGTGGGTTCCTGCCGGGGACCGGATGTCCGAAATCGGGGAGGCCCGTAGGCGACACCTGATGGACTCGAACCCAACCAGAGGGGCGGAGGATAGTGGACTAACCCTAACAGCAGCGGCGGGGGGGGGGGCCTCTGCTCCCAATGTACACCGGCATATCCCTGATATACGCGTGTACATATATGTATATGTATGTATATATGTATAAATGTACATATATATATAAAGTATATATATATATATATATTATAATGCAAGATGGAGATCAAAATAGAAATACAACTATAATACTCACATAATACAGCTGGCCATGGCATGAAAGTAATATCCTCGAATGGTGATATATATATATATATATATATATCATATATCTATAATTATATTGGTTTTGTCGTCCTGTCAGTGGTTGTGAGTAGGCAATATCAGAGTGTGAATGTGTCGAGTGGGCATGACATCATACGACAAACATAGAACTTAGAGGGAAGCGTCAATACGGTTAAGTGTGAGGAGTTAATATGATCAATCCATATTTGATTACATACAGTGAACCCCCATTATAACGCGCCTCAATTTAACCCGAATTCAGAAATAGAGGCGATGGTTCATTGGGCCCCAAATTCTTTAAATTCAAAGCTAATTCAGTAAACTGAATCTTAATTTAGTGCAACCCCACTTTATTTTTCACTATGTTATTTAATGGAATCCAACCATGGCTTTATAACGGGGTTTCACTGTACAAAGTGTATTATTTTGAAGTGCGCATGCGTGGAAGAAGCTTAAGACATGCGCGTAGTTAAGTCCCCGTTTACACTCAAACACATTTTACTAAGTTGCGTTGATTTTTTGGCCCTGCGCCAACAATTCTACACTGCAGACAGTATGCATGACCTTTTTACTAAAGTAAAACAAGAAAACCTTTTAGTCTTTTTGAGGGCAGCTGGACTGTACCACCTCATATAGTTTACTAAATAAATTCTATCAATTATTAATAAAACTTTACTTTTTCTATGGGAATTTGTTTCCCTTGACCACAAATATATGATTGTGAGCTTTCTAATTTAATGAGTGTATATTGGCACATAATTGATTGTCTGCTTTTACATGTAAAAGCGATGGTTTGAACACAAAACTAACATTTCTCGCCATGAATATGGCCTATGCTGCCGACACGGCGTAAAACAACCACCAATCAATCAATCAATCAAGCGTAGTTAATGAGTGCATGTTAGTGAGAAGTACGGGTGTAGGGGTATGGACAGTGGTGGGAAGGGGGGGGTGTATGGCAATTTAATAGACCGGGTGCGGTGGCCTAATCGATAGAGCGGCCCTCGCGTGCGGAAGGTCGGAAGTTGGTTTCCGGTCGAGTCAAACAAATACCTTATAAAATTGATACTTGTTGCTTCCTAGCCAGGCACTCGGCAATAATAGGAAAGGGCAAGGACTGCTTAGCTCAGTGTCAGGATAATGTGATTGAGGGGGAATATTTAATCATGGTGCTGGTGGCCTGCTCTCCCAGTGGGGCAGTGCTATAAAGTCACCATGAGTGCCAGACTAGAGTGATTCTGGACCGCCCCAACGACTTGTCATTTAATCGTTGTAAAGACATCCCCCACCTTCTACAACCATCCCACTAGAAGATTATTCTTCAACCAAAGATTGGGCCGATTTATCGGAGCCTCTCAATAATTTTGCAGTTCTGCAACCTGTAACCGTTGTAAGGTTACAAACAACCCAGAAGTCAAGTCAAACCCCTACAACCAACCAGCCAATCCTTATTGCACTGCTTCTTGTCCTATCATATTAGTGCTAAATGCCAGGCTAGGTAGAAACAATTATCAATTTTTAAGTAATTACTTTGACTTGGCTAGGGCTCAAACCGAGGAGTTAGAATCCCACAACCTACCAAGACGGGAAGTGGATGCTCAACTCATTTGACATCTGGTCTGTATACATCAGTCTACCACACCTCGTATTCCCAGGTGATCACCCATTTAATTACTGACAACATCGCTTACATTCGAAGATTAGCGACGAGAACCGGCGTTTCCAACGCTGCATTAATTAACCACACTCGCTTAAATTCCATCTCAAAGTATGGCAAAGCTTACGCAATCTCCGTAGCTTCCGGCTTTGTTATTTTTGCCGTTGAAACAAGGTTGAAATGTCTACTTGATGAGAAGTGACAAGGAATAAACGAGTGATCCATCTGCAATGAGGCACGTCTGAGTTAAAATTCATCATTCAACTTAACCCCTTCGCTGCATTGGCACGCTTTCCAAAGTGATAACGTTTGCCCTTTTGTTTAGAACTCCCCATGTCGTTCAAATGTTGTCTGCTGTAGCAACCTCAAAAAATTAAAGGATTTCATTGAAAATGGTTGCTTATGTTAAGCCAAGGCTTGTGTGTTGACCTGCTTTTGTGGGTGATGACCTTTGCCCTTTTGGGGAACTCCCTGTGTCGTCCAAATATCGTCTGCTGGCAGGTGGCTCTTCTAAAACTGAAAAGATTCCACAATATACACTAACTTACGCTAAGTCAACTCCTTTGGTATGCTGGCCTGCCCTTATGGGTGATGATGACCTTTGCCCTTTTGTGGAACTCCCAGTGTAGTCCACCATGTCGTCTGCTGCCATTGGCTAGCTTGCAAAAGGAAAGGATTCTATGGAAAATACTTGCTTGCACCAAGTTAATTGTGTTTTAAATCTTTTTTTGGTAAATTAATTTCCAGCCGTACAGTGAGTGGTGATTACAGTGTGAAAGGGGGGGGGGAGGGTGGCACTCCCACTGAGCTGAGGTGGGGAGGCTGGAGTAGTAGATGACTATGAGAGACTCCCACAGTCCCTGGGGCCGAGTGAACGATGAGGGAGAGGAGGGATATTCCGGGTTATTATACTTGTATAATTCTTATACAGCATATACGTTTTGTCAGGGCCGGAGCAGTCGTCTTCCAATCCGAATGTAAGCGATGTTGTTTGTAATTAAATGGGTGATCACCTGGGAATATGAGGTGTGGTAGACTGACGGACACATATCAGACAGGATGGTCAAATGGGCTGAGTGTTCACCTCCCTTTTTGGTAGGTCATGGCATTCGAACCCCCGTTTATATGTATTTTGCTGGTCAACAGGAACAAAAAAGCTGCATGCCTTCATGATGCGACATCTGCATTCGATCATGAGGCTAACCTGGAAGGACAATGTGAAAAATAAGGAAATACTCAAACGGACAGGGTTGCCCTCTATGGAAGATCTTCTGATCAAAAAGAATCTCCAGTAGACTGGACACCTCATGGAATGTCATCAGACAGGCTACCATAGCAGATCCTCTACTCTCAACTGTCTTCTGGTTACAGAAAGAGAGGGCACCCTGGTCTCCGGTTCAAGCATACCATCAAGAGAAACCTGAAGCTGAGAGGCATTAAGACTGACTTATGGACATCACTCTCACAGGAGAAAGCTAAATGGAGAGTGACAGTCAAGTAATGAAAGCAGTCTTTGTCGCATCACGACCAACAGCATGATGATGATGCCTGCACTTTACCGTTATGAGCAGAATATACAAATAATGCATAAAAAGAAAAGCTTGATATTGTAACATATTCCAATAAAACACATTGTTGGGGAATGTGAACTGGTCTATAAACGATTACAAATGGTCTATAAAGGTAAATTAAGTATAGGGCCAGGTTCATGAATGTATTTATGTAGTTGCTGGTGACTCTTTACTTGTGGTTCCTAGTCATTGTGTATTAAATACATAGTGTGAGAGGGGCACTATTGTTAGTGTGGAAGGGGCTCAAGAGCTCCACTCACTACCCCCTCCCCCCAACTGTTAGTCACGGATCACCACACACACACAGCAGGCAGGTGCAGGCCAAGCAGCCACACCGTATGGTGATGGTGGGTAGATCACAGTAGCCATGGTGACACAAGAATGCTTACTGTTCATTGGTGGAACTAGAAATGCTTGTTGTTGATTGGAGAGCATGGCCAGGTGATATGCCATATCAGATCCATGTACCACTGTATAAACCTGAGGGTACAAGCTCTCACTCTACTTTCACTCTTTACACTCTCCCTTTCTTTCCTTGCCTGTATTGATTTCCTATTAGCCTGCCTACACAACTACAGCTGCCAGACGACGACTTTACATATGCTATAGTACGCTGATACCCTGCTCCTTCTAATAACTGCTCAAGCAGCGCACCGGGGGTTTGATCCCCGGCTGAGTCAACATGAGGGTAATGGTATAACCAATACTAACTAATCACCGATATTAACCGATACTAAGTTATCACACCAACTGCATCCCTAGAGCGTAATACCGCAAAATTCACACATCTGCCATTTTGGGGCCTGAACATCATGAGTATTAGGTGCCTGGGTTCCCTGATGCTGGGATCCCTACCCGTCCCCCTGCTCCCTACCCCTGTGATACTGTGAGATTCACCCTTTTGATGTGAGAGTAGCCGGCAAAGAGATCCTCCTCGTCACCACCACCACTAACCCTCCCCCCCCCACAACCACCAGCATTAACCTCCACCACCACCAGTACCCCTACTACCACGACACCGCCACCACCACCACCACCACTACCTCCACCACAACGATACCCTCCCACCGCCACTACATCCCGATCACCATCACTACCCGCACCAACCCATTAGCATCACCATCATCACCACCAGTAACCCCACCCTGCACCACAACTAGCACCGCAACCACTACACCCCATCACCCCCACTGCAGCACCCCCACCACTACATGCCCACCCGAACCACTACACTCATCACCCCCACCCTCATCACCACTACACCCCCCACCACTACTCCTACCACCACTACACCCCCACTCCACCACCACTACACCCAACCAACTACACCCAACCAGTCCCACCCCCACTACCCCCACTACCCCCACTACCCCCACTACCCCCACTACCCCCACTACCCCCACTACCCCCACTACCCCCACTACCAACCCCCACTACACCACTACCCCCCACTACCCCCACTACCCCCACTACCCCCACTACCCACCACTACCCCAACCACCCCACTACCCCCACTACCCTCACTACCCCCACTACCCCCCCTACCCTCACTACACCCCCACTACCCCCACTACCACAACATCTCCCAACACTCACTACCCCCACTACCCCCACTACCCCTCTCTACCCCCCACTAACCCCCCCACGACCATCAATACCCCCCACTACCTCCCACTACCACAACACCTTCCCACCACCGACTACCCCCCAACCCCCCACTATACCACAACATCTTCCCACCAGACCACTACCCCCAGTTACCACCCCCACTACCCCCACTACCCCCACCTACCCCCACTACCACCCACTACCTCCACTACCCCCACTAATCCATCATTTAGCACTAACCCACACTACTCAACACTATCCCACCACCACTACCTACCCCCTAAACCCTCACTACCCATACCCCCACTAACACCCACTACCCCCAATACCCCCCACTACCCCGATACCCCGCTACCCCCCGCTACCCCCCCACTACCCCCACTACTCAACCGCCACTACCCCCCCACTACCGCCCACTAACCCACCAACTAACCCCCACTACCCCACTACCCCCTCCCCTCTTACCCACCAACCCCCACTAAACCCACTACCCCCCACTACCCCCACTACCCCCCACTACCCCCACTACCCCGCTACTACCCCCACTACCAACCCCCACTACCCCCACTACCCCCACTACCCCCACTACCCGCCACTACCCCCCTACTACCCCTCTAACCCCCAGTACCCCACACTAACCCCCACTACCACTCACCACTCCTCACCACCCACACCACCCCCCACTACCCACTACCCCCACTACCCACACTACCACAACATCTTCCCACCACCACTACAACGCTCCCCCTGCTCCACTCTAATTCAGGTGCACCCCCTAATTCACCAACCCACTACCCTCACCACCATCACCACCAATAAACACCCCCAGCACCAATAAACACCCCCCACACAACTACCACAACCCACCACTACAACCTCACCACCACCACTACACTCCACCACCACCATTACCCTCACCACCACTACTTCCCATCCCCCCACCACACCACCCCCAACACTACACACCCACCCCCATCACTACACACACCACCACCCGCATCACCACTACACCCCCTACCACTACTCATACCACCACTACACCCCACCCCACCACTACTACACCCAACCATCCCCCACCCCACCACTACAAAACGCCCACCCCACCCCCGCCACCACACTCATACCACCACCACCCTCATCACCACACAACTCCTACCACAACTCCTACCACCACTACACCCCTCCCCAACAACCACTACAACCCCCTCCACCCCACCCCTGCGCCCTGACACCACGACACTCACCACCCACACCCTCATCACCACTACACTCCTACCCAACCCCACCACCAACTACAACCCCACCCCACCACCACTACACCCCACCACCACCCCCCCATGCGCACCACACCACTAACACTCACAACCACCACCACTCATCACTACCTACACTCCCTACCACTAATCCTACCAAGAACCCCGCTACACACTAAACCCCCACCCCAACCACCACTGCACCCTACCAGCCCCACCCCATGCGCACCACACCACTACACTCACCACCACCACCCTCATCACCACTACACTCCCTACCACAACTCCTACCACCACTACACCCCCACCCCACCACCACTACACCCCACCAGCCCCGACCCCACACGCACCACACCACTACACTTCCCCACCACCACCACCCTCACCTCATGCACACCACTACACTCCCTACGCACTAATCCTACACCCCTACACCCCCCACCCCACACCACTACACCCCCCCACCCCACCCCCAACCCTCGCGCACCACTACCACCACCACCTACACTCACCACCACCAACCATCATCAACACTACACTCCGACCAGCAACTCCTACCACCACACACCCCCACCCCACCACCACTACAGACCCCACCAGCCCCACCCCACCCCACCATCCCCCCACCCCCATCACCCCACCCCCCACAGCGCACCACACACTACACTCACCAACACAACCCTCATCACCACTACACTCCCTACCCTACTGTAACTCCTAATCACCCCTACACCCCCAACCACCACCAACACTACAACCCCACACCCCACCACCACTACCCCCCCCACCACCCCCACCACCACCACTACACCCCCACCACCACTACACGCCCACCACCACGAAACAAACAACAGCATGAGCAGCTGCTGTTCACCCCTCGTGCCCCCATCATTAATATTTCCGGGCTGTGTATTCAGGATCCAGAAGCGGTGGTATTCAGACTGAACTCAGACCTCCACTGTTCCCTGGGTAATGCATAGGTTTCCGCTACAATGGCTGCGTTTTTACCCACAATGTCTGAACACACACATACACACGCGCACACAAACATACATAATCCCCACTCACACACGCACCTTAAATCACCTCAACTAGTTTGCCTCATCTAATCCACCTCGCGAAGCGGTTTACTTGAGGCAAACTAGTTGAGTCGAATCAGCCCTAATTTGCCTCAGCTGTGCGTTTACATGCACATTTTGAGGCGACTTAGATGAGGCGAGCTATTTGAGGCGACTTAAGGTATGTGTGTGAACAGGGTTATGCACACATATACAGGATTATCTCAGATCTGGAGCAAGCTGACCCCATTTTGTTGTTCCCCCCCCCCCCCCCAACCACCTCCACCATCTCGCCCCCTCTCCTGCGTCTCTATCAGATGAGCATCGCGCTTGGTCCCCCAAGTGGTAGTCTGACAGATTACTATGCAAAAGTAGCCACACCGGAGACTGATGTGCTCCTATCGATTCGTCTTTTTGTTGCTGTGTTTATATTATATGTATTTATTTATATTTTGGCATTGAATATTTGATGCTGTCATTGGACTATCGGACTACGCATCTTTATATAAAAACACGGATGCTCTGCCGCTGTGAGCACCCTATGTAATTACAAAACTCTCCCCCTTCATTTCACCTGTGATGCAATCAGTCTAATCAATTTAACCATGTCTGGAAAGAGGAAGGAAAACTAGTCACAAGGATGAACAGTGAATAAGTTGTGCTTTATTGGCAGCAACTCCTGTCATCCCCCTTACATGTGACCTAGCACCTGTACTCCTCATATACTGCCCACACTATGTCTCATTGTCACTTTAGCCTGTATACTGAAACAGTGCCCACAACCCATGGGACAGGAGTCCTATGGCTGTGGATGCACTCAATTTGAATATCTGAATTTGGATAGCATCAGACAGAGTGTCTGGGGTCCTGCTCTAGAGTAGGTGTGTCTCACTCAAGAGCCAGGATGAGAGTGATTTTCCTTCAGTGTGTCTGAGGCAAAATCTTGAATAATTAATTAGTTGAGACTAGTGTGTGGTCAGGATAGGCCAAGGGAGTCAGGTGACCGGACATTCCCCAGCCAGCCAATGAGACACTCCCCACAGACTGGGTGGGTGACCACCCCATTAGGGGCTGTCACTCAAACCAGCTGCAGGTGGTGTACTCTATACATATGCAAATTAGGCAGGTGGGTCAGTCGGTGGTCTTGGGTGGACAGGATCTTGCAACAGTTACAGATATTGTATATAGTAAAATCATTCTTTTCCTCTTTTGTATTCTTTATGAACACATAGAGAACATTTCAATCATCATGTACTGTTTCTTGCAAAGGAGCTCTTTTCATTAACTGCAAACATCATATATAACAGATAGTTTACATCATTCAGCACCATATACATTTCCATCAACTCCACTCATAATGTATAACATATAGTTTACCTTACTCCGCATCATGTACCATGGGAGTGGAATTCTATTAGTTTTAGTTACTTTTAGTTTACATAACATAAGTCCCACTCCGACCTCTAAGAATAATAATGCTCTCTTGCCAATATATAATTCTTAACCGAAAATCCGTATATTTTTACATTTAGTCATTAGTGAAACCAGGCTTTGTCAGGTTTTTTTTTACAAATAGACTGTCAAAATAAATGAATGCTACATATTTTGTATTAAATGGAGTTAATTGTAAATGGAATATGCTTAAATTGGATTACATATGTTAAACATCCAGTTAATTAACTAATGTAAACTTTCTTTCTCGATTTAAAGCTGCATAGTCAATTGGTTTTGAGGTTTTGTCATTTTCTGAGGCAAATATATTAGGTTGATTATTATAATATATCTTACTTTAATTTGAAGTAACTTTTCTTTTAAATGGCTAACTTTTGAGATTTGTGAAGTTCAACCATTCAAAATTACCTTTGGCAAGCACGCCAAAACTCTGACACCATAGGCTTCTGTAGTAATAGGTTCTATTGACTTGAGGTAATATTCCCTATATGTAGCGACAAATATATAATAAGTGCATCGGTATCTAAGTTAGATATGTATTAGAAAATCCAGATAATTGCTTTGGTTTTGAAAATTTGATGAGTTCATCAGACTATGGAGCTTTAAGGTTCATATGAAGTTATCAATCTATCACCGGATGTGATGGCTGAATGAGTTGAGTGTCCGCCTCCCATTTTTTAAATTTTGTTTATTGAGGCTGTATTTATACTGTCCATAGCATGTAAGCCCAGGTACCCAGGCTTGTTTTCACGGCTGGCCAGCTGTAGTGTTGGTGTTGTTTGATCAAACAGTAGCTGCTGATAAGTTATTTGGTTGCCTGCATTTCAGTAGCCGATAGATAGTTTGTTGGTATGGTTAGTAGCCTATGTTAGTTTTTTTTAATTTTCTTGGTATTGTATTTTTGTTCTACTCTTACTACTAGACTAGCCTACTCCTATTTACATATCATAGGCTTGTGTACTTGTGCTTGCCTGGCTACTTTTGGCATGGTTACCCTCCACTGGGCGCCCCGCTGGAGGAGGTAATTACCATTAGTAGGTAATGTGATTCAAAGCTGGGGGTTCAAACATTGGTTGAGTCAAACCAATGCCTTCAGAACTGATACTGAGCCTGCCACTTGGGATTACTAGGATAGCACAAGAAGCAAAGGAATGTGGAGGATCAACGGTTTGTGATTGATATTCCCTCACTTAATCAATTAATGTACAGCAATTTATTACACAAGGGATGGAAGTGGTGTCCTGTAAAAACGGGGGAAATGAAGCCGAGATTATCACACTGAATGTGAATTTCCACGGTAACGCAGATCTTCTCTCATAGACTTAGCACTGTCAGGGAATCGCGAGAAAATGCCGGAAGTCAGATTTCAACTAGCTGTGGTGTGACTGTATTATCATACACAACTCATTCTTGCTTGGGCTTATATTCTAGCATCATTGAAGGTCATATCAGAACAGGATTCGAAATACTCAACTGTTGTCATATAAATCCCATTCTTAAATATTTTATTTAATGTTAATCGGGAAAGAGAATGTAGTAGTCTGTACATGAGCCTCTCTACCACGCGGTGGCGGCAGACACCACGCCGCACACCTACGCAGTTACACTGAACTGTGCTAGGTCGCGGCACGCTAGCCACCGGGCAGGGCCCGACTGGGCTGCCCTCTAATGCATGTGGTTAGCACACCCCCCACCCGCCTATAGAGGTGACGTGGGACCTGGCGAGTTAGGGGGCAGGTCAGTTGACTGTTGACACTTCGGAGAGCGGATAGGTTTTGGTAATAAACCAGTTGGAAGTGTACTGTACTAAATGTTGGCGTTATTCCGTGAGTGCGTGGCAGTGTGGAAGACCGTGGACCATCACAATAACAAATCTCGAAAATTTGCAAAACCGCGGAGATCTTTAATCCCTGATTACCTATGTATTTAGATAATATGCAAATGTGTATGATATAGGTAAAGGACCTTTACACTTATTTCTGCTTATTCAAAAATGCAATTCATTCCCGGAGTGCACTGTGGGTCTGCTAAAACTGGCTGTGCATAATGGATCGTATTGAATTTAAAACAAGGCCACGTTTAAAAACAAAACAACAATTCAAATGCAAATTCTCTGAGATCGTTTATTATTCAGCAGCCGTTACCTTAATATGGTTCAGGCTTTAAGACCAGATTCATAATAACGCAATAAACATTGTTCTTTTTTTCAAGGAGAAAGATTCCTACAAATTCTGGAACTATCTAAATGGAAATATGACAATGTATCTTGTCGTCCCTAATTGAAAGGAATATTTGTTTAGTTTAATTAATTCGCCATTATTTTGAACTATCGAGTTCAGGTTCACAGTTTTGGTAGATCGTGGGATTCGAACCCATGGGTTTCGAAAGCTGGTCGAGTCAAACTAATGACTTAGAAATGTGATATTTCTTGCTTCATAGCCAAGCGCTCGGTATTATTAGGACAGGCCAAGGACCGGTTGGCTCAGTGTCAGGATAATGTACTGGGATGTCAGGTCCTGATATAACTTTAGATGTTGCTAGGACAAAAACAAACATACTTTCCGGTTGTGTCCGTAGGTGTAGGTGGCGCCACCGTAGTTCCACCACTGGCCGCAGTTACCTGGCTATTGTTGATTTCCTTGTGTACACGCAACCCAAGTCAGTGTTTTAATTGGTTGAGAAATTATCAATAAGGCCCCGCCGATATGATGCACAGAGGTCGCAACATAGGTCACAGAGGTCAAATTGTCCGCGCACTGTCGCGAGATAGGCGGCCCGACCATTTCAGCTAGGATTTAATATAATTCACAGCAAATAGTCTCCTTTTCTTCTAGGTTTCTCAAATTCCTTTCCCTATTTTACCATAAATTGACCTGGTGGAATGGCCGAACGAGTTGAGCGTCCGTCTACCGGTTTGGTAGATAATAGGATTTGCACCCACAGGTGCGACCCAAACCAATGACTTAGAAATTGATACTTGTCACTTCCTAGCCAGGCATTCAGCATTATTAGATTAGTGCAAAGGACTGGTTGGCTCAGTGTCAGGATATTGCTAGTGCCTGGGATATCAGGTCTGCTGGTGGTCATGCTGGTGGGCTGGTCTCTCAGTGGGGCAGCACTATAAAGTCGCCATGAGGGTGCATTATCACGGTGCCCGTCCTGATATGACTTTAGATGTTGCCAGTATGTAAAACTCCAACAGCAAAACAACTATAGTTTGTGGTAATGGGTACAATATCAAGAATCCTGGGCCTTGGAAGAAGCCAACCAAAAGTACACACACAGCTTGCTCCACTTCCGCCCACACTAGATTAAAAACCAACAAACCGTCAACCCTCAAAACAAGGCATGGAAAGAGAGCGGCATGATATGGCATTGGCATGATGGATGGTATACACTACAATGAGGAATATGCCAGATATGTCAGTGCCAGGCTGTCAAAAAGCATCACGGAGAACTGGAAAGAGCACAAGGGCTCCAAAACATAAGTATCACAAACTTTGATAAATTTCACTAACCAAACCCTAAATCATAAGTATCATCAGGTACAACTAGTACACACTTTAATGTTCATGTCTTCCTCTATGCACACAGGTAAACGTAAAAGTAATGGAGGTATGCATGACTATCTATCAAAAGGGGCCATGTGTGCTGTATGCACCAGCACATACACCCCGAATCCATCAATCACTGAGCCAAAATAAAATAAAAACAAAATCAAAAACTTGCGAAATCAAGCGACCACTATCCTAAAAATATTATTTAAAGTAAAATAAATATGGTAGAAGAGATTGAATGCAAACTGGGAAGGGGCACACACTTCGCCCACCTAAACTGCCAGAGTGCATCCAATAAAATAGACATAATAAAAATGCATCTAAAAAAAGACAATCTAGATGTATTAACGTTATCAGAGACATGGTTCACTGACAAACACCAAAACAACACCCTCAAAATAGACAGATATAGGCTTGTATGTAATGACAGACAGCACATTAATGAACCAAACAAAGAAAGGTGGAGGTGTTGCCATTTACTGCAAAGCCACCAAAAACCTAGACACTGAAAAGCTAAAACCAACAAATCTCTCAAATGAGCACATAGAGCTACTATGGTGCCTAATAAAAAACGAAAAGCAAGCAAATGTAGCCATAGCGAGCCTCTATAGGCCACAGTCAGGTGAAATTGAAGTATTCCTTGAAGAACTAGAAAAGAGCATAAACACTGTAAAAAAATCAACAAATGCAGAAATCTTTGTGCTAGGGGACTTCAATGTGAATTACAGCAGCAATGAACAAAATAAACTAATGCTGCAAAGCACCATCACAATCTTAGACCTGCAGCAGCCCATCACTGAAAGCACAAGGCTAAGCAACAATAGCTCAACAATAGACCTAATACTAACCAACTCAAACCATGCCACAAAATGGGGCACTAGAAGAGGGGGTATGAGTGACCACAAACTAGTATATGTACCCAGGAAAAAGCTCAAAAGCACAAATCACTATGAATACAAAATGGGCAGGTCCCTAAAAAACTACTCAGAAGATACATTAACAAATCATCTGCACCAAAACATAAACAACATCACACAAAACAGAGATGATGTTGATATTTGTTGGGACAACATCATCACAGAAATAAGAAAATCAACTGATGAGATGTGTCCCATGAAGAAAATAAAAATACAAAAAAAACAAGTCCCTTGGATAGACAAAGACCTGCTAACACTCTTCACAACCAAAAGTAAACTGGGTGATAAAGCAAAATGCACAGAAACAATAGAAGACAAACTGGCCTACCGCATCGCCAGAAACAACTCTCTCAAAGCTGTGAGAACAGCAAAAAAGGAATACATAATAAAGCAGGACAAAGACTGGGGAAGCAACACAAACAAATTCTGGAAAAATGTAAACCTATTATTCCCAAAAAATAACAAAGAAGAGCATACCAACTTCCAAGATAATGAAGGGAGAATGCTCACAGACAAAGATGCAGCAAACAAACTGAACAGACACTTTGCCACAATAGGGCAAAAGCTGTCAGAAAAATTCAAAAAAAGATGGGAAAACAGATCAGGAACTGTGGAGAATGAAATCCCCACCTGCAAAACAGATATGATAGAAGTAACAAAATTTATAAATGACATAGACACGAATAAACCAAGTGGAATAGATGAAATACCAACCAAAATACTGAAAGAGGCACTCCAAGCCATCCCGGCCACCATAGTAGACCTATTCAACATCTCCTTTGAGCAGGGGCATTTTATCTCAGCCTGGAAAATGGCAACCATCATCCCCATTCACAAAGGTGGAGACAAACAAAACATGGGAAACTACAGGCCAATATCAATTCTTCAAACCCCAGGCAAGCTCATTGAAAAAGTGTTACATAGACACATCAATGAACACCTGGAAAAAAACAATATACTAAACGAAAGACAAGGGGGCTTCAGGAAACTGCACTCCACATCAAAAACAATAGCTAACCTAACAAATGACATAATGGCATCAATGAACCAAAAACAATTAGTTGGAGCCACCTTCATTGACTTCAGCAAAGCATTTGACACAGTAGACCACAAAATACTACTGGAAAAACTCAAAACCATGGGCATAAAATCCAACACTATGGATTGGATAAGATGCTACCTGAACCAACCTGTCACATGTGGTGTACCCCAAAGGTTCAGTGTTAGGGCCACTACTCTTTATAATCTATATAAACGATCTTGAAAAATGGTTTCAAACTGAATGCCTCCAACTATATGCAGACGACACAGTCATATACGCAAATGGCACCACAGAACTAAATAACTAAACTAAATAAAGTCCTACTAAAACTAGATGAGTGGTGTGAGTACAACAAAATAACCATCAACACAAGCAAATCAAAAACAGTACTCTTCTCGCATAAACAAATGCCAGAAAGAAAACTACACTGTAAGTTAGGAAACCAAACACTAGAAAATGTAGACCATTACAAATACCTAGGCCTTGAGTTGGACAGCCAACTAAACTACAACCTATGTATAAATAAAATTATACAAAAAGTAAACCACAAACTGTGGCTATTTGCGAAGCTAAAAGACTACATGACACAAGAAATGTCAATAAAACTCTTCAAGGGCATGGCGCTCCCCTATTTTGACTACGGAGATGTAAACTACATGGGTGCGAGAAAAGAACTACTAAAAAAACTGCAAACACTGCAGAACAGAGCCCTAAATATCTGTCTAAGAGTAGATAAGCTGCACCCCACCTATGACATACACAAAAGAACCAAAGTGAAATTACTAGAAAATAGGAGAATAATTCATTTGAAAACATTAGCATATAGCTTTGGCCAAAACATTAAACTTCTAACAAAACCACAAAGGGCTACTAGAGCAAATAATGCGCCACTACTCAAGCAGACCAGAAGCCAAATAAATGCTCATGAGAGAAGCACCCTGGAAATGGCTGCCAAGGTGTGGAATGCCCAAACGGTAAAGGAAAGACAAATTCCTGACCTAAAAACTTACAAAAAATATCTGTGCGAAATAAGGCTAGGAAACCCCCCCTAAGCTGCACTTCAAAGGGGCATGTGATATGTCACAGCCCACCAGCGAGATGCCCAATGGAAGGTAACCATGCCAAAAGTAGCCAGATAACACACCACACAGCTACGTACAAACCTATGATATGTAAATAGGAGTAGGCTAGTCTAGTAATAAGAGTAGACAAAATAAATACAAATATGCCAAGAAAATCCCCAAAAAACTAACATAGGCTATTAACCATACCAACCAATTATCTATCTGCTACTGAAATTCAGGCAATCAAATACCTTATCAGCAGCCACTGTGTGGTAAGATAACACCAACACTACAACTGGCCAGCATTGAAAACAAGCCTGGGTACCAGTGCTTATATGCTATGGACAGTATAAATACAGCCTCAATACAAAATAAAAAAATTAAATAAAAAATAAAAAAGTACAGTAAATCTTGTTTAATTTAACGACACCTTTGGAGCACATTAATTTTCATATCATTGGCTATTAGATGTTAAACATATGGTCATTCTGACATATTTCTTTGGAGGAAACCCGCTTCCCACAGATAGGTTACTCTTTCTGATAAGCAGCAAGGAGTCTTTTATAGGCACATTCCCAAGACTGCACAGCACATAGCATAGCCTTTGATGAACCAGTTGCGTACCACAGGTTGGAACAGAAAATAACCCAACCTGCAAATGGGTGCACTGAGCAGGATCGATAGGATGACCGACACCTTCACAGGTGGACACTCTACCACCTGAGCTACATCCCACTCCCTGGAACAACAAACATGCACTTTCATAATAATAAAACAGAAGGTTGAAAGTTGCAGTCCAATGATTTATCATTTCTGTCGTTTTCTGAATTGACTATATTAGGTCGATTGGTCTAATTTACCTTACTATTGTAATTTTGATTTAAAATGGCTAGCTTACGAAATATGTGAAGTGTAAACATGCACAAATAATGTTGGCATGCTTGTCAAATCTCTGATCACATAGACTGCAACAGAGACAGGTTATATTATATTAACTCAGTCTACCTTTATTTATTAACATAAGTTGGCTATGTAGGCCTAAATCTAGCCCATCAAATTTTCTAAACCAAAATAATTATCTAGATTTGATTGTACAGATCTAACTTACACAATGATGCACTTATTTAGCATTTGTTGCCACATAAAAGGGAATATTGAAGCAATTTAACTGAACATATTAGTGCTAAAGCCTATGGTGTCAGATTGTTGGCGTGCTTGCCAAAACTATTTTTTATATGTTAGGACTTCAAATATCTCAAAACATAGCCATTTAAAATAAAAGTTACATCAAACTAAAGTAAGGTAGATTATAACAATCAATTTCATATATTTATATAAAATAAAATTCAGAAACTGAAAACCATCGGATTATGCAACCTTAAACAAATAGACTATGCAAATTTAAAGAACCCGTGAACACAATAGATGAGCCATTTCAGTGGGGTGAGAACAATGCAAGTTCTGTCAGTATGGATGATTGCAAAATGTCTAAATAGAGGGATAGTTTCGGGAAACCAAGGAGAAACAACACAGACAACAAGAAAATGCAGGGAATCGAAACAGAAGGTGTTATGACGGTCTGAGAACTGGGTGATTGTGTGTGTTTTTGTGTCTGGAGGTGTTGATGGGGGTTTTGAATTGGGGGCAGGGAGATGTGGGAGGTGGAAAGGGGTGTAAAGGGGTGGGAGAGAGTGTTGGGGTATGGAGGGATGTGGAGGGGTGTGGAGGGATGTGAGGGGGTGTGGAGGGGAGAGAGGGTGTGAGGGGGTTTGGAGGGATGTGGAGGGGTGTGGAGGGATGTGAGTGGGTGTGGAGGGGTGTCGAAGGGTGTGAGGGGGTGTGGAGGGATGTGGAGGGGTGTGGAGGGATGTGAGGGGTGTGAGGGAGTGGGGAGGGATGTGGAGGGGTGTGGATGGGTTGTGAAGGGGTGTGAAGGGGTGAGGGGTAGGCTAGGAAATGACAAGTATCAATGTCTAAGTCATTGCTTTGTGAATGGGTGTGAGGGGGTGTGGATGGGTATGGGGTGTGTGTGGATGGGTATGGGGTGTGTGTGGATGGATAGCAGAGGTTGTGGATGGGTCTGATGGGGTATGAAGGGGCGCCGATGTGTGGGTATGTGTGGAGGGGTATGCGGGGGGGTGGATGGATAGCGGGGTTGTGGATGGGTCTGATGGGGTGTGAAGGGGTGTGGGAGGGGTGTGGGTATGTGTGGAGGGGTGTGTGTGGGGGTGTAGATGGGTGGGAATTGGTGCCAATCGGTGTGACAGGGTGTGGAGAGGCTTGAGAGGGAGTGGAGGTGTGTGACGGGGAGTGGAGGTGTGTGACGGGGAGTGGAGGTGTGTGAGGGGGAGTGGAGGTGTGTGAGGGGGAGTGGAGGTGTGTGAGGGGGGTGGAGGTGTGTGATAGGGAGTGGAGGTTGTGAGGGGGAGTGGAGGTGTGTGAGGGGGGAGGGGAGGTGGTGTGGTGTGACGGGAGTGGAGGTGTTATGAGGGGGGAGTGGAGGTGTGTGAGGGGAGTGGAGGTGTGTGGGGGAGGGAGTGGAGGTGTGTGAGGGGAGAGTGGAGGTGTGTGTGAGAGGGAGTGGAGGTGTGTGATGGGGAGTGGAGGTGTATGAGGGGGAGTGGAGGTGTTGTGAGGGGTGAGTGGAGGTGTATGAGGGGGAGTGGAGGTGTGTTGGGGGGAGTGGAGGTGTGTCAGGGGGATTGGAGGTGTGTGAGGGGGAGTGGATTTTTGTGTGTGAGGGGGAGTAGTGGAGGATGTGTGAGTGGTGAGGGGGAGTGGAGGTGTGTGAGGGGGGTGGAGGTGTGTGAGGGGGAGTGGAGGTGTGTGAGGGGGAGTGGAGGTGTGTGAGGGGGAGTGGAGGTGTGTGAGGGGGAGTGGAGGTGTGTGAGGGGGAGTGGAGGTGTGTGAGGGGGAGTGGAGGGGAGTGAGGGGGAGTGGAGGTGTGTGAGTGGGAGTGGAGGTGTCGCTTAATGTGGGTCCCAGCAATACCTTCGTAATCATGTTATAACTCCCTAAACCGACCGCGTTCCAAAATGGACCACTTAAAGTCGGTCCCAATGTAAAAATATACAGATTTTCGGTTAGGAATTATATATTGGCAGAGAGCATTACTATTCTCGGGCGACGGAGTTGGGACCAAGGTTATGTAACAGAGATGCAATGGGTACCCCACTCATTGTGTGACTATGTGGAAAATATGATAACACATAGTGCCCAAGATTATGATGTGATGTTCATATGTAAGAGACAGTTAATGTTTAGTGAAATGTTCCCTCTATGCACCAGTAAGAGTGCAAATGGAGGGGAGGGACATTTTTAATATATGTTTATTGTAACTGTCTGCAACTACCTGTTACCACAGCACCGATGAGCAAGCACACCCAGTCATCCTCCATACATTATGGACACCACCTGCAGCTGGGGTTGAGTGATAGCTGTCCCTGTTAGGGTGTCACCCCCCAGGCTGTGGAGGGTGTCTGATTGGCTGGCTGTGGGAGGCCCAGTCACCTGCACCCCTTGCACTTGACACACAGACCTCACTTTGCTAATTAGTCACTTATGGAGACACTCTTGAAGGGGAGACACTCTTGAAGGGGAGACACTCTTCAGGGCGACTCTGAGCTAGGCATTCTAGCAGGATACACTCATCTCTTGTCCAGGAACCCAGACACTCTGTCTGAGGCTCCACTTTCTATACACAAACTAGCAGCAGCTATTCCAAAGGCACTGAGGTGTGTGCAACAACCTTGGGACTCCGGTTCAATGGGCTGTAGGCACTGATTCCTATACACACTAACAAGAGTAATGAGGATCTGTGTGGACAGTAGGTAAGGAGTGAGGGTGATAGGTCGCTTGTAGGTGAACAGGAGTTGATGCCAATAAAGGGCAACTTCTTCACTGTCAATCTTGTATGACTTGTCTTCCCTTTCTTTCTTATTAGTTTGTTGGAGAGGGGCATCAGGTGTGAACTGACAGACAGTTGTCAGAATGCACCTGGGGAGAGTAAATGGTATAGTGGGGCTCTCACGGCCGAGTACCCAACATATTACACCAAGGTGGGTCGATTTAGAGAGGTTTTACTGCATATATATACATGCATACATTTATATGCATATATATATTATGGAGTTTAGTCACTAATGGTGCGGTTTTGAGTGTTGTTTGGAATTGTTTACTTTTATTTGGTTTCCTATTATGGTGTTCTATTTATGTGTTGCTTTGGAAGTCATTTAGGTTTATTTCATTTTGTGGGTCCACATTTGGTTGTTGTGTTTTTTTTGTTTTTGTGGGGGGGGGTGGGGAGTGGGTTTGGGGGTATGGGGGTGGGGATGTTGGGCAGGGTCGTGCGATCTTTTGATGTGTGCTCCTATTTTGGCTGGGGTTTAGGGGTGTTGTGGTGTTTTTTTTGTTGGTTTTGTGTGTGTTTTTTTTTTTTTTTGTTTTTTGTGTGTGGTTTTGGGGGTGTTGTGTTGGGGTGTGGGGTTTGTGGTGGTTGGTTGTTGTTGTGGGTTGTTTGTTTTTGGTTTTGTTGTGGTTTGTGTTGTTGTTGTGGGGGTGTGGTTGGTGGTTGTTGTGGTTTTTTGTTGTTTGTGTTTTGGTTTGGGGGGGGGTGGTGGGTGGGTGTTGTGTGTGTGGGGGGGGTGTTGGTTTGTTTGTGGTGGAAAACTTGATTTTGTTCGGTATTAATCTAATTACATCAGTTTGATGTAAACTTGGTTTGTTGGAATATGATAACTTTTGATATAATGAATATTTTGGAAAATATTATTAATTAAGATTTGGAGTGGTTTTGTTTTTTGGTTGTGTTTTTTTTTTTGTTTTTTAAACACCTCAAAATTGTGACAGCATAGGTGTCAGCATATACAATTTTCCGATGTTTGAGACATTGATTAAGGTGTGAACTATTCTATAATAAATTACAAATGGTCTATATAATGGTAAATGGTATGTAAAACCAAAGGCATATAAGGTATATGTGGTGTTGGTGATCCATTACTGGTTTAAGATAGAAATTGTGTATTATAATAGATCGTGTGAGAGGGGCACTTCTTGAAATGTACAGAGTCTTTGGAGCGCATACCCCCCCCCAAGTGTTATTTACGGATCACTGCACACCAGACAGAACAGGGCACTGTAGCCAGACATAACCATGCCTTGGTTACAAGTTTCTGGAATATCAGTGGTAGATATAAGAATGCCTGTTGCTGATTGGAGGTTTCTGATCAGGTGTGAACCACCATCTTGATTCTTGAAGACTATAAATATAATAAAGAAGGGAGTCTAGCTCTCCTACTTTCACTCTATATCTGTTTTCCTTCCTTGCCTGTAGTGCTTTTGTCTTAGCCTACCTAGAAAACTAAGACTGCCAGCCGAGGACTTTACAAGCGGTTATAATATTTTCATCGGATCATGCGGCTTTAACCACATGGTAAAAGTGAGTTTAACGCTGTACCTATCGAGACGGTTGGGTGATCGTTTGAGATTTATATATTGGCAACATCTAAGGTCATATCAGGACGGGTACTGACTTGAGACAGTGCACAATCATACCAACTTTATAGTGCTGCCCCACTCGGGATCAGGCCCCCATCACCATGAACCGATACCCCACTCAGTCACATTATCCTGACACTGAACCAACCAGTCCTTTCTATATCCTAATAATGACAAGTGCATGGCTAGGAAGTGACGATTATAACATTTTAAGTCATTGGTTTACCTCGACGACAGTTCGAACCCGTGGCTTCAAATCACACAATCTACCAAAATAGAAAGATGGACCCTCAACTCATTTGGCCATCCAGTCTGGTCCCCTAGCGGGAGGGACTCAATGCTGGAGGTAGAGTGCTCGCACAGTGCTGCTGCCACCTGGTGGCGAATCTATCTGATCAGTAGTACCCGCTGCAACTAAGACGCCACTTCCGGTGTGGCTGTGTATGTGGGTCACGTGACACCTCCTTATAAGGGGTGGCGACCTAAATCGCCTGATGAATATTAAGGCGCCAACATGTACCAGACCGAGCGCGGTCAACGAATCGGTAGAGCGCGGCCATTCGCATGCGGAAGGTCGGGAGTTCGGTTCCCGGTCGAGTCAAACCAATGACTTATAAAATTGATATGTGTCGCTTCCTAGCCTAACACTCGGCATTAATAGGATAGAACAAGGACTGGTTAGCTCAGTGTCAGGATAATATGAATGAGTAGGATATCTGGTCATGCCACCGGCGACATGATTTCCCCGTGCGGCAGCACTACAAATTTGCCATGGGTGTGCACCGTCACAAGTCGGTGCCCGTACTAATAAGACCTTCGATGTTGCCAGGACGTAAAATTCCAGCAACCAACCAACCAACATATACCAGATGGGATGGTCGAATGGGTAGAGCGCCCACTAACCATGAGCTAAGTTGTGGGATTCGAACCTGAGTGGTTTTAAAACCAACCCCATGACAAATGTATACGCGTTCTTACTCTGGCGCTGTGTATTATTAGGATAGGGTAAGGACCAGTGGAATGAGAATGACCAATTTTCCTTAAATGTAAATTCCCTTTCTTATAGCTGCACAGTCCTACAAAACATCAGATTTTCAAGACCAAAACAATTATTTAGATTTGATTCTACATATATAGCTTAGATACTGATGCACTTATTAAACATGTGTCACCACATAGAAGGGAATACTGAGTCGATTTGATACAACCTGTTACTGCAGAATCCTATGGTATCAGAGTTTTGGCGTGCTTGCCAAAACTAATTTGACATGTTTATACTTCAAATATCTCAAAAGTCAGCCATTTAAAATAAAAGGTACTTCGAACTGAAGTAAGGCAGGAAATAACAATCTTTTCTTCTTGTTGTTTGTTCAAATTTGTTGTTCCAGTTGAATAACATCTTTTTTCAGCACCGAATTGCTGGTCTTCTGGCCTTAACAATTATACTGCATATGAACTATTTATGGATGAGATGATGAGATGGTATAAACAATATAGAGAGTAGTAGGTTAAAATGAGGCATTACAAATATAGTGGCTATCTTATTTTGCACATATAGACTGGAGAATAGCTATTTACCTTTAGACTATATCAGTGATTTGATGATCATACATGTGAGGAGACAGTAATATAATCGGCATGACTTGCTGATACAGGTAGTAGTGGATTTTGGATTATGCAAATAATGGTTGCATGACTCGTTTAAATTGTCTTGATCAACTATAGCTTTGTCGGTAGTATATGTTTTATTGGTTTAGTCAGGTGTTATAGGCTGGTGGATAAATATATGTATCTCAGAAAAATTACAGAATGTCAAAACCATCGGAATTTGGTATTCTTACCATGGCACTGTGCATTATTAGGATAGGGATACCTGATGCTCCCCAACCTGGTGCTCTGCATTGCTAGGATAGCGCGAGGACTGGCTTAATATCCGGGTAATGTGGGTGAGTGGTATATCAGGGCATAGTGCTGGTGGTCTGGTGTCCCAGTGGGCCAACACTACAAAGTCGCCATGAGTCTGCGCTGTCAAAAGTCGGTACCCGTCCTCATATGCCCTTAAATATTGTTAGAATGTAAAACAAAAACAAACCAATCTAATTTTAGCCAGGGATTATAAGCAAACAAGTGAACAAAAAGGAGCAGTGAAAACAAGTGTTAACACACTTATCCGTTATGAGCAGGGTCAATAAAGTCATCACTAAAAAAACATTGATAGACAAAGCAGAATGAATTACCTGCAGAAGGTAGAATGGAACCCGCTTTGACTAATAGTGAAGTTGACTCCTGTTCCTGATACCCTCTGATCGTGCCGGTAAGTCCTGTCCACAGTCACAGAACACTGACAGCTGATCTCCAACAGAGGAGGAGGGGATTGACCTTTCCAGCCGCCTTGGAATGAGTCTCTGATGAGGACGCTTAGCAGGTTTAAGATCAATTTACTTGAGAGTTGTTCAGGTTGGAAAGCTTACCTCGTTTAGGCGATGCCCGGTTCAATTACCAAGGTCGAATTTGATATAAGAGTAGGTAGTGAAATGACATATATACCTGTTGCACA
The DNA here is from genome assembly GCA_030323885.1 of Branchipolynoe longqiensis. Classification (NCBI taxonomy): domain Eukaryota; kingdom Metazoa; phylum Annelida; class Polychaeta; order Phyllodocida; family Polynoidae; genus Branchipolynoe; species Branchipolynoe longqiensis. The sequence continues at coordinate 4,502,990 of CM059191.1, forward strand.
GAGAGTTTAGGCTAGCTTTACTAGTGGAACATATCATAGGAAGGGGACAAATTATATTAAGATCCCTGATTTGTGCCAGGATATTTAGTTAGGGAAGTAATTAGTAGAACAACATTAAAATAATATGAATAAGCAATGCTTAGGACCGACCCCCCGATATAACTACAGCAAAGTATTTCATTATTGCGCGTGTATTTTTTTACTCCACTCACAGTGTTTGATTTGAAATTCTAGCAACTTGGGTTACCGGAATCCTGGTTGTGATAATCGAATACGACCGTTGTTTCCATGGAATAAACTATTAATATTGTATTTGTGCATCCATGTTTATGCCAAATTGTTCTTTATTTCTTTTAATTTTGAATAAAATCGTTACGGCATTAAGCCAATTGCTGTCGTCCACCCTGTTTGTTGCGTAGCTAAGCTCAACGAGCGATTTCCATTTCCGTTTGCTGGATTTTGATTATTCTGTTATTCAACACGAGTTTACAAATGGCGGCGCCCATAGAGGGCTTTTTCCGTTTCCGTTTGCTGGATTTTGGTGAATTCATGTTCCACCTCTATGAGTACAGGTATTGTTTAAGCATATTTGCTATATATGTATACATGTTAGTCATTAGCCTCCCCGTGGGTGGGTCGTATTAGTGCATGATGGTTATAGACCAGGTTCCCTGTGTTAGTTACTGTGTGGCTATAACCAAACAACCACAGGACAATAGGGGTACCTCCAGTCAGCTACGAGCGTACATGTAGGTCAGTGGCAAACCCTGTGTGACAGGAAGTAGAATGCATGGCACAAGTGTCAAATGGTTACTTATATTGGCACAGAGTTGGTGAAATGGGAGAGAATGCAAAAAGACAAGATGGCGGCCATAGAACGCCATCGATTTCACTTTTAAAGTCTCTTAAAATGCATGTTATATTACATTTTTCAATTCAAAAGTAGCGGGGAAATATAAAACCATATATAAAGAATAAATATTGCTTCTTAAATTAAGACATTATTCACTCAATTAATTTCCCCAGCATGTTGAAATTCTTCGCCAGCTTTTCTAATGGGATGGTTTTCACCCTTGTACTGTCAGTAAGGAGTGAATCTTTGATCTATATGACACTGGGCCTGATATACCAAATCCAATCCACCCACACGCCTATTTTAAGTGTCATAAGCTATCACACCCTCACACTCAGTGGGGTCAGCTGTCAGTGGGGGTGTACTTACAGCATGCGGTACTCATGCCAGAATAGTGAACAAACTGAACGATCTGGCAAGCATCTGATTTGCATATTTAAACGCTTTCTATTTACCCGACTCCACTTTACCCGACCCGACTTAACCTGACTCCACTTTACCCGACTCCACTTTACCCGACTCCACTTTACCCGACTCCACTTTACCCGACTCCACTTTACCCGACTCCACTTTACCCGACTCCACTTTACCTGACTCCACTTTACCCGACTCCACTTTACCCGACTCCACTTTACCCGACTCCACTTTACCCGATCCACTTTACCCGACTCCACTTTACCCGACTCCACTTACCCGACTCCACTTTACCCGACTCCACTTTACCCGACTCCACTTTACCCGACTCCACTTTACCTGACTCCACTTTACCCGACTCCACTTTACCCGACTCCACTTTACCCGACCTCACTTTACCTGACTCCACTTTACCCGACTCCACTTTACCCGACTCCACTTTACCCGACCTCACTTTACCTGACTCCACTTTACCCAACTCCACTTTACCCGACTCCACTTTACCCGAGCTCACTTTACCCGACTCCACTTTACCCGACTCCACTTTACCATACCTCACTTTACCCGACTTCACTTTACCCGACTCCACTTTACCCGACCTCACTTTACCCGACTCCACTTTACCAGACTCCACTTTACCAGACCTCACTTTACCAGACTTCACTTTACCCGACTCCACTTTACCAGACCTCACTTTACCAGACCTCACTGTTGATTTATCTGAAATTGCTAAGATGTACAGACTAAACTGTTTGCATGGAGGATGCATGTTCAAATGAAGAGACCTGCTCATTACGCATCCTCTCATTGTCTGCCATCTTATGCTAGGGCTTATATGGAGGAGACATCATGTTAAATGTCTTTTTTGTTTTGTTGTTAGCAAATGTTGTAGTCGTCGGTAGACCTCATTTATTCACCCAGAAAAACTCGTCTTACAGCCAAGTGTGGTCACAATAGACCCCGCCAGTTAAGCTAGTGATACCTGTCGGCTCCATCCTGATATGACCTTCGACGTTGCTAGGACGTAAAACAACAACAAACAAGCAATCTATTGGCAGAATCTGGAACTACTCTAGTCGTGTACATTCCCCGACTGCAAATGATTTCACATGGTATATTTCTGTGAAGAATGCTTGGAAAAATAACAAAATGCTTGATTATATTCAGATGTTCATATTGCAACAGGGTTCAAAGGTCTTATCATTGTATTTTTCTTCTAGAATTTCACAGCCACTCTTCATGTATGACACCCTTCCAGTTAAGCAAGTGACCTGTTGGCATAATCTGGAACTACTCTAGTTTCCTGTTTAACCGAGGGGTCTATTATTCACACAATTTTATTTTATGATGATAATAAATATTAGTAATGGGACATCAGGGATTTGTTGGATATATTACTTGGTTGGTTGTTGTAGTTTTACGTCCTGAGAACATGTACGGTCATATCAGGATGGGTACTTACTTTTGACAGTGCACATTCATGGCGACTTTATAGTGCTGCCCCACTGGGAGACCAGGCCACCAGCATCATGACCTGATATCCAACTTAGTCACATTATCCTGACACTGACCCAATCAGTCCTTGCCCTATCCTAACCATTCCGAGTGCCTGGCTAGGAAGCGACAAGTATAATTTTAAAAGTCATTGGTTTGATTTGACCCGGCTTTGAACCAATGGTTTTGAATCTCATGATCTACGAAAACGGGAGACAGACGCTCAACTCATTCAACCACTGGTCCTTGGATATATTATATTGTATGCTTTCCTTCGTTTGCTTTCGTCTTATGGGCAGAATAAAAAACTTGTCACAAAAAAAAAAATATATATATATATATATTTGATGCTTTGCTTTATTTGCTTGTGTCTACTATATTTGTTTGTTTTGCATACTCTACACTGGCGGTAATGTTTTGGAGGGAATCTTAAGCTAGGTTAGTTAACACAGGCCCATGCGTAGTAGAGATGCGGAGCAAGACCTAGCTCAGATGGTACAGTGTCCACCTGTAAAGCTGTAGGTCATCCGGTCAATCCTGTTCAGTGGACCCATTTGCAGTTTGGGCTATTTTACATTTCCAACCAATCTCCACAGCTGGTTCATCAAAGGCTGTGGTACGTGCTGTCCTGTCTGTGGGAAAGTGCATATAAAAGACCCCTTGCTGATTATCAGAAAGAATAGCCTATGTGGCGGCAGCGGGTTTCCTCCAAAGAAATGTCAAAATGACCATATGTTTGACGTCCAAGAGCCAATGATGTGAAACTCAATGCGCTCTAGATGCATCGTTAAATGAAAAATCCCAAGAAAGGGTAGTAACGTCATAAATTCTTGGATGGCAAGGAAACCGGAGTATTAGTGGTTGAGTGGGTTACCAGTGCGTGAGTTTGTAGAAGTCGGGTGGGGACGGGTGGGATAGAGAGGACCGGAGAGCATTCTGATGCCATTGGAATGGCGGGTGTGTAGAGGAGAGGATATGATTATAGCTCTAACAAATGGACAGACCTGGAGTTTAGCAAGTCCCAGACGGAAGAGGAGAATCCCGCAACTACCTTAACCAAGTTCCAACTGTCTCATATCATGGTCTGTGCACGCGTCACCTTAGAATAGTTGCTTCTAATGAGGACGCTCTATTTAATTTACTTCATTAGTACTACAGGATCCCTAGGGGCCTGGGAAGTCTTGAACTTTATTTGACCCATTTCAACGCCTCAAAAGGTATTGAAGTTAACCTATTTTGGGTAATTCATCCTGAAAAGCCTTGAATTGCATTAAACCTTTCCTTACTGATCTAAATTAGTCTGAAATCACCATTTGAAATCGTTGTTTTTTTCCTGAAACCCAAATGAACATAGTCTTGGATTCCTATAACAAAAACAGCCTTGACAAGCCTTGAAATAGCCGTGAATTCCATATCTTCACATGTATAGGAACGCTGGGTATTTCCATTTAGCCACAAGAAGGTTGAGGGCTGTCAAAAGCATTTAACTTCTGAGTCTTAGTCTAGAAGAGCACACAGCAAAAAATCCTGGTGGAAGGAGGCAACACTGGGGAAAATAAAAGACCCAACAATATCAACAATATTTCTAAAAAAATTAGATCCCGGAACAATGTAAATACTCAAATTGATCTGACTAATTCTGATATAGTCATATGACACTACTGTTGCCCTATACACGATTACCGCGATAAGTACGACACCTGGTGATAGGCAATGACACTGGTGTTGTGGGTCGACAGCTGTGTCACTGTGTTGTTTTACACTGACAATCAAGCTTTTCAATCAATCAATCAATCAATAGGATACAGCTATAATTATTCAAACTGATTAAAAAATGGTAAGTATGTTTTCTCTATGAATCCACATTTGTGCTGAAAAGACTGTCAGTTGCTCAATATGAAGCCAGTCTTAACAGAGCCTCAATTGCCTCTTCACAGATGCTGTGACCCACAAGTCCAGTCTGGATTATGCTCTGCGCATGGGTTGCGGAAATCCTGTATTGCTGTGGAACTTGTGGCTTACAGAATTTCATTGTGTTATATGCTGCAAATTGTGTATTCAACAGTTATTGTATACCTTACTGACAAATGGATGGAAGACCAGTGATTCGACACTGACAAAATCCTTACTCCGCAGAATAAACATATTTACAACAACAACAACAACTGTGTGACTTGGCAGACTGCTGCCGATCTGTGGAAAGGAAATGTGCAGTAGCAGTGGGTCTGAAACACGGCTTTGCCCGTTCGGAGACGGCCAAGTGCCTCTCTGCTCAATCTTCTTCAAAGATCCATTTGCGACACATCACCATTGCATCCTCCTGCTCTGCCTCCCAGCCTCCCACCCACCCACACGCACTCACATGCACACACACCCGGCGCACCGGCACTCCCACATTCCCATCACGGTCGACCCCTCCCCGCCGACACGGCCGCCCCTCCCACCTGCCCCTCCACAACAGGCGGCCTACAGCTCCCACTGCCACCCTCAATCTGCCACACCCCTCACATCTACCAGCCTCATATCTACCACCACCACCCTCACCACTATCACCCTCACATCTCCCACCACCCTCACCACTATCACCCTCACATCTCCCACCACCCTCACCACTATCACCCTCTCACCCCACCACCCTCACATCTACCACCAACCTCACCACTATCACCCTCACATCTCCCACCACCCTCACCACTATCACCCTCACATCTCCCACCACCCTCACCACTATCACCCCTCCCCACCCTCACATTACCCTCTCACCCCACCACCCTCACATCTACCACCAACCTCACCACTATCACCCTCACATCTCCCACCACCCTCACCACTATCACCCTCACATCTCCCACCACCCTCACCACTATCACCCTCTCACCCCACCACCCTCACATCTACCACCAACCTCACCACTATCACCCTCACATCTACCACCACCACCCTCACCACTATCACCCTCTCACCCTCACATCCTCCACCACCCTCAACACTATCACCCGCACATCTCCCACCAACCTCAACACTATCACCCTCACATCTCCCACCACCCTAACCACTATCACGCTCACATCTCCCACCACCCTCACCACTATCACCTCTCACCACACCACCCTCACATCTCCCACCACCCTCACCACTATCACCCTCACATCTCCCACCACGCTCACCACTAACACCCTCTCACCACACCACCCTCACATCTCCCACCACCCTCACCACTATCACCCTCACATCTCCCACCACCCTCACCACTATCACCCTCTCACCCAACAACCCTCACATCTACCACAACCCCCACACACACCACCATCCTCACACCCACCACCATCCCCACATCCACCACCATCCACATCCACCAACATCCCCACACCCACCACCACCTTCACACCCACCACCATCCCCACATCCACCACCATCCCCACACCCACCACCATCCTCACATCCCACCACCATCCCCACACCCACCACCATCCCACACCCACCACGATCCCCACACTCAACCCCCATTATCAGATCTATTCCATCCTCCTCAACCACCACAGCACGATTCAGTACCCCATCATAAACACCATCCTCTACATCATCATCTACACCATCCTCCACCCCATCCTGTACCCAATCCTCTACACCATCCTTTGCACCATCCTCCACCCCATCCTGTACCCATCCTTACCATCTTTACACACCACCCCATCATGTACCAATCCTCACCCTCCTTTACACCTCCTCCACCCCTCCTGTACAATCCTCTACACCATGCTTTACACCATCCTCCACCCCATCCTGTACCCCATCCTCTACACCATCCTTTACACCATCCTCCACCCCATCCTGTACCCACTCCTCTACACCATCCTTTACACCATCATCCACCCCATCCTGTACCCAATCCTCTACACCATCCTTTACACCATCCTCCACCCCATCCTGTACCCAATCCTCTACACCATCCTTTACACCATCCTCCACCCCATCCTGTACCCAATCCTCTACACCATCCTTTACACCATCATCCACCCCATCCTTTACCATCTCCTCTACACCATCCTCTAAACAATCCTCTACACCATCCTCTACACAATCCTCTACACCATCCTTTACACCGTCATCCACCCCATCCTCTACCCCATTCTCTACACCATTCTCTACACCATCCTCTACACCATCCTCTACACCATCCTTCACCCCATCCTCTACCGTCTCCTCTACACCATCTTCTACAGCATCCTACACCCAATCCTACACCCATCTACCCTCTCCTCTACACCATCTTCTACATTCTCCTCTACACCATCCCGCACCCCATCCTCTACTGTCTCCTCTACACCATCTTCTACACAATCCTCCACCCCATCCTCTACACCATATATCTACATCATCCTCTACACCATCATCTACACCATCCTCTACATCATCCTCTACACCATCCTCCACACCATCCTCTACACCATCCTCTCCCCAATCCTCCACCCCATCCTCTACACCATATATCTACATCATCCTCTACACCATCATCTACACCATCCTCTACACCATCCGCTACACCATCATCTACACCATCCTCCACACCATCCTCCACACGACCACCATATAATCACCTTCACAGTCACCACCGAAATCATCATGATCCGAAATCACCCTACCCCCATCCTCTCTGCCACCATGCTCTCCATCACCACATCCATCCTCCCCATCACCACAACGATCCACCCATCACCAACACGTTCCTCCCCATCACCACAATGTTCCCTCCGTTATCACCACCTTCCTACCCATCACCACCACAATCCTCCGCATAACCACCACTATCCTTCTCATGACCACCACCGTCCTCCCCATCGCCACCACCATGCTCCACATCACAACAACCATCCTCTGCCATCACCACAACCATCTTCACCATGACCACAACCATCCCCCATCACCACCACCATCCTCCCCATGACCACAACGATCCCACATCACCACCACCATCCTCCCCATCACCACGACCATCCTCCCCATGACCACCCCCATCCTCCCCATCACCACAACCATCCTCCCCATCACCACAACCATCCCCCATCACCACTGCCATCATCACCATCGCCACCACCATCATCCGCATCGCCACAACCATCCCCCCATCGCCACTGTCATCCCCCGATCACCGCTACCATCCTTCCCATCACCACAACCATTCCCCCATCACCACCAGTATCCCCCCATCACAACAACTATCCTTCCCATCACCACCACCATCCTCCCCCTCACCACCACCATCCTCCCCATCACTGCCACCATCCTCCCCATCACCACCACCTCTCCCCATCAACACCACCATCCTCCCCATCACCACCCCCATTCTCAGCACCACCACCACGATCCTCCCCATCACCACAACCATCCCTTCATCACCACAACCATCCCCAAATCACCACCACCATCCTCCCCATCACCACTACCATGCTCCCCATCACCACCACGATCCTCCTCATCACCACCACGATCCTCCCCATCACCACACCTATCCCCCATCACCACCCAATCCTCCCCATCACCACAACGATCCCCCCATCACCACCACCATCCTCCCCATCACATCCCCCGTGGTCGTTGAGAAAGCCATCGGTTATCCTCCGACTCACGGAACTGAGGAAGTCTGGGACACATCCACTCGAGTACCAAGGACTGCATGCAGAGATTCAAGGCCAGTTTGCAGACCACCTCTCCATATACACTGATGGTTCGAAAGACCAAAGCCAGGTAGCTGCTGCGGCAGTCTGCCGACGGGAAAAATTTGCTGGACGTTTGCCCGATCAGAGCTCGATTTTCACTGCAGAAGCCCGAGCCCTCCTTCTCGCGTTGGAGTGTATAGAGGTATCCAACCACACTAACTATGTTATATACAGTGATTCGTTCTCTTGCCTCCTGGCTGTTGCTGGACTGAAAACGAATCACCCTATTCTAGCAATGGTCATTTATAAAATGAACCAACTGACAAAGGATGGGTATGACATCCACCTGTGCTGGGTGCCTGGCCATGCCGGCATACAAGGAAATGAATGAGCTGATCGGGCTGCGAAGAAGGCCCTGAACTGTGATCTTGAACCGTGTCTGATCCCTCACTCTGATCTGAAACCACTAATAGCCACCCACATAAAATCCAAATGGCAACATGAGTGGGATGAAAACATTAAGAAATTGAACCATCTGTGGGAAAGCCACCACAGACTCATGCGGGAGGTCGGCGGGACCAAGTGGTCCTTAGCCGCTGCCGTATTGGCCACTCGTGGCTTACACATGCTTTTCTGCTCAAGGGGGAACCTCCCCATGAATGTATTGGGTGTCAGTCCCCGCTGACACTCAAACACATTTTACTAAGTTGCGTTGATTTTTTTGCCCTGCGCCAACGGTTCTACACTGCAGACAGTATGCATGACCTTTTTACTAAGGTAAAACAGGAAAACATTTTAGCCTTTTTGAGGGCAGCTGGACTGTACCACCTCATATAGTTTACTAAATAGATTCTATCAATTATTAATAAAACTTTTCTTTTTCTATGGGAATTTGTTTCCCTTGACCACAAATATATGATTGTGAGCTTTCTAATTTAATGAGTGTCTATTGGCACATAATTGATTGTCTGCTTTTACATGTAAAAGCGATGGTTTGAACAAAAAACAAACATTTCTCGCCGTGAATATGGCCTATGGTGCCGACACGGCGTAAAGCAACCACCAATCAATCAATCAATCCTCATCACCACCACCATCCTCCCCATCACCACAACCATCCTCCCCATCACCACCACCATCCTCCTCATCACCACAACCATCCGCGCATCACCACAACCATCCCCCCCATCGCCACAACCATCGTCCCCATCAGCACCTCCATCCTCCCCATCACCACCACCATTTTCCCCATCACTGCCACCATCATCCCCATCACCACCACCATTCTCCCATCACCACAACCACCCCCCCCATCACCACAACCATCCCCTCATCACCACAACCATCCCCTCATCGTCACCACCATCCTTCCCATCACCACCACCATCCTTGCCATCACCACAACCATCCTCCCCATCACCACCACCATCTTCCCATCACCACAACAATCCCCCCTATCATCACAACCATCCCCTCATCATCACCACCATCCTCCCCATCACCACCACGATCCTTCCCATCACCACCACCATCCCCCACCATCACCACCATCCTCCCCATCACCACAACCATCCTCCACATCACCCAACACCATCCTCCCCATCCCCCCATCACCACCCCATCATCAGCACCCCCCACCCTCACCCCCACCCACTCCTCTCCCCCACCCACCCATCCTCATAATCCTCACATCCGAATGAAGTCATCACCACTCTCCCTAAACGTAGCCCTTTCCATCCTGAAATTCCATCATCTCACCATTCTCACCCCCCCCCCCCACCCCCCCCGCCCACCATCCTCCTCCCCCCCCCCCCCGTACACCCCTCTCGCCTCCCAGCGTCCCTCCGCCCGTGCTACAAACGAGAAGCCCGGCCCATTGGACGGGCGTTTACGGGCTCGTTCCGGCAGGTCTCAGCACACCATTGTCTCAGCCAGACGGTTATCTTTTCAGAAATTGTCATTTGGGTCTGACTTTGTTTCCATCACTACACAGCGACTTCCGGCTCTACTTCCTAACTGACATGCGCAATGGCTTTTTTCAACATAGCCCCACTAAACTATCATAATATACATATATTTCTATATATATATCTGGCATCAAATGTGTAATATGTGCATCAGTATCTAAGTTAGATATGTAGGGTCAAGTCTAGGTCATTGATCTGGTTTGAAGATTAGATTTTTTATCGGACATAGATAGCTCTAAGTAAATAACCAAGACCATTCTGGACCTAAAACTACCTTGTATTGCCATTTATTCCGAGATAAATATACTAAATTGATTGCTATAACTTTGACGTAAGGTTTATTTTAAGATATTTGAAGTGCAAATATGCCCACTGTGAAGGCGATTTGGAGGTTTGCGTTCGTAACCAGCTGAGTGCTGAGGAGGCTGACGGTCACTCAAAACGTGTTTCACGATGAACATCAGCGGATAGGATGGGGACATTGCGGGCAGGCGGAAGGTGACCAGGAAGACCCTGGAATGCCTCTCTGGCCTCCTCGCCCATTGCAGCAACGTCATCGGGGGAGGCCGCACTTTCTGTCATAGGGTCTATGACAGTGTCGCTAGTGTTTGTGAGCCCCACCACCTTGTCCGCCTATCCAGAGGTTTCCGAGATGATATCGGCTGGTGGTGGAACTTTGCTGCCAGATTCAACGGTAAGGGCCTGGATCCTTGGGCACTTCGCCCAACACATCTCCACCTACAGCGATGCCTCCATGCTGATAGCTGGGTCGCAGACGCATTCAGGATCAATTTCAGCAGTACAGTGAGTGAATGCAGGGGCTCTGAGGTGTGGGCGAGCAGGTGGCGCCACATGCTCAGGTCATGAGGAACTAGTAGATGACCTAATGAGTAGGTGACCAATGATGACTTAGTGGCTGGGGGAGTAGATGAATCTTCCGGCTTATTATACTTGTATAATGTCTTATACAGTATGTATATGCATATATATGTATATGCATATATGTATATGTGTATATGTATATAGGTCTATATATGAAGAGTTCAGGCACAAAACCATGTAAACGATAATCCAAAAATGGAGTTTAAATAACAGATTTTGACCTGAAATAAATTTTACTTCTCACTAATTCTACTTTTCATATGATCATATGGTTATGGAGCAATGAACACAAAAATAGGAATATATAAAAATTAACTTTTTCAATGTTTGATTCCAATGTTTATCTCCCATTTTTGGATTGGCGTTTACGTGGTTTTGCGCCTGAACTCTTCATATGGGTCTTTTCATGATAAATGAGGCCAATGTACTTTTCAGTATGTAATGGTCAAAAACAATTATGGAAAGAGTAGAGGAGGTATTTTCTTTATAGAACTGGTATTCTTACTTTGCAGAGATAGATATGAACAAATTAAGGCCTATTGTGTCATAGTAAAAAAAAAAGGCAATATTTACATTCCAACAATATTATGTTTTAAAAACATGAATTTGTGACATTGAGTCTCCCTCCACCAGCTCCAAAATATTTGAATAGATCATAAAAGTAATAACCAAAACTCAAATGTAAATGCAATAATAGCTTAGCTAATTTTTCTGATGGTTTCTGTACCAGCAAGAAAATTTATATACATGGTGCTTATGCCTAAGATGCATAATCACAGGGAATGATATATTTTGTATATATATATTTGTACACAAAAATATATCTAAATGATGAACAACTGTTCCCGCAGGACCTCCCGGGCGGAGGGCGGGTGGAAGTAGGTGAGTGGGCCACAGACCAGCATATACCCCCATGATTGACTGGAGGTGGCCTATTGTTTGGGAGTTACTGCTATACCAACCCAGTACTATCATGGGCAGTTCTGGCCTGTAGCCGTTTGTTGTAACTACTGAATTATTTCCTAATATTCACTGTTAATTTACGCAATCCGGTTCCAACTAAAAGTCCTGGAAATATTCAGGATATTACATATAATTTGTTGCTTTCTGGTGATGTATTGCAATATGAAAAAATCCCAAAACTCAGTGTGTCACGGCCAAATCTGTCGAAGTCCACATTAATCTGATATAAAATTTGTCCTGGGTAATTAACTTGGTGGTCAAATGACCAGCATAGTTAAAACGATGTAAGCTCTCCAACCTGGTAATAGGTTCTATTAAATTGACTCAGTATTCCCTTCTATGTGAAAATACATTGTTAATAAGTGCATCATTATCTAAATTAGATATGTAGAATCAAATTGAGATAATTATCTTGGTTTTAACAATTTGATCCTTCATCAGAGTGTGCCGCTTTAAAATAAAAAGGTGCAGCTGACAGAAATTTATCTGTTTGAGTCTGATCCAGACAGATCCCCCCCCACCCCCCAGACACACACAGACCATCCCTACCTGCACCCAACCGACACATGAATGAAATGAATACGGCCTACTACAGAATATGTCGTGAATACGGCCTACTGCAGAATATGTCGTGAATATCACCTACTTCACAATATGTCGTGAATATGGCCTACTGCAGAATATGTCATGAATACCACCTACTGCAGAATATGTCGTGAATACGGCATACTGCAGAATATGTCGTGAACATCGCCTACTGTAGAATATGTCGTGAATACGGCCTACTGCAGAATATGTCGTGAATACGGCCTACTGCAGAATATGTCGTGAATAGGGCCTACTGCAGAATATGTCGTGAATATCACCTACTGCAGAATATGTCGTGAATACGGCCTACTGCAGAATATGTTGTGCATACGGCCTACTGCAGAATATATCGCACTATAAGTCGCCATGAGTGTGCACTGTCACAAGTCGGTATTCGTCCTGATATGACCTTAGATGTTGCTAGGACGTAAAAGAACAACAAACAAACAAACATACATGGCGTGCCCCATCGCCATTAGCACTGTTTTGTTTTTGACCACCCGGCAATGGAGAGAAAGTGAGAGACACACATGAAACAAAAATCAAGTAGTGAAAATTAATTGGTCTAGGCAACTTAGTGTGCTCCGCCGCCACCGCACGCGCTCTCTCCCTATTGACAGCGCTAAATAATTGTGTACATTCATATTATGGGCTGTTAATTAGGGCTTGAGCTGGCAAGGGGTCGTTGTTTAGCACTTCGCCATCTTTGTTGGTTTGTTGTGCAGGGTTCTTTGTTTTCCTTTTTTCCCCAACAGGACAGGTGGAATTATGCTTGTGGATGGGGGTAGGTTGTGATTTTGGTTGTGGATCGGGGTAGGTTGTGGTTGTGGTTGTGGATGGGGTGTAGGCTGTGGTTGTGGATGTGGTAGGTTGTGGTTGTGGATGGGGGTATGTTTTGGTTGTGGATGGTGGTAGCTTGTGGATGGGGGTAGGTTGGGGTTGTGGTTGTGGGGTGTGGGATGGGGGGTAAGGTGTGGGTTGTGGATGGGGTAGGTTGTAGTTGTGGATGGTGGTAGCTTGTAGTTGTGGTTGGGGGTATGCTTTGGTTGTGGATGGTGGTAGGTTGTGGATGGGGGTAGGTTGGGGTTGTGGTTGTGGATAGGGCTAGGTTGTGGGTGTGGTTGTGGATGAGCGGTAGGTTGTGGTTGTTGATAGGGGGTAGGTTGTGGTTATGGATGGGGTATGTTGTGGTTGTAGTTGTGGATGGGGGTAGGATGTGGTTGTGGATAGGGGTAGGTTGTGGTTGTGGTTGTGGATGGTGCTAGATTGTGCTTGTGGATGGGGGTAGATTGTGGTTGTTTGTGGGGTATGTTGTGGTTGTGGATGTGGATGGGGGTAGGTTGTGGGTGTGGATGGTGGTAGCTTCTGTTTGTGGATGTCGGTAGGTTGTGGTTGTGGATGGGGTATGATGTGGTTGTGATTGTGGATGTGGCAGGGTGTGGTTGTGGATGGGGTAGGTTGTGGTTGTGGATGGGGTAGGGTGTGGTTGTGGATGCGGTAGGTTGTTGTTGTGGATGAGGTAGGTTGTGGTTGTGGATGGGGTAGGTTGTGGTTGTGGATCGGGTAGGTTGTGGTTGTGGATGTGGTAGGTTTCGGTTGTGGATGAGGTAGGTTGTGGTTGTGTATGAGGTATGTTGTGATTGTGGATGCGCTAGTTTGTGGTTGTGGATGGGGTAGGTTGTGATTGTGGATGTGGTAAGTTGTGATTGTGGATGGGGTAGATTGTGGTTGTGGATGTGGTAGGTTGTGATTGTGGATGCGGTAGTTTGTGGGTGTGGATGGGGTAGGTTGTGGTTGTGGATGTGGTAGGTTGTGGTTGCGGATGGGGCAGGTTGTGGTTGTGGATGAGGTAGGTTGTGCTTGTGGATGCGGTAGTTTGTGGATGGGGGTAGGTTGTGGTTGTGGATGGTGCTAGGTTCTGGTTACGGATGGGGGTAGCTTGTGGATGGGTGTAGGTTTTGATTATCCTTGTGGATGGGGGTAGGTTGTGGTTGTGGATGGGGATAGGTTGTGTGTGTGGATGGGGATAGGTTGTGGATGGCGGTAGCTTGTGATTGTGTTTGTGGATAGGGGTAGGTTGTGGTTGTGGATGGGGGTAGGTTGTGGTTGAGGTTGGGGGTAGGTTGTGGATGGGGGTAGGTTGTGGTTGTGGTTTGGGGTAGGTTGTGGATGGGGGTAGGTTGTGGTTGTGGATCAGGGTAGGTTGTCATTGTGGATGGGGGTAGGTTGTGATTGTGGTTGTGGATGGGGGTAAGTTGTGGTTGTGGATGGGGCTAGGTTGCTGTTCATGGATGGGGGTAGGTTGTGGTTGTGGATGGGGTACGTTGTAGTTGTGGTTGGGGCTAGCTTGTGGTTGTGGATGGTGGTAGGTTGCGGTTAATTGACGTCATTGTATATGAGTGTATGACAGTGTGAATGTCAGAAAATGGGTGTGAGTGTGTGAGCGTTTGTATGCTTGGGTGCGAGTGTAAGTGAGTATGTGAATGGAGGTGAGTGTGTGAATGGGTGTGAGTATGTGAATCAGTGTGAGTGTGTGCTGGGTGTGAATGGGTATAAATGTATGTGAGTGTGTGTGTGAATGGTTGTGAGTGTAAGTGATTGATCACTAGGATCTACTTTACATTAGTTCGAAGTTACTTTTATTTTAAATGGTAAACTTTTGAGATATTTTGAGTGCAAACATGGTAAATATGTTTTGGCAAGCTTGCCAAAACTCTGACACGATAGACTTCTGCAGTAACAGGTTCTGTTAAATTGACTCAGTATTGCATTCTACGCAGAAACAAATGCTTAATAAATGCATCAGTATCTAAGTTAGAGATGGTAAATTGAATCTAGATAATTGGTTTGGTTTTGAAAATTTGATATTTCATCGGACTATGCAGCTTTAAACCCTGCCATGGTACGCCATGCCTAGGCTTGACCTACAATACTTAAGTGTGATTCGCTTAGCCCCTGCCACACCACACACATCACCCAACTGAGTACTTCTGACACTGCACCTGCTCACACCTCATGTAACCTCCCTCCCATCACCCTCCCACCCACTAACAAGGCAGCCAGCAGCACTCTGAGGAGGCAGGCAGCACATGGATTTCAGCAGCACTGAGAATGTTGCCTTTCCCACCCACCCTTCTCTCTATCTGGCCATTTTGTAATCAGGAAGTCTGAGGACTAGTTTCACCTGTAATGACAAGAAAAGTAAAGTTTGTTTTATTTAACGACGCCTCTAGAGCATATTGATGTTCATATCATCGGGTAATGGAAGTGAAACATATCGTCATTCTGACACATTTCTTTCGGAGGAAACGCTCTGCAGCCACATAGGCTACTCATTCAGATAAGCAGTAAGGGGTCCTTTATATGGACGTTCCCACATACAGGACAGCATAGGACATAAAGTTCCAACAACCAACCAACCCCAGTGGGGCAGCACTATAAACTCACCATGACTGCGCACTCTCACAAGTCAAGTAGCAAGTAGCCGCACTGATATGACCTTGGTTGTTACGAGGACGTGACGCTCAAACAAACAAATAAACTGACAACCTGTTGGTTGAATGCGCCCCTACTCACACAGCTCACGGTCAAACCCAGGAGGAGGTGGGATTGCTTGACTTACGTCTATTTCCCTACGGTACTTGGGAGTGTGACCGGCACCGACGGGCCGAGCATCGGGGAGGGCGGGCGGGAAGCAGCCGGGGGAGGGGGCGAGGAGCAGCCGGGGGGAGGGGGCGAGGAGCGGCCGGGGGGAGGGGGCGAGGCATGCGGGGTGTCTAGGCCCGGGGCCCGGGGTCCGGGGTCCGGGGGAACCTTCACCCCCGGTGTGGCAGTTTCAGCTTGTTCCCGTGCTCAGCCGTGTCCCGTTGCTTCTGCGCATGCGCGGATTTCGCATCAACTCGGGTCACCCGAGCCACTTATTGGCGCATGCGCACATCCTACAAACTCGGGTCGAATAAGCGAATACGCTCGGGTGGACAATTTTTTCTTTTTTTTTTAATAACCGATAAAAGTACAGCAAAATAGGATTTAAAGTATTTTATGATGGCCTAGTTTAGCTATATTTCCATTTCATTAATCTAAGTTATTCTTTTTTTGCACACGGCACGTGTATTTGTCGACTCCACTCGCCGTGTTCTATTTGAAATTCGGATGACCCGAGTCGCCCGGGTCGTGTTAATCGATTACGGCCATGTTTATTAGATTCTGACGCATGCGCAGAAGCGAGGGACATGGCTGAGCATGGGAACGAGCTGAAACCGCCACACCGGCACTTCCACGAAGAAAGGCGGGTTAGCCCCCCACCCATCTCCTCCCCTTCCCCTTCGCCACCGCTCACCCTCTCCATCCCTCAGCTCCCCCCGTTCCATTCCTTTCCTCCCCCCTCCCCCCCCCCCCCCCCCCCCCCCCCCCCCCCTCCTTCATCCTGTTGAAAAGTCCCTGGGAGGAGGAAGCGTCAACATTGATATTACGGATAATCACCAGACTGTTTGACCTCAAAGCTGACCAACCCAGAATCAGATACTGCCATATTGAACATCACTATTTCTTTAAAGGTACATCATTTGATGGTTTAGAATTTATGCCATATTAATGCTTTTCTTTAGATAAATACCGTATCCTGATGGTTATTATCTATTTTAATTAAGTTCGATGTAAGTTGTATTTAAAGGGTTAGTTCAGGTTGCATAGTCCAATGGTTTTGAGTTTCAGAAATTTTCTGAGATGAATAAATTAGGTTAGTCATTATAATGAACCTTACTTTAGCTTGAAGTAACTTTTATTTTAAGTGGTTAACTTTTGAGATATTTGAAGTGCAACCATACAAAATTAATGTTGGCATACTTGCCAAAACTCTGACACCATAGCATTCTGCAGTAACATGATCTATGCAATTGCCTCACTATTCCCTTCTGTGTGGTGACAAATGCTTAATAAGTGCATTAGTATCTAAGTTCTTCTTCTTCTTCTTCTTCTTCGCCCATTGAGGTGTCAGCGCCCATCCACACAAACACCTCCTCAGCCATGTCATAGATGAACGTGTCGCCTACCGCCCAACTTTGGGCATAGGCCACGAGCAAGGGCTCTCCAGTTTTCCCGGTCCTGGGCCTTGAGTTTCTTGTAACATTGTTCTTTTTCCGGGGTGGGGGTTGTTGGCTCACCGCCCAACCCCCAACCTGGAGGACCTGTGGCTGCTCTTAGTCTGTCCTCTACAATGAGTCCTGCCTTGGTTAAACCTGCCAGGGGGCTAGCCCCTGCCGGTAGAGCTCTCATGGTCACGGAGGCAGACAAGCCTAACCACCACGACAAGGTAGCAACACATTGGGGGGTTTCTAAGCTAGATATGGAGAATCAAATTTAGATCATTGTTTTGGTTTTGAAAATTTGATGATTTGATCGGACTATGCAGCTTTAACATTGAAGATATTTAAAATGAAAACCTGCATAATTAAATTAATGTCAGCGTACAAAATGAAATGGCGAACATAAGCGTTGCGTAATGTTTGTATGCCCTCTTTCTAAATGCAGCTGCCATGAATAATATCTAATCGGTGTGCCAGTATCTAATTTGAATATATCCGAACCAATGACTTAATACTTTATACTTGTCTTTACCAAGCCTGACTAGGATAGGGCAAGGAACGATCGAATGAGGAAGATAAATTGTCCGCGATTGAAATTCTCCCTGCTCAATCAATTAGTGTACCACCCACCCAAAAAGTGTCATCACCATTGAACCGATGCCTGAGTAAGGCCAGATAATCCATCGATGTCTACCGGCGATTAGTTGGCTAGCGGAAGCCTCATCCTGTCTAGACATTAGGTAATTCGATGGCTACATAGACCTATAAGGATTCGGCGTTGAAGCAGCATGCAACTATCCCATCTGTGCACCCACCTACGTCCATCCCATAATAACTCTCGTCCTCATCAATGCTTCCCCATCTCCCTTACCATCCCTGAGCCCTCACGGTTGCCAAATCGGTAGATCGGAGGCTTATCTTGCGCAAGGTTGGTAGTTCAAAAAGTAAAGTTTTCTTTCACAACACCTCTAGAGGTAGTTCGAATAAAAGCCTAGTCAATCCAATGACTTACAAAATTGATACTTGTCGCTATCTATCCTGGGGCTCGGCATTAATTGGATAAAACAATGACTGGTTAGTGCAGTGTCGGGATAATCTGTCTGAGTGGGATATCAGGTCATGGTGCTGGCGGCCTGGTCTTCCAGTGGGGCACCGAGATAAATCACCATGAGAGTGCACTGTCACAAGTCGGTACCCGTCCTAATATGACATCAGGTGTTGCTAGGATGGAAAACAACAACAAAACTAAACATCCTTCAACACTCCCTAAAGCTGAACACTCCGATGAAAGCAATTTTCTAAATTAAAACAGTTACTTTGATTTTTATCAACATATGGACCTCGGATATTAGTGCATTGATGAAACATTTGTTGGAGTATGGAAGGAATAGTAAGATAATTTAATAGAACTGACCAGTCCCTGCTCTATGGAGCCTGTGATGGCGGTAGTGCATGCTGAAATCAATTGTACATCTTTGAATTTCAAAGACCCTTCAATAAAACTACATCCGGTGTCCAGTAGAGGGTCACACACGCTCCATTTGACCTTGACCTTCCTTTCCTGATGGCTCAACATGATAGATCTGAAGTCACGTGACAGGCACGTGGAACGTGTGTGACAAGACGTAAAGATTGATATCGGCAATTACATTGTGGGTAGAAAGTATGCACTCTGCTTATTGTCGCTTATGGATTCCATGCTGAACTTGGGTCACCACTGACCTGGTCCTTCATAGGATGTGTTATGTGCTGTCCTGTCTGTGGTAAAGTGCATATAAAACACCCCTTGCTGCTTATCGGAAAGAGTAGCCAATGTGGCAGCTGCGGGTTTCCTCCAAAGAAATATGCCAGAATGACCATGTGTTTGGCATCCAACAGCCGATGATATGAATTGATGTGCTCTAAAGGCATCGTCAAATAAAACAAGCTTTAGTTTGGGTCAGCACTGACCAGGACAGGATTTCGAAATGAGTTGAGCGTCCGTCTCACATTTTTCTAAATTGTAGGATGAATGCTGCTCGAGATAAACCAACGACTTAAAAATGTATACTTGTCGCTTCGTAGCCAGGCGCTCTACATTATTATGATAGGGCAAAGATTGCTTGGTTCAGTGTAAGGATAATGTGTCTGAGTGGGATATTAGGTCATGATGCTGGTGCCCTGGTATCCCAGTTGGACAGTACTATAAAGTTGCATGAGTGTGCACTGTCACAAGTCGGTACCCATGCTGATATGACCTTTGATGTTGCCAGGACGTAAAACTAACCAACCAACCGAACCACCACCTGGGCGTGGAAAACCATCAAAATCCAACACAAAATGGTATACTACACAACCAAGGTTAAAGGTATTCCGATGGTTTGTGTATATATATATAACCATTAAAATAAAGCATCTACAAATATATATATATATATATATATATATAACCGATGGAGTAAGAAGGTGGTATATTTTTTCAATATGTAGTCTGATGAAGCATCAGATTTTCAAAACCAAAGCAATTGTCTAGAATTGATTCTGCATATCTAATTTAGATAATGATGCACTTATTTGTTTCCACACAGAAGGGAATACTGAGTCAATTTAATAGAAGCTGTTACTGCTCAAGCCTATGGTGTCAGGGTTTTGGCATGCTTGCCAAAACTAATTTTCCATATTTGCCAACACCAAAAACTGATCTCGATTTGATTGTACATGGAGATCAGTGCACGGGTGCACTTATAAAACATGTGTCACCAGGTTGAATGGAATACCTGGCCAATTTAATGAAACATGTTACGCCTCAAGTCTATGTTGTCAGAGCTTTGGTGTGCTGCGAAAACCAATTTGTTAAATTTTGCACTTTAAATATCTAAAAAAAAGAAAAATTTAAAATAAAAGTTACTTCCAACTAAAGTAAGGTACATTATAACAATCAATTTAAAAATAATTCTTGTTAGTTTATTCTGCTCATAACGGTTAATTGCATGCACTTGTTTGTGCCACTTGGTCCAGTAGTGATCATAATCCATGTAGATTGATTTCCTTTTTTAATAATTTCTGTAAACTTATTAGAATTTAACATAGTTATCTCAGAAAACCGGCAAAAATTTAAAACCATAACACCCTGCAACTTCAAAACCCTGGGAGATAATAAATATTTGTTCGCACTTTCTTGTGATGCCAGCTCTCGGCCCCTCGGCCCCTCGGCCCCTCGGCCCCTCGGCCCCTAGGCCCCTCGGCCCCTCGGCCACTCCGCCCCTCGCCCCTCGCCCCTCGGCCCCGAGAGCCGGTGGATCTCCGAAGGGCGGGTGGCTTTGTAGGCACAGCCCGCTGTGTGGTAGGTCCACCTGGCGGTCAGAGAAAACAATCCAAGTCCTGATCCCTTGGATCCCTTGCCACACATGATAAGACACCACTCTCATCACCCAACCTCCCTGGTGACCCCCTGGTGACCCCTGGGTGACCCCTGAATCCTCTATCCAGCCCTCAGCAGGTCATCCAATAAAAACATAGAAAATCCCAATGTGATGGGAGCTCACGCGCCAACTGCCCCCTCCCCTGTCACCCCCCCCCCCCACACACACACACACTGCTGTCACAGCTTACCCCCTTCTATCACAACCGGGCACGATGGCCTAATCGGTAGAGCGTGGGCCTCGCGTGCGGAAGGTCGGGAGTTCAGTCGAGTCAAACCAATGACTTATCAAATTGCTACTTGTCGCTTCCTGGCATGCCGTTCGCCATTAACAGGATATGGCGTGGACTGGTTTAGCTAAGTGTCTGGATAACGTGACTGGTTGGGATATTGGGGCATGGTGCCAGCAGCCTGGTCTCCTAGTGAGGCAGCACTATAAAGGCACCATGAGTGTGTACTGTCACAAGTATGTACCGGTCCTTATATGTTCCCAGGACATACAACCCCAGGACATACAACCCCAGGACATACAACTCCAGGACATACAACCCCAGGACATACAACCCCAGCAACCAACCCACACGGTGGCGGTGGCGACTATGCGAGCCACTGTATACTAAGTATGCTAGGTATGCAGGTATTGCAGGTATAGCAATACCTCAGGGAGTTTAACGCCCCTGCCCTGCAGAGTTGTAAACCACTGCCTTGTGGTACAGGTTCTTGACAGAACCGAAGGCTGAGGGAGCAAACCCTAAACAGAAAACCATGTCACTGTGGCAGCATTAAGGGCGGTTGATGTATGGAACTCCCAACATCTCCTGACCAGCCACTGCAGGGCCAAATCATTTTGCACCTGTCTTGACAAGTTCTTGCCGGTGTGAAACCTCTATTTGCTCCCCGAGAGAGTGCCGCTGGTAACGTGCAAAAGCCAGCAGCACTTCAACACTTTTGCAGGCAGCTTTCATGAAATATACAACCGCACAAAACACCTTTAGAGCGGCAGTCAAGTAATGAAAGCAGTTTTCGTCGCATCGCGACCGACACCATGATGATGGTGATGATGATGTATACTAAGAAGTAGCGACAGGTGGCAGCACTCTAGCAGGAACAGTCTCTAAATGGACTTTTCTACCCGTTTCTAGCGGGTGGTGGTGTGTGGGTGTGGGGTGTGGGGTGTGGGGTGTGGGGTGTTGGGGTGTTAGGGGGGGGGTCTTCGTCCATATTATCCTACATTCATTCACGTTTTCACCAATGTAAAACATTTGTCCTTAAAGCTGGATTATCCTTAGAGATATATTATCCTTAAATATTAATTATCCTTAAAACTGCAGTATCGTTAATGTTACATTATCCTTAAAGTTGCAGTATCCTTAACATTTGGTTATCATTAAATATGCATTATCATTAAAGTTGTATTATCCTTAAAGCTGCACTATCCTAAAAGTGACATTATCCTTAAAGCTGCATTATCCTTAGAGTTGCATTACCCTTAAAGCTGCATTGTCATTAAAACTGCACAGTTCGATGAAGGATCAAATGTTCAAAACCAAAACCAAAACCACTACAGCTGGCCAGCATTGAAAACAAGCCTGGGTACCCGGGCTTACATGCTATGGACAGTATAAATACAGCCTCAATTAAAGAGAAACAAAAAAAAACTAAAAACAAGATTTGATCCTACATATGTAACGCGCATTCATTAAGCATTTGTCAGCACACAGAAGGGAATGCTGAGACAATTGAATAGAACAGTTTACTGCAGAAGCCGATGGTGTCAGAGTGTTGGCATGCTTGCCAACATTAATTTTGCCTGGTTCCATTTCAGATATCTCCAAAGTTAGCCATCTAAAATAAAAGTTACTTCAAACTGAAACTTATAACGTTCAACCTAATATATTTATCTCAGAAAAATGACCTAACCCCAAAACCATCGGACTATGCAACTTTAATAATTATGGCCGAAAGTAAAACTAAAAACCATCTGGGTATGTACCTTTAATCAAGGTAACGCTAGGTACGGAGAGGATGGGGAGCAGACGGATGAGCAGTTCACCACCAACCCTCTAATCCTCTCTAATCCCCCCTCCCTCTTCTACATCCCCCCCCCCGCTATCCCCTCAAAGTATCTCTTCCTTCCCCTAAGGGCATGCATTGTCAGGCCCTTCAAATCTTCCCCCTGGACTGCCAAGACAAGCTACCCGGATTATCATCATCATCATCATCATAAGCAGCATTATCATCATCAGCAGCAGCAGCAGTAGTAGCAGCACCATCAGCACCACCTCCTCCTCCTCCGGTGTCTTTCCTGCCCGCAGGGATTTGAACCGAGAGGGACAAACCGGGCTACAACAAGGGTGTGTGTGTGGGGGGGGGGGGGGGGCTGAGGGGTAGCGGGGGTGTGTGTGGGCATGTGTGGATAGCGACGCCGGATCTAGGTCAATGTCGAGTCAAAGGTCATGACCCCAATCCGCGCGAGGCACAATAGAGGGGCGCTGATGCGCGTGCACTGACTGATGCTCCGCGCTAAGCCCACCTGAAAGTCGTCTGCTTCCGGATGGGAGCGTTGGATGGACCGCGCGCATGCGTGTGTTTGGAAGGGGAGGTGCGTGGGGGTGGGAGGGGGGGAGGACACTCTCCCCCCCTCCCCCGTGCACAGGGAGGTAGCAGCATAACGCGCCGGGCTGAGCCGTGGGAGGCTAAGCCTCGGCTAATTAGCAATCTGCATATTTATTGTGAGTCGCCGTCATCTCAGGTCACGCGGGGGTCACGCGCAAAAACAACGCAAGGTCACGGCTTTCTGTCTCGCGCACATGTGCGCATGCACGCGCGTACATGTGCGCACGCACGCGCGTACATGTGCGCATGCCGCTCACACTTCCGCCGCCCGCCCATTCTGGTCTCCCCTCCCTCCACCCCCTCCTCCCCCTCCTCTTCTCTTCCACCCTCCTTCCCCCTTCCTCCCTCCCTTCCCCCATTCCCCCTCCCTTCACCCTTTCCTCCCTCCCCCATTCTTCCCTCCCTGCCCCCTCCCTCCCTTCCCTCATTCCTCCCTCCCGTTCCCCGTTTCTTTGTCCCTTCCCCTCCCTCCCTCCCTCCCCCTTCCCTATCCATCCATCCCTTCCCCTGTCCTTCCTCCCTCTCCCCCTCCCCCTCTCTTCCTCTCCTCTTACCCCCTTCCCACCTACCTCCTTCCCTCTCCCCCACCCCCTCCCTTCACCCTTTCTCCCTCCCTCACTGGTACGTATTCACCCCTACCACCCATTAATCAACCCCTGCCGCTCTTCAACACTTATATAACACCAAAGACCCTATAACACTAAGACGGCTCACTCCCTATCGCTCCCATGGTAATGTAAATTTTGCAATGCCATCTTGTGGTGGGGTTTACATCAGCCCGGCTGCTGGCTGGTGTTACACATGTAAACACATACAAGGCGAGAAGGTGAGTTTAAAATTTAAAAAAGAGAGATTGCCTGTCATTTAGATGCTGATGTTGCACCTACTGCTGGTCCCCACTTCCCTCTCCCCCCCCCCCCCCCACCTCCCGCCCTCCGCTCTCTTCGATCCTCCCTCCCGGCTACTCCTATAGAACTCCTACCACCACCGCTACCCCCACCTTGCCCCTCCACCTCTCCACCCCACCCACCCCTGCCACCATACACACATTCCCCCAGCATCCTTCTTCCCCAGCACACTGACACACATACATGAACACACACATGCTCAAGCACACACACCATTTGCACAACCCATTATAACACTATCAAAATGATCAAACCCGCCACCTGGTGCGCTGGCTGTTCTCTTGATTACACAATACATGCTGAGTGAGACATCTAAAGGGCGCATTCCTTACACGCGGCATGCGAATGCGAATGCGTCAACTCGATCAGTCGCTGTAGCGATCGGTGTGGCATGCAGTATGCGGCATGCGGTGTGTGAATAGAAACGTCAGTCGTACTTGTCCATTAGTTTTAGACGAGGAGAGGCAACTGAGCATTACGGAACAGTCACACACAAGGGTGCAGAGGGGAAACATATGGTAGTGGTGGTGGTGGGGTTCGGGTTGGTAAAAATGCTACCATAGCCACACAAATATGAATACATATCTATAATTTGGTAATTGTAAAGGTAGGAACCCCCAGTTGATGTACCAAGAGGTACATAGATATAAATGCCATATTAGGTCATATACAGTGCAGTATTGAGTATACTTGTTTATTTTTATTTGTTAAATAAAGCCAGTTGAGTTTCACATGCCGCATGCCACATGCCGCATGTAAGGAATCATGCCATTCGCATACCGCATGCCACATGCCACATGCCGATACTGCATACTGCGTGTAAGGAATGCGTGCTTTAGTGTTATAGTGTCTTTGATAACACCCACACCATGCTTAGACATACCTTGATGGCCACCCCACATCACGGCTCCACAAAACCCATCAACCCTTATATAAACACCCATCATTCTGTCGCAAAATCCCTCCCCTCCCTGTTCCCCTCCCTTCCCCTCCCCTCCTCCAGGGTGCTCCAATCCTCCTCCACCATCGCCTTTTGCTCTCCGCTCCACCCCCCACCCTCCCCGCACCGATTTCTCTGACCACTACCCATTGGAAGCCAACTCCAGGCCACATGGGACCGCCTTCAGTGGTGCCCATACAGTGCTGCAGATTTGCAGCCTTTAGCCTGCCAATGCGATGGAAAACTCCAGAAAAATCAAATACACAACTTGTCTACGTTAGCGCCCCATCTCTCCCACCCACACATGCGCGCAAATCATTCCTCCCTAACACAGATATATTATATATCCAAATAGCGCTGGTTCCTTCAATATATATACATAACTTCAAAGTACTGTATAATAAATTGCATTGATGAAACTAATCTATGTATATACAGTAAAACCTCCCTAAATGAACCGGCCAAGGGACCGACTTTAACTGGTCCATTTAGTGAGGTGGTCGAATTAGGGAGTTTTTTTCATCATTACAATGGCATTGTATGGGCGATTGTTTGGGACCCAAATAAAGCGATTGATATAGGGGAGTGGTCGATATATGGAGGTGGTCGGTTAGAGAGCTTTTACTGTATATATAAAAAACCTGGCAGATACCAAGACCATCAAATTATGCTACTTGTTGGAGGGAGATATAAGAATCATATCTGTGTTTGCATTCTGGATGGAATCGAGTGTCCG
The DNA here is from genome assembly GCA_030323885.1 of Branchipolynoe longqiensis. NCBI lineage: Eukaryota > Metazoa > Annelida > Polychaeta > Phyllodocida > Polynoidae > Branchipolynoe > Branchipolynoe longqiensis. Next base: position 4,529,492 of record CM059191.1, read on the forward strand.
GTTTGGTTGTACCTAAAGTCATTGAGCCTCTTGCTCTCTGATGGCTTATTCTAACCCCTTCAGTTAAGGGACTGTCACATTACGACGCATCGCACCAAGGTACGCCGATGTATGTGATTTTTGGCCACAACATTGGGATACGTCTTTATGCGTGCATTACGCATGCATGAGGCACTCATTCAGTCATTGGTATACGTCAATGTACATCGATGTTCATCGAGATATGGCGTCACACATCAGAGGGTCGGCAAACTTTTGTGCATGCCCAAAACTTTCGACGTACGACAACATTTGACAATGTGTGGATTTTATATCAATGTATGTTAGAAGTACGTTAGACAAATGTTCTTTACACTACGTTGACCTATGTTAAAGGCAGTGGGAATGTACAGTCCACATACTGACAACATATGGATAACATATGTCTAACAAGTAACATATGTATACGATATGGTTAGCATTTCTCCAGCGTGTCTTGACGTATGTGATGTATGAGGCGTAGTTCTGGCAATCAAATAACGTATATAATGTTCACTGGCATTCTGTGAATGTACAGTGAGCGTAATTCGAGCATTTTTTGCTGGGAGGTACATTAGCCATACGTTGATCATACTTTGGCCATTCACTATATTTTACGCTTCTCGACATAAAAAAGTGATTTTAGGCATTGGACACGCGCTTGTGAGATGCATCGTAATGTGACAGGGCCTTAATGTAGCAACCAGCACAGTGAGGGTGCTCGTGAGGCTCATGGGCTAATTGTTAGTTAGCCGCATCTTCTCCAGGGTGAGGGTATGACCGCCAGTGTGCCCAGAGGCGCATCCAGGGATGTGCTATATACCACAAACAGGATGGGTGTTGGTCTGTGGAAGTGGGGGTGCACTGGTGTTGTCGGTGGTGCCCTTTACACCAACATTAAAACACATGCAACCCCATCAACTATGCCACACGCCACATGCCACACACCACACATACAACCCCATCAACCATGCCACACACCACATGCCACACACCACACACCACACACACAACCCCATCAACCACGCCACACACCACACGCCACATGCCACACTCCACACACCACACACAAAACCCCAGCAACCGCGCCACACACCACATGCCACACGCTACACACCACATGCCACACACACAACCCCAACAACCACGCCACACACTACACACCACAAAGCCACATGCCACAAAACAAAACCCCAGCAACCATGCCACACACCACATGCCACACACCACAAACAAAACCCCAGCAACCAGGCCACACGCCACACTCGACAAAGAACCCCAGCGACCATGCCACATTCCACATGCCACATGCCACACACAAAACCCCAGTAACCAGGTCACACGCCACACACCACACACTACACACCACACAGAACCCCAGCAACCACGCCACATGCCACATGCAACATGGCACACACACAATCCCAGAAACCAGGCCACATGCCACACGCCACACACAAAACCTCAGCAACCAGGCCACACACCACACTCGACACATAACCCCAGCAACCACGCCACATGCCACATGCCACATGCCACACACAAAACCCCAACAACCATGCCACATGCCACACGCCATACAACACCTGCCACACACAAAACCCCAGCAACCAGGCCACATGCCACACTCGACACAGAACCCCAGCAACCATGCCACATGCCACATGCCACGTGCCACACACAAGACCCCATCAACCAGGTCACATGCCTCATGCCACCCTCCACACAAAACCCCAGCAACTATGCCACACACCACACACCACACACCACACACCACACACCACACGCCACACACAAATCCCCAGCAACCACCCCACACGCCACACACCACACGCCAAACACGAAACCCCAGCAACCACGCCACAGTTTATCACATAGAGCTACATATAATTGCACATAATACAATTAATAGTCCCTTTGGAAGGTTTCTTTGTTGGGGTTTTCGGTCCTAACCCGACGTGAACATGGCCTAAGCTGCCGACACGGGGCAAATAAACCATCAATCGAGCAATCAATGGCGGCCCACCAGCACGCCATAGCAAGGGAGCCGGGAGGTGGGGTGATGTGAGGTAGGAGGGGGGGTTGGTTGGTTGTTGGAGTTTTACGTCCTGGCAACATCTGTGGTCATATCCGGACGGGTACCGACTTGTGCCAATGCGCACTCATGGCGAATTTATAGTGCTGCCCCACGAGGACACCAAGCCATCAGGACCATGATCTGATATACTACTCAGTCACATTATCCTAACACTGAACCAACCAGTCCTTGCCCTATCCTAATAATACAGAATGCCTGACTAGGAGGTGACAATTATACATTTTTAAGTCATTGGTTTCTCGATCAGGGTTCTAACCCATGGATTCCGATCCCACGATCTACCAAAATGGGAGACGGCCGCACACTTCATTCGGCCATCCTGTCTGGTTCAGTGGTAGGGGGGTGGGAGGGGAGGTTGATTTGACTTACCCTGCGACATTTAGGTCAGAATATCAGTGTGTGTTTGGGGGAGGTGGGCGGGGGGGGAGGGGGGGGGCTAGGGGCGGGGAGAGTTCAGTTCAACGAAAGATGCCCAAAATACCATCTAACTTACCCGTGGGATGAGGATGAAAAGTGGATGAGGTGAAAAGTGTGCCTAGGATTGGCGGGGGGAGGAGGTTAGGTAAACTGAACAGCCCCCATGATGGTTTCCCCAGAGCGGCCACTCGAGTTCGCATGTGTGTGTATGGGGGGGGGGGGGGGGGCAGGTTAGGTAAACTGAACAGCTCCCTTGATGGTTCCCGCCGCGCGGCCACGTGGCCTTGCCACTCACCTGCCGGGGCCTCCCTGGGCTCAAGAGGTCAAGGTCGAACACACGGGCCGTCAGGGGTCACGAGCGGCCACCAAGGGTCACGAGGGGTCACGAGGGGGCGACTGCGGTCAATGGAGAACACGGCGTTAACCCTGGGTGGGCCCACATTAGTTATGGCCGACAGAGGCGTGGGGTGGTACAGCGTGGGTGTGTGGGTGTGGGTGTGGGTGTGGGTGTGGGTGTGGGTGTGGGTGTGGGTGTGGGTGTGGGTGTGGGTGTGGGTGTGGGCATTGAAGTTTGTGTGGGGGTCGGGTGGGGGTGTTTGTTTGTTTGTTGTTGTTTTACGTCCTAGCAACATCTAAAGTTATATCAGGACGGGTACCGACTTGTGACAGTGTGCACTCAATGCAACTTTATAGTGCTGTCCCACTGGGAAACCAGGCTGCTGGCACCATGACCTGGTATCCCACTCAGTCACATTATCCTGACACTGAGCACACCAGTCCTTGCCCTGTCCTAATAATGTCGAGCGCCTGGCTAGGAAGCAACAAGTATCAATTTTTAAGTCATTGGTTTGACTCGACCGGGGTTCGAACCCACAAACCCACGATCTACCAGCACGGGAGACGGACGCTCTAACTCATTCAGCCATCCCGTCTTTTGGTCCGTTGATTGTTGGAGCTTTGCCTCAGGGCAACATCTAAGGTCATATCAGGATGGGTACCGACTAGTGTCAGTGTGCACTCATGGTGAATTTTATAGTGTTGCCCCACTGGAATACAAGGCCACCAGCACCGTGACCTGATATTCCACTCAGTTACGTTATCCTGATACTGAGCGAACAAATCCTTGCCCAATCCTAATAATGCCGAGCGCCTGGTTAGGAAGCGAAAAGTATACTTTTTGTAAGTCACTGGTATGACTTGGGTGGGATTCGAACTCGCGACCTTACGCACAGGACGTCTGTGATTTACCGATTCGGCCACCACGTCCTGTAGATGTATGATATGTTGAGGTTTGAGCGATGTTGTGCGTATTGCAAAATTATTATGGAAACTAAATAGCCGAATAGTGATATTTATGATATAGCGTAGAGTTATTTGGCACATATCCCATAAGTATATTGGTTTGTTTGCTGGCGTTTTGCGTCCTGGCAACATGTTAGGTCATATCAGGGCCAGTCATTGCATTGACTCGACCAGGAATCGAACTCTCATCCTTTCGTGCAGGAAGCGTGTGCTATATGAATTCGGCCAACACATCCGATATATAACCAATAAGTCTTGTGATAAGTGACCACTTGTCACTACATAGCCTGGGCCCCGTCCTGATATGACCTTAGATGTTGCTAGGATTAAAACAACAAAAACAAACAAACAAACATAGCCTGGGCTCGGCATTATTAGGATAGGACATGGACTGGTTTGCACAGTATCAGGAGAATATGACTGTGTAGGATATCAGGTCATGGTGGTGGGGGCCTGGTCTCCCAGTGGGGAAGCACTATAAAGTCGCCATGAGTGTGCACTGTCACAAGTTGGTACACATCCTGGTATGACCTTAGATGTTGCTAGGATGTAAAACAACAACAACAACCAACCTGTCTTAAATCTACAAACAAGACGTCACCGCCAAATTGTGAAGCCCAGTTCGCATTTGTCGCATATGTGACAGAAAAAGCTTTATTTGTGCATGCACGCTTGGACTGGGATTGTGGTGACTAAGGACAGGGTTGCTTTTGGAGGATGGGCATCTTGATGCGAAGAGAAGTGTAAGGGGGTTTCCATATGGAGATGAGGGCCCTGATGGAGTTAGGCATTTGGGAGGCTGCGGGGTGACGATACCGACATTGATGAAGAGGGAGGGCCGAGGGATGGGGTGGGGGTGGGGGGGTATGAGGGTGGAGAGGGGGAGCTGAGGTGAGAGAGGAGGGGGAGCTGACGGGGGAGGGGAGGGGGCAGCTGAGGGATAGGGCAGTGGGGTGAGCTGAGGGGAGAGGGGAGGGGAGGTTGAGGAGAAAGGGGGGTGTGGGGATGGGGGGAGAGGGAGCTGAGGGGAGAGGGGAGGGGTGGGGAGATGAGGAGAGAGGGGAGGGGTGGGGAGATGTGGGGAGGGAGGTGCTGAGGGGAGAGGGGAGGGGGAGCTGAGGGGAGAGGGGAGGGGAGCTGAGGGGAGGGAGGTGCTGAGGGGAGAGGGGAGGGGTGGGGAGATGTGGGGAGGAGGGGTGCTGAGGGGAGAGGGGGGGGAGCCATTGATGGGGGTGTGAGGGAGACGTGGCAGGAGGAGGTTGGTGTTGATGGAGGCTGGCACTGGCCAGCATTGATTGCACAGAGTCAAGCACATTAGTGTCCTGCACGTGAGGGTCATGGCCGGATTAATGATCCCGGCATCAAGTCATGTCTTGTAGCTCACGTCATTATGCCTAACGTATCGCTTCTTATTCACGTCACAGGTGTGGGCTGCCTCGCGAAAATGGGGCGTTGGAATTCAACTGAAAAATAGGTTCAGACTCAGGTATTGGGGGTGTGCTTCAAATATGTAAGGTGCGACTGACACAGGTCAACATCCGGGGGAGTCGAAGTGGGTGAGATGGCGCCACCGGTACAGTGTTGTATCTTACGGAGGATAACAATAGTAATAATAATAAGTAATATTACCTTGCGAATATTTATACTCACATAATACGTTATACATCACATATATATGTAGTAGTTTGCACTGACGTCTCAGGCAAGTAGCCACAATGACAGGTAGGCGTGGGTAGCCTGGTGATATCAGGGAGCCTAGGTGGTGTAATGGTTAGCACACTGGCCTGGAATGCTTTATACGCAATATTTTAATTTTCGTCACCGCCACGACACTTATTTATATATATATATTCACAATCACATGTTGTGCTGATCATTGCTGCTTGGTTTGTTACAATCTCTGTTCAAAGAAAAGTGTGTTATCCCCTTTGTTATTGTAGAAAAACATTCACAGTTTGTACTGATCGTTGCTGTTTGGTTTGTTGCAATCTCTGTTCTTTAAAAGCGACATTATTATCTTACTTGCTGGTTCACAATCACATTGCCATTTTGCGCTGATAAATGTTCTTTGGTTTGTTGCAATCTCTGTTCTTTAACGACAATTATTATCCCATGCATTGTTCCACAATCACATTGCCATTTTGCGCTGACCGTTGCTGTTTGCTTTTTTACAATTTCTGCTTAACAAAAATGTTATCCCCCTTTTTGGTTTCAATCACAATGACATTTTGTGTTGATCGCTGCTGTTTGGTTTGTTGCTGTCTCATTCTTAAATCAAGAAATGTTTATCCCCTATTTGGGTATGTGAGGTCTAAAGTAATTATGCAAATATTATTATATATGTAATGCTCCTGTCTTTTATTGTTCTTATTCCGATACTGCTTCGCTAAACCTCCTTTGATATGATCTTTGCTTCCATGGGTTACAGGAGGTTGGGGTGCGGCCTGGAGACCAGGAGGACTGCTACCAAGCAGCTCCCCTGATTCCCGTCCTTTCCTCCAGGCACCACCTCACCCACCTACTAACAGCTCATTTCGCCAGCGATTTAGTTTGGTTAGGATGTGTCTGCCCCAACTCCACTTGAGCACCATGTGGTTAGATTGGTATCGCCTTGATATGCTATGGGTTGGGGTGGGTGTATACAATAACAACACCATTTTGTGCTGATCGCTGCTGTTTGGTTTGGTGAAATATCTGTTCTTCTGTAAAAGTTATATTGTTAATCTACAAATATGGCTATTAAAATTTAAAAAGGTATGATACTACCATCCTTTGACAATGGTGATGTAATATATATGGGGGGTAACAAAAATATGTTGGATAAACTACAAAGACAACAAAATAGAGCACTTAAGATATGTCTGAAGGTGGAAAATAGACACCCAACTGATGATCTCCACAGGAAAGCAAGAGTCAACACACTAAATGACAGGAGAAAAGCACATTTCAAAATAGCAGCATTCAGGGAGACAAGGAAGCCTGGGAGGGTGCAGGTAACAAAAACGGCAACAAGAGGTAGTGATGGCCCCAGACTGATAAGAAACAGCCAAACACAGATCATATGTGAGGAGTACCGAGTACATGAAGGCAAGGGAATGGAATACAATGGGAGTAGAAGAAAGAAGCACAGGGACAATAGAAACATATAAAACATTAATCAAAAGAGAGCTAAGTGCACTGCTAAACTAATGACAACAAATAAAATGATTTAAAATAGAAAAAGAAAGATAGATAAATAAATAAATAGAAAATACATTGATAACTCAAGCAAAGTTTTATATACAAAAGGTAAACTTTAAACTTAAAATCAAACCTAATGATTGTAACACAGCTAGGTGAAGACATTCAGAGAAATTAGCTAGTGGTAACCAAACAATTATCCGATTGTAGAACGAACAAACTCACAGAGGTTTGGGGGTTGTGGGAGAATGCTTACAAACAGAGAAAGAATGCATGCAGTAGTTAGTTACACAACAACTGAAAGTGATAAAAAGAAGGGGAGTCACAAGACTATTACTGTCTAGCGGCGAAAACAAGTCATTAGACTTAACCGGTATGGGCAGCATAAATACACCCATCAACAAAAGAAAAAAAATCACTTTGTTGGTATACAATCTAATTGCCATTTTGTGCTGATCGTTGCTGTTTGGTTTGTTGCAATCTCTGCTTAACAATAATTGAAACTTGTCACTAGCTATCCTGGTAGTCAGCATTATATAGGATATAGCGCAGAACAGTGGAATGAGGGAGGACAATAGACCCCGCCAGTTAAACGAGTGACACCTGTCGGCAAAATCTGGAACTAGTCTAGTCGGGTGGTTTCCATTACTGCATATGACTTCACATGCTATACCACCGTAAAGAATGCTTGGAAAAATAATAAAATGCAAAATTATATTCGGATATTCATATCGCAACAGCATTCAGACCCTTATCCTTGTAATATATCTAAAAAAAAGACAATTATATTGTATTTTTCTACTGGAATTTCACCACCACTCTCTTCATGTATTACACCCCTCCAGTTAAGCAAATTGCATCTATTGGCAAAATCTGGAACTACTGTAGTTGAGTAGTTTCCAGCTTAACTGGCGGGATGTCGAGTGTGATTAAAATTTCTCCATACAATAGATAACACACCATTTAGCGTATCTGTATTTATTACTGTCCTCCTTTCAAATAATGTATAAAAAAAAAAAATCAATTTTTAAAAAGGTGTAGTTATAGGTGGGAAGAGAGTTTAATGTATAGGATCTATCGTGAAACCAGACGCGGTGGCCGAATGAGTTGGGTCTCCGCCTCCCGTTTTGGTAGAAGATGGGATTCAAACCCATGGGTTCAGACCCTGGTCGAGTCAAAACAATGACTTAGAAATTGATACTTGTCACTACCGAGCCTGGCGCTCATCATTAATAGGACAGGCCATGGACTGGTTAGCTCAGTGGTAGGATAATCTGATTGAGTGGGATATCGGGTCATGGTGCTGGTGGCCTGATCTCCCAGTTTGGCAACACTATAAAGTCGCCATCAGTGTGCACTGTCACAGGTCGGTACCCATCCTGATATGACCTTAGATGTTGCCAGGATGTAAAACTCCAAATCCACTCAACCAGTCCTTCTTGATAGAGCAGGAGAGCTGAGAACATACATGGTCAGTGCTTTCCTTTGCTATTCACGGAACATACCAATGGACATACAGGCTCAGGTATTCTGAATGACTGGCTATCATTGGTTGAAGCCCTAACTACAGAGCAGCTCCCTTGACGACCAACTACTCACAACATATGACCTAATTTGCACCGACTCAGTCTCTTAAGGCCCCAGGAAATTGCTATCTGAGCAGCTGGGTGAGGCACCCTGGCTACAGCATACCGCCATTTTGAGGGAGCCTTGAGTTACCGGAAATAACTACATTATTTCCGCAAACATATCTATTCATTTCAATGTTCAATCCATTTACTCGGCATGGGGGCCTAATCGGTAGAACGTGGGCCTTGCATCCAGAAGATCGGGAGTTTGGTTCCCGGTCGAGTCAAACTAATTACATTAAAATTTATACTTGTCACTTCCTAGCCTGGCACTTGGCATTAATAGGATATGATAGGAACTGGATAGCTAAGTGACAGGATAATATGACTGAGTGGGATATTGGGTCATGGTGCCAGCAGCCTGATTTCCCAGTGGGGTAGCGCTAATTAATGTTGCCACGAGTGTGCACCCTCACAAGTCAGTGCACATCCTGATATGACATTGGATGTTGCAGGATGTAAAACAACACAAAACAAACAATCCATGTATATGCAAAATCACAAGAGGCTATAATTATCACAGGAAATCATTCAGCAATTGAATAGGAATTGTCCATGTTATACCAGTGTGCTGTAAGCACTATATTTAGTGGAGGTTAATAGGGGAAGCCATTCACATGGATCAAGTGAACTAAAGCAAGTATTTCTAATCCACTATCGCTCTGTTCTGGGCTAACAGAAGAGATTGGGACGGGGGGACAGTACTATGGAGTCAAGTCCACCATATAGGGATTTTCCATATAATATAGTTATGTGATGGTTAAAGAGTTAGCGAGTGGAAGCTGCTGTGGAAACAATAGCAGAAGCCTCAGTGGAAGCAATAGTGGAAGCTACTGAGGAAGCAATAGTGGAAGCCACTGCGGAAGCAATAGCAGAATCCACTGTGGAAGCAATAGTGGAAGCTACTGAGGAAGCAGTAGCAGCAACCAGTTAAAGCAATAAGGGAAACCACTGTTGATTCAATGGTGGAAGCCACTGCAGAATCAATAGTAGAAGAAACTGTGGAAACAATGTCTGAAGCCACATTGGAAGCGATAGCAGAAGCCACGGTGGAAACAATAGCAGAAGCCACTGTGGAAGTACTACCAGAAGCCACTGTGGAAATAATAGCAGAACTCACTCTGGAAGCAATAGCAGAAGCAACTGTGGAAGCCAGAGCAGAAGCCACTGTGGAAGCAATATCAGAAGCCACTGTGGAAGTAATGGTAGAAGCCACTGTGGAAGTAATAGCGGAAGCTACAGTGGAAACAATAGTGGAAGCCACTGTGGAAGTAATAGAGGAAGCCTTTGTGGAAGTAATAGAGGAAGCCACTGTAGAAGAAATAGTGGAAGCCATTGTGAAGGAAATAGCGGAAGCTTCTGTGGAAACAATAGTGGAAGTCACAGTGGCTTTGGCCTAGTGCCGCTTAAAAAGACCCTGCCTGTGGCGAGCTGGTTGGCAGGTAAAAAAACAACATGGCTTGCTCATGGGCGCTTGTACTAAAGGAGGTGGGATTTATGACGTAATGCGGACCCTAACAGCGACCCAAAAAAACCAGCAACAAAAACACACCGAGTTGTGTCAGGTGCTAGCTTGGACGGGTTTTCTTTCCATCTTGCTAACATCAAAGTAAAGTACACTGCATAATGATCTTGATATTCTAAGATGATCCGCTAATAAGGGGACCATGAAGTAGGGGGTTCTATGTGTGAGCTTCACATGCAAGTAAAACTAACCATACATATATGTATTCAAATGTAAATTGCATATATATATATGTATACAGTACAAACCCGTTAAACCAAGCTTTGTTAAACCAAATGATCGGTTAATCCAAAATTTGTTCAGCGGCCCGGCAAAATACTACCATTTATCATATAAATAAAAAAGTTAAACGAAAGTGGTTTAATCAAAGTTATCGGTTAATCCAAACAAAATTGTGGGCCCCGGGCCACTTCCGGTATGGTTAAACCAAACTTTCATGTGGTTATGAGGTCATCTGAGACAGCACCAACATTTTTTTATATGATAAATGGTAGTGTATTAGTCCAGACATGAGCTCCATAACCATACTGTTGCAGCAAGGACTGCTCCATCACCGTTGCAGCTTACATCGATAGGTGGCGGTATGGTAGCTGCTGGGCAGCGCCATGACAGGGCTGCCACCTACTGCATGCGGCTAGCATAACCTGCCCCTCAAGGACGTTAATGTGGGACCCAGCAGGGCAGAGGCAGGTCACGTGATCATGGATGCCACAGTGAGCGGAGATTAAAGACATGAGAAGCAAACATACTCATTATCCTGCTTGCTTGGGGGGTTTACAGCATGAGGGTCAAGTTCAGGGTGGCTAACAAAGGGGCCCCATCATACTGGTGCTGTGACCAGGTCTCACCTTACCTCGCATGGAAATGTGGGTGGGCCATTACCCGGCAAAAATCCATAATGGTGTTCTCTTCATAATAGGTATGGCGGGGATTGCATCCCGTCTACGCAGTGGGCATCTCGGTCCCCTGGAGGGGATCAGGTGTATGGAGGCAGACACTGTAGCGGACGGTGTGTATGCTATCGCGGTTGCTAAACCGTGTTGCACCCTCCCTTGCCTGTGTTAGATAATGTCATTATTGATGTTCAATACAGCACAGGTGCAGGTGTTATAGGTGACGGGCAGACACCTCATGTCATGCAAGGTGAAGTGTGAAGTGCCGACAGTCAAGGTGGCTATTGGGCGCAATTAGAATGGCTGGGCACAGTGCCCCCGCCTGACCTTTCCCATGTGTCGATAGCGGGGGAGGGATCAAGCATGGCACTGGTAAGGGCATTATGGTGGATAAATCTAGTGTTGTTGTCGCTCCCTCGGCTATTGATTCTCATCATGGGGTTACTGATGAGGGGGTGGATAAGCAGGAGGGGGCCGGGGGTTCTGTATTACATGAGTATAGTAAGCCTGGTGGACGCAGAAGTCTCAGTTCAGATTTTCGCATGGAATACTCACAGTGGAGTAGTTTGGTTTTCCGGTTGGAGGGTCCAGGGTACCGGTGGTCTGTTACACTCTCTCCCATGAGGGTTGACGTTGTGTCGCCGCCGAATATGGGGCTCATGGCTGATATCTCCTTATCCTTGTGATTGGAGGATGATTTAACCGGGGGTTTTGTGGGTTCTGAACCACGTTCTGAGGTGGAGTGTCAGGAGTGGATGCGGATCCGCCGGCTGCAGGACTGGAAACGAGTCCAGCTGGACCGGCTGGCGAGGGAGCATGAGGAATTGGACGAGCAAAGAGTGGCTAGTTCAATTGCATGCATGCGGGAGATGTAGAATCTTCACACGGCTCGGCACATAGCGAATGAGGAGGAAGAGGCTGATTGTCATCTGGATGAGCAGCAAGCTGCTTGGACTAAGAGGATGGAGCGAATCTCTCAGCAAGATGCATTGGGTATGAGATGGGAAGAGGAGAGCCACAGGTATGAGCATGATCTCAGTGAGGCTATGCCGGCCCTTTCCGAGGAGCATGCAGCATGTCAGCCCGAGATGGCAGCATTGAGACGCAGCCTGTAGGGCAGGGGAAGTTGTGGTGCCTTTACTAGTGGGGTGCGGTCACCGTGGCAGCACCCATAGTAGAAGGAATGTTCATGAGATGCCCGTGGCTCTGATAATGGTGATATCAGGAGCTCCTTGCCTAAGGTGGAGAAGGGGGGAGCTTCAGGTAGATCAAGGTACCAGCCGACCTCTTCTACTCCTACGAGGGAGGAGGGGATCCCGGCACAATGCCAGTGGGTTGTTGTGCAGGATTCTGTGTACATTGGTAATTGGAGTAAATGTGCGTGAGGGGGCAGGAGGCAGCACCGGTAAACAAAGGTGAGGTTGTGACTGTACCGGGGTTGCCGATGACCGGTCATATCACCCCGGAGGAGAGCCAGTTGATTGCAGCTCATCCAGCTATTGCAGATGTGATTCATGAACCAATTGTGATAGCGGGTGGATCGGCCTGGGAGCAGTTCCAATATGATCTCTCGGAGATGGAGACAAACATATGGAGACTCGCCGGCCCAGGTTCTGCATGGGTACGCATGTTACTTCCTAGCCATTTATGGGTGTCGACCAAGATTGGAATACCTGGTGGGAGGATTTCACTAAGGACATGAGGTCTAATATGTGGGATGAGAATGTAGCTCTAACCAGCTGTTGCCCTTGTTATGATGAGGCCCAACGCAGGACTGCGTGGAGGCTTGGCAACACAGGCGGTTGACAACGATGAGGGAGGTGCTCCCTCCGTTGTCGTATAAGTTCAGGTTGGATGATCATATAGTGCATTGGGCCACCTGGAAGAAATGCGTCCAGACTGCCCAGAGCGGTTTGTACCGCACCTATGGTCACCAGCTCCAGGTTGATGCTAGGTGGGCTGCAATCGGGACTGGGTTGAGTGAGCACGCCATTGAGAATATGGTGGTGGAGCACTTTGTGTGCTCACTGATGGATCCGAAAGAGCAGCGTGCAGTATATGGTCGCTGGATGCCAGGCATGGAGGTGGTGGATGATTATTGTGCTAAGGCACATCATGCTGCGCGCTCCACCCCTGTTGACGGTGCCAGTTTCGGGAGTGATTTAGACAGCGAGTATGAGGTCTAGGTTGCAGCATTTACAGCATGACAGGGACCACATCATCATGGATGGAGTTCAAACTTCCAGCCAAAATCTGAGAGGGGCTATCACTCACCCCCTCTCACGAGGGACCTGGTGAAGGACTGGGTGAAAGAGATGGTGGCCGAGAAGAAGCCTGTGGCACAGTCAACCATCATTGGGCCAGGCCCAACAAGGGTGTTGGCACACAGGAGGACCGTGAGGAGGAAGACACGGATGTGGTCATTGCTTTGCTTTTGGCTGATTCAGTGCTGAAGAGCGAGGCGTTCTCTCCAGGAGGCAGCTTTGGCCAGCGATCAAGAAGGACGGGACAACTCTGGCGTGGACAGGGCGAAGCTGCAAGGTCTGCAAAGAGGAAGAGATGGGAAACTAGGCCAGGTTTAAACGCGTAGCATTGGACTATAAGGGCTTTGGCCCAACCCAAATGGTAAGCCCGGATGCCGCCGCTGCAGATCAGTTAGTTACTGTCAAGGAAGCCGGTGTGCAGTGTGATGCTAGCACGGGACCACTGGTGATCGACGCCATGGAGGGAATCCCGGTTGATACGGTATTGTGGGATACTATGAGGCAGATAGTGCAGTGCATTTAAGCCGTACCTTCCGCTCCTCTTGATGACTGTATGAGGTATATAGTACAGTGTCAGGGTTGTGAGCTATCTCACCCTTGTGGTAGACGCCTATTCGAATATTCCACTTTCCACATGTTTGACGGGAAAAGGTGGTATGCTTGAGTGTGTGTGACGGGGGCTATTGGTTATTTCTTAGTAGACAGTGGGGCTGCGGTCACGTGTGTTGGAAGGAAGTTTTTTGATAGTTTAGACAGGTTTTTTTATAATAGGATGAAGCCAGTTCCCGTCACCGGAGAACCGATAAACAATACGGACAAGCCTCTGGAGATTGGGGGGATAATTTTTCATTATGCCCCAACTGTTTCTGATATTTCAGAGGACAGTATTTTAGCTGCAGAATTTTTGGATTATTATGAGTGTGAACTGCCTCAGGCGGGCAGCTGGTTTATCCAACATCCGTATCGTATGACGGTATGGTGTGAGATAAGTTGTGATAATCAGGTCGTATCTGCTCTCACGCAAGATATTCACATTGCACCATTATCGGGTTGTGATGTAAAAATTACAGCTGTGGGGTAAGATGGTGAACATCAAAGTTTATTTGAGCCTTTAATCAAAGAATTGCATGAACTGGGGTTGAGTGGTCAGAATGCATTGGTTTGGAGTCCGTTTAACTCGGTGGTTCCTATTTTTGATTCAAATCATTACAAGGTTAATTGAGTAGGGGCACCAGTATTGGGGTGATAGGTCCGGTTTCCGTATATTGGTCATTCTCAGAAACAGTGTACCACATATTTGGCTTCCATGTTACATCGTTAATGATTTTGACCTTCTTTTTAATACGGGTAGGGGGGGGGATAGTAAGTCAACTGGTTATTGGTGACTCTATGTATTAAGTATGTTAGCAATACTACATGCATTTAATCTATCCCATAAAATGTATCTGAACTATGCCTATATGCTTTTGTGCTGAACTGAAAATTTACATATTGAGACCTAGATAAAATATTCACCCGGTATTTGTAGTACACGGGTGAACGACAACGTAGTCTAAATACGGGCGAAAATAGCTTTAGTATGGACTACGGAGTAGAATGTCTGCCTCTAGTATATATAGGCACAGAGTTGGTGAAATGGGAGAGAATGCAGAAAGACAAGATGGCGGCCGTAGAACGCCGTCGATTTCACTTTTAAATCTTATTAAACTAGATATTATATTATATTTTTCAACTCAAAGGTAGCGGGCTAATAATAAGACAGATGTAAAGAATAATTGTTGCTTCTTACATTGTGAAATTAGGCTCTCATTTCATTGACACACATTTTCGACAGCTTTTACATAGGGTTGGTTTGCACCCCTACTGCAGCAGCACGGGGTGAATCTTGTATTTAATTGAGACCATGCATGTACCTAACGTATATTTTAACTTCCCTTTTGTAAGACAATCTTTTGTTGCTAAAGTGTAATCAATAACATCTTGTTTGAATTTGTTGTGTGTGTTAAAATGATGGTATGGATGTTTACTAAAATGATATCATAAATGGCTGTTAGTGTTACATGATTCATTTTAGGAGCTTGCTCAATTTGTGTAAGATCAAAATAAAAAAGTGAAAAAATAACCATGTCAATCTGACACAATCGTTCATATGAATGTGGATTCTGCTATTATTTGGAATGCTTTTGGTTATTATTTGGAATATTTTCACTTTCGCTATCTATGTCACAAAAGTGGTACACAATTTCTGAGAATGACCCATATACATATGTGTATGCATATATGTATATGCATGTGTGTGCGTATATGTACTATATCATGTATTATGTGGATATAAATATCGGCAGCCCCTTAATGTTTCTCTCTAACCACCGTAACCTCCATGTTATTCACTGTGGAGCGGGCATTCTCTCTGCCCACCTCCTCTACACCGAGAGCCAACTGTCATTTGGCTCACTTTCAACCGATATATAGGACTTTATGTATGTTGCTGGAAACATGATGTTCCAGCATGGCATCATGAGTATGCGCTGTCAGATATTGGTACTCATCCTGGTATCACCTTAGACATTGCAAGGGTGTAAAACCCCAACAAATAACAATCTAGAACCAGGTGGCGGTTGGTTTTAATGCCCATCACTAAGGTAGTGATTCATATCTGCTGTAGTTGTTGGGTATGCAGGTATTGCAATACCTCAGGGAGTTTGACGCCCCTGCCCTGCAGAGTTGTAAACCACTGCCTTGTCGTTCAGGTTCTTGACAGAAATGAAGGCGAAGGGTGCAAACCCTGAACAGAAAACCATGTCACTGTGGCAGCATCAAGGGCAGTTGATATATGGAACTCCCAACATGTCCCGACCAGCCACTGCAGGGACAAATAGTTTTGCGCCTGTCTGGACATGTTCTTGCCGGTGTGAAACCTCTATTTGCTCCCCGAGAGAGTACCACTGGTAAGTTGCAAAAGCCAGCAGCACTTCAACACTTTTGCAGGCAGCTTTAATGAAATGTACAACTGCACAAAGGAGAGCAGCAGTCAAGTAATGAAAGCAGTCTTTGGTGCATCGCGATCAACAGCATGATGATGATGATGATGATGAGTTGTTGGTATTGACTCAATAGTCCAGACTGGTTTGAGTGAATCCCACTCTGACGCAATGGCTGCTTCTTCATGTTGAAAGCTGTTGGACATCAGGAGCATTAGCGTATTGCTGACTCCGGTGTATATGTTATGTCGCGTGCACATGTAATAATGCAATATTCACCTCCATAACCGGCAAAGCCACATGTCATGATGACACAGTAATAGGGGTGATAGAGGATTCTCACATTTCGCTGTCCATTATTTGCCTCACCGCAGAAACATGCTGCATTGCCTGACTGCCAGACCGGAAGTGGTTGGGAATAACTTCCGGTCTGGTGCTGGTGTCATGATATGTGTAATCACCTTGTTGCATATAGGCAGGTAAATGTATGTTGTTGAATTTATGGGGGTTGGGGGTGGGGGGGAGCATGGGTAAGGGCGATAATGTAAGAACCATTATATCAAAATGATCTAAACAATTTTGATAATACATTATCTATGGTGATATCCAGATTACCATCACCCGTCGGCGACCTGATGTCCCACTGGGGCAGCACTATAAAGTCACCATGAGTGCGCACAGTCACAAGTCGGTAGACGTCCTGATATGACCTTCCATGTTGTAAGGACGTAAAACTCCAACAACCAACCTTCATCAGTCAGATACAACCAATATCGGATTGGTGAATCAAATGGTATTCCTTCATATATTGCAAAGGTTGGCTACCTCTAATTTAGTTTTCTTCTGTTATATCAATCTTTACCGATTCATTCATATCAATGATTTGCTCTTTTTTGTATTGTTAATGTCTACCAATATTGTTATCACCTTTCTTTGTGTCGTGTTATGCGTCATTAAGGATGGAAAGCAATGCTTCACCACTGACAATGGTATTCTGAGGAATAAAATCACCAGAGCAATATGTGTACAGTAAAACCTTTCTAAATCGACCGACCAGGGGACAGATGTTAGATGGTCCATTTACAGAGGTGGTAGGTATGCAGGTATTGCAAGTGTAGCAATACCTCAGTGAGCCCCTACCCTGCAGAGTTGCAAACCACTGCCTTGTGGTACAGGTTCTTGACAGAACTGAAGGCTAAGTGAGCAAACCCTAAACAGAAAACCATGTCACTGTGGCAGCATTAAGGGCGGTTGATGTATGGAACTCCCAACATCTCCCGACCAGCCACTGCAGGGACAAATAGTTTTGCGCCTGTCTTGACATGTTCTTGCCGGTGTGAAACCTCTATTTGCTCCCCGAGAGAGTGCCGCTGGTAACTTGCAAAAGCCAGCAGCACTTCAACACTTTTGCAGGCAGCTTTCATGAAATGTATACCATCAAGAGAAACCTGAAGCTAACAGACATTAAGACCGACTCATGGACGCAACTCTCACAGCAGAGAGCTAAATGGAGAGCGGCAGTCAAGTAATGAAAGCAGTCTTTGTCGCATCGCGACCGACAGCATGATGATGGTTTAGAGAGTGTATTTATCGTTACAATGGTATTGTATGGGCTATCGTTTGGGACCCAAATAAAGCGATTGATATGGGGGGGGGGGTGTTGATCTGTGGAGGGCGTCGGTTAGGGAGGTTTTACTGTATACGGATAGTGATAAGCCCCATATCGCCTGTAATAAGCTCTGTAGTGCTCCTCCTACCCCCCCCCCCCTGGGGTGGGGGGTAGGGGTTGGGCCCACCATGCACCGCTCCACCCCCTGTGCGGGGCTTGACACACCACTCACTCAGAAGTTTTTTTTTATTAAAGGAGTTGGGGTTTTTACCACCAACTCATTCGCACTATTTGTCTTCTCTGTCTATACCATGTTTGTCTTCTTGTCATAGGTAGAACGTAAGAATTATTATACCTTAAAATTACATCGATATTTTGGTTTTAGCTTATCAGGATGACTAATATTTGTGGAGGTTAAGTCATTTAAGGGCCATCCAATGTTGTCAAAATGTTCAGTTCTACAAAGTTTACTTCTTTACAAGACTCCCCAACCCCTCCCTCCCAAAGTAATGGACATCAACAGTGTACTATCGGAGATAGAGACAAGAATATCAACGTTTCAAATATCAACATCACAGTTGATTAAATGATAATAGTTGTACTTGACTGACACACCACCTCCCCTCTCATACACTTTCTATTACCATGGAAATGCTGAAAACTTCGGATGTTCCCTTTCTAGATATTTTATAAGTTAATTCGCTTAGTTTTGGAGTTTTACGTCATGGCAACATCTAAGGTCATTTCACGACGGATACCGATTTGTGACAGTGCGCACAAATGGTGACTTTATAGTGATGTCCCACTGAGAGACCAGGCCACCAGCACCATGCCCTGATATCCCACTCAGTCATACTATCCTGACATTGAGCCAACAAGTCCTTGCCCTATCCTAATAATGCCAAGTGCCTGGCTAGGAAGCGAGAGCTATCAACTTTTATGGCATTGGTTTGAATCGAACAGGGTTCGAACCCCTGGGCTATTTAAAGAATAGGGCATAGTTTGTGTTAAATGCCGGAAACACATTAGTACCTTGCCAGACTCTTATATATATATAATATCAGTAACTACCTATATAGGGTATTGTTATCCTTAAATTCTGTTTTTATTTTCTTTGAACCCTATATAAAGTCGACGGCTGGCATCTGTGGGTTGTGTAGGCAGGCTATATGAAATCAATACAGGCAAGAAGAGAAAGGAAGAGTATAAAGAATGAAAATAGACTGAGAGCTTGTACCATCAGGTTTATTATTATATAGTGGTACATGGATCTGATATGGCATACCACCTGACCACTATCTCCAATCAGCAACAAGCATTTCTAGTTCCACCAATGTGTAGGCATTCTGGGGTCACCATGGCTACTGTGATCTACCCACCACCATGCATTGTGGCTGCTTGGCCTGCACCTGCCTGAGCTGTGTGTGTGTGGTGATGCATGACTAACAGTTGGGGGGGAGTGGGTTGTGAGTAGAGCTCTTGTGGCCGCTTACACACTATCACTGCCTCATTCACACGATCTACCTAATACACAATGACTATTGACCACAAGTAAAGAACCACCAGCAACTACATAAATGCATTCATGCACCTGGCCCTATACATCATTTACATTAATAGACCATTTGTACTCCATAATAGACCAGCTGCATTCCCCACCAAAGCGTTTTATCAGAATAATTTACACCTAGATTGCCATGACAACCAAAAAAAGGGTGGGGAATGTTATTGAATTACAAGGAAGCCAGTAATATATCCTAGTTTCAGTTTCTAATGTGATCTCTGAGTATCTGACACAGCTGGAATGCAAATCAACTTCCACGACACTGGACCGAGTGTCTGAATCAATTAGCACACTGACTGGCTTCCCATTTAGAAGACCATCGAGTCGAACCCCGGCCGAGTCAAACCGATGAATTACAAGATGAATAGTTGCCGCTACCTATCCTGGCAGTCGGCATTACTTGTGTCATGGGTGGTGATGAACATGTGAATTATTGCACCTAAATCGGGAATCAAACCCACATTTCTTGCATTCCAGGGCAGTGTGCTAACCATTACACCACCTAGGCCCTTGATGTCACTCCCCAAACCATGCCTAAATGTCTATATGGCTACTTCCCTGAGAGGTCAGTGGAGACTACTACACTTGTCCCCCTGGAATTGTAAGCATTAATCAGCCATTTAAAAGACTTAAAATTGCATATATATGCCGGCGATGCACTTATTTACATACATACACAGGGTAGGTTCAACAACCATACATTGCGTCGCTTGTGCAAGATCCTTCTCACAGCACCAGTGTCATAGAGGGTGATCAAAATGGCAAATATTGCACCTTGATCAGGAATCAAAACAACATCTCTTGCATTGTGGGCCAGTGTGATATCCATTACACCACCTAGGCTCCCTGATTTTACCACCATACCTACTATACTAGGATAGGGCAATGAGCAAAGTAAACCAGAAGACCAATTGTCCACAATTGAAATAATTTCGCCCATTTAATCAACTAATTTACCGCCAACAAATATAATAAAATATTACGAAGACATTACATCTTCCTCATTCTATCTAGTATAGTGAAGCTATTACAAACATAACATTTATGGTATCGGTTTCGCGTATAATGTGGCATATTTGGAGTTGGTTTTTTGTTGTCACTGCCTGTGCTGACTCTCCCAATGCTAACTACCCTTAGCTCCAACCATGCTCAATGCCAGCCACGTCTCTGTATGTAAACGAGGAGTAACCTTATTGCATTTCCTATTCTGTCCACCCAAGTTTGCCTGTATTAGTCCGCTCTACATGAAGCCACTGACCCAGCCTCAACTGGCTGACGTCTCCCATGTTGTCTCTCTTCATCAGTCACATGTCTCTCTTTCTACTCTTGTTTATTGGAGTTTTATGTCTTAGCAACACGTAAGGTTATATCAGGATGGGTATTGACTTGCAACAGTGCACACTTATGATGATTTTGTAGTGCTGCCCCACTGGGAAATCAGGCTGGCGGCAACCATGACCTGATATCCAACTGAGTCAAGTTATCCTGACACTGAGCTAACCAGTCCTTTTCCTATCCTATTAATTCCAAGCGTCAGGCTAGGAAGTGACAAGTATACATGTTTTAAGTAAATGTATAAAGTCTACGGCTGGAATCTGTGGTTGTGGAGGCAGGCTATGCTGAAATCAATACAGGCAAAAAGAGAAAGGAAGAGTATAAACAGTGAAAGTAGCGAGAGAGCCAAGCCCTCAGGTTTATTATTTATAGTGGTACATGGATCTGGTATGGCATACCACCTGACCTTATTCTCCAATGAGAATCAAGCATCTACAGCTCCACCAATGAACATCAAGCATTCCTGTGTCCTCATGGTTACAGCACTCTGCCCACCACCCCCATGCTGCATGGCTCCCTTGGCCACCACCTGCCCTGAGCTGAGTGTGTGGTGATCCATGACTAACAGAGGGGGGAGGGTGTAGTGAGTAGAGCTCCAAGTGCCCCTTACACATTATCTAACTAACACACAATGACTATTGACCATGAGTAAATTATCACCAGCAACTACGTAAACACATGGATGCACCTGGCCCTATATATCTTTTACACCAATAGACCATCTGCATTCCCCCACCAATGCGTTTTATCAGAATATTTTACAAATGGTTTGAAACGACTGGGAATCGAACTCCCGACACGGGAAGCCCGCGCTCTACTGATATTGTCACCAATTCCAGTTCCACTGTCTATGTCTGTATTTCCATCTCTCCGTCTCTCTTCATTTATAATTATATGCCAGTATATATACGCCCACCTCTCTCTCTCTATGCACCTCCCCATATGTTCCCCAGTGTGTCCTTATCTGCCTGTATGTCTGTCAATGTATCTGTATATCTGTTCATCTGTCCAAGTGTATCTAGGTGATCTGTGTCAAATTAATGCAGTTGTCTTTTTCAGTTTCGTTTATCATGTTTCAATGTTTATATCCATGCATATAATATATATATATATATTATTCTCTGTCGCCAAGGACAGAGTTGAGCGTCCGTAGTTAGGATCAGTGGCGGTGGTGGCGCCACTGGTAACGTGGGGTAGGGATGCTCCATACTAAATGGATCTATCAATATAAATATAGTAACACTAATACTAATAATAATCTCCATCCCGCGTCTTTATACTTGCATACTGCCTATACATCACATATATGTATATATATGGATATACTCCTCCGGTGCAACTGACACTTGTCGACAACCATTGGAGGGGAGGTGGGCCACAGGTGGCGCCACCAGTGATATGCAGAGTCTTACGGAGAATACAAATGATAATAACTACAATATAGCAATATAATATATAGTGGGGAAAATTCCCATCGTATTTCTATACTCGCATACTGCATTATACATCACATATGCGAATATAATCTGTATATCTCCACCTGAATCTCATATCCTCTCTTCTGTATCCATTTGGTCAACTGTCTATAGGTAGTACACATCCCTTCCTCTCATTATCTATCCCATAATTTCGCCAGCACCACCACCACTTGTCTTCCGACCATTGCTCACCTATTCTCGTCCTGTAATCAACACCTTCTCCTCCTCCCCATCTCCTCCTCTCCTCCACCGACCCATATTCCGCCCCTCGATCTCTTAATTCTTCCCCACCAGATCCTCCAAGCCTTCTCTAGCGCTTAATGAAGTTAATCCCCTCGCGATAATCCGTTCCTCCAGTGCCTTTCCCCTCATCTTACCGGATACAGCGCACACCCTACAATCTTCCCCTCTCTCCCCTACTCCCAGTCCCACTGATTCATCTTACCCTCCCACATCCACCTCCTCTTCCTCCACCTCCTTCCCCTACCTCCCCACCGCCCCATCTTAGTTCTTACCCTCCGACCCCCCCCCCCCCTTCCTCCTCCCACTTCAATCCCACTCCCTCTCCCTTCGTCCACCCTTTACCTGCTGCCCCACATTTCCCTCGTATCCCTCAACTTTCCACTCCTTCCCTCTCCCCCTCCCTCTCCCCTTCCCTCTTCCTCCTTCAACCTCCCCCTCCACCCTCCCCTAGACTCTCCCCATATCTTCACCCCCTCCATGTACCCCCTCTTACCCTGCCCTCCCCTCCCTCTCCCCCTCCCTCTTCCCCCTCCAACCTCCCCCCCCCCATCCACCCTCCCTTAACCCCTCCCCATATCCCGCCCCCTCCCTGTACCCCTCTTCCCCTTCCTTCTCCCTCCCTCTCCTCCTCCTCCTGCTCTCTCCTCATCCCCTCTCCTTCTAATCTCTCACCCCCCCCCCCTTTCCCCTCCCACCGCTCCCTCCAACCTCCCTCCACCACCTCCCTAACCCTCCCCATATCCCCGCCCTCCTGTACTCCCTCTTCCCCTTCCTCTCCAGGTCTCTACCCTCTCCTTCCGCCTTCGCCTTCTTTCCCTCCCCGTTCCCCCATCACCATCCCCGCTCCAGCATCCCAACCTCTCCCAACCCGCACCACCTCACCCCGATTCCCGACACCTCCCTGTACCTACTCTACCCCTCCCCTCCATCCCAACAATCCCCAACCTCTCCCACCCCCTTTCCTCCACCACCCCCTCCCCCCCCATTCCCGACACCTCTCTGTACGCCTACTCTACCTCCCCTCATCCCAACAATCCCCAATCTCTCACCCCCTTCACCCTCCATCACCCCCCCCCACCCCGATGCCCGACACCTCCCTGTACGCCTACTCTACCCCTCCCCTCCATCCCAACAATCCCCAACCTCTCCCCACTGCCTTCACCCTCCATCACCCCCTCCCCCCCCGATGCCCGACACCTCCCTGTATGCCTACTCTTACCCCTCCTCCATCCCAACAATCCCCAACCTCTCCCCACCGCTTCACTCTCCATCACCCCCTCCCCACCCCCGATGCCGACACCTCCCTGTACGCCCTACCTCTACCCCTCCATCCCAACACAGTCCCAACCTCTCCCCACCCCCTTCACCCCCTCACCCCCTCCGCACCCCTTCCCCCGACCTCCCCCTGGCCTACTCTACCCCCTCCCCTCCATCCTAACAATCCCCAATATCCCCCAGAACTTCCCCCACCTCCCTCCGCCCTCCCCTATCCTCCCCTCCATTCTCCCTCTCCGCCTCCCTCCGCCCTCCCCCCGCACCCCGCTGCTCTATTATTGATGGACCAGACGTGGGCCTTGTCGGTCCCACGTGGGCCAGGACGATAAGCATACTTAAACAGAACTAATCTAATTAGCAACAAATGACGCCGGCGGGCTGAGCTGGCGGCATTCCGGGGGTCTCCAGTGGCGCCCTCTACAAATAGACTGCCACGTCAAGCCTCCCACCCCCAGCCCCCAGTCATTCCCCCCCCCCCCCCCACAATCCCCACTTTAATGCAGTTTGAGGTTGAGGTCAGTGTTTGTTTTTTGGGGAGTTTTCAGTCGCATTGGTGCACTGAAGGCTGCAAATCTGCAGCACTGAATGGGCACCGCTGAAAGCAGTCCCATGGGGTCGGGAGTTGGCTTCCGATGGGTAGTGGTCAGAGAAATGGGGAGGGGGGGGGGAGGGGGGGGAGGAAGGAAAAAGGCAGCCTAAGAGCCCAACCACACTCCTCTGAGAGGGCCGGGGGAGGTTGGGTGGTTGGTGTAGTGTTATCCCCCAGTAAGACCCTAGCCATACCAGGATGTGCGCCAACTTGTGACAGCGTGCACTCATGGCAACTTTATAGTGCTGCCCCACTGGGAAATCAGACCGCCTGCACTATGACCTGATGTCCCACACAGTCACATTATCCAGAAACTGTGCGCCCAGTCCCTGTACTGCATAACGCCAAGCGCCGAGCAGCAACAGGTACCTATTTTATGAGTTATTGGTTTGATTCGACCAGGATCCAAACTTCAGTCCCTCCAGATTCATCGGTATGCACAGTAAGTCCGGCCAAGGCCAGAGGAAGAAGTGAAGTGAGGATGGGATTAGTTAGGCAGTGGGTGGGGTTACCTGTTAGGTGTTAGTGAAAATTACTGGTTACTTGGTAGTGGTGTCAATGAGGTGAGGTCAGTGATGCTGCATCAGTTTGCACCATCATGTCTTAGGTTAATTGCATAAATGTCATAAAACTTTCAAAACCAAAACCAAAGGCTTGAAAATCAATACTTATTTGATCCTAGCCTGGCGCCTGGCATTATTAGGATAGGGCAGGGATCAATGATGTCACTACAGCCATTGAAATGTCACCTGCTTAATCAACTAATCTATACACATTTTTTTTTTTTTTTTTTAAACATGGCCTAATCGGTGGAGAGTGGGTCGGAAGTTTACTCTTGATTGAGTCAAACCAATGATTTATATAATTGATAGGCATTAATAGAATAGGTTAAGGACTGGTTAGCTGAGTGTCAGGATAATATGACTGAGTGCGGTATCAGGTCATGGTGCTAGCGACCTGATTTCCCAGTGGGGCAGCACTATAAAGTCGCCATGAGTGCGCACTGTCACAGGTCAGTACACATCCCGCTAAGTGATATGACCATATATGTTGCCAGGAGATAAAACTCCAACATCCACCAAACTTAAAATATATAATGCACACCCTGTTATCCGGGAACGGTGTTGGGTAACACTATTCTTCTCTGTTGCCTTCTTTCTTTCTCTGTATCAAACTCTTGCTGATTTTAGACTAGTAAAGCTGCATAGTCCGATGAAAACATCAAATTTTCAAAACCAAAACATTTATCTAGATTTGATTCTACATATGTACCTTAGATACTGGTGCACTTAAGAAACATTTGTCATCATAAAGAACATACTATCAAGCAAATGTAACAGAACCTTTTACTGCAGAAGCCGATGTGGTAAGAGTTTTGGCAAGCTTGCCAACATTAATTGTACATGTTTGCAATTCAAATATCTCAAGAGCTAGCAATTTAAAATGAAAGTTACTTCAAACTAAAGAAAGGTAGAACATAATGATCATTCTAATATATTTATCTCAGAAGATTATAGGAACTCAAAACCTTCGGAATATGACACTTTAAGTAAAGCATCATAAACGCGAATGAAGGTAACATGATGTGACCAGAATACCAGTGCCTCGGCGCCGAAAAAAAACACCTCTATTTGCTGAATAAAATGATGATTTACCAAGAAAAAGAGCTGAGATGTGTTCATGCTGAAATTAATTTAGTTGACCATTTTCAAGCAAACTTACGCCGTACTAAAGTATACCCATCAAGCTATTATGTGTATCTAAAACAGGACTGGAACTCACAACTATCGGACCACACAACGGTAAGGTTCGCCGTACACAACCCGACTTTCGCTACAGCCTTTTTAGTCGGTGGGTGTGTGTTTTGTCATTATGCAGATTGACTCAAACACATCAATTCCACAAAAGAAACGGATATTACATCATAACAACTGCTCCGTTCAGTCCATTGATTTCAGGTCATGGTTCCTGTGGCTTGGTCTCCCAGTGGGGCAGCACTAAAAGGTTACCATGAGTGCACACTGTCACAAGTTGGAAAGGAAAAGGAAACCTTGTTTTATTTAATGACACCTCTAGAGCGCATTGATTTTTATATATCGGACGTCAAACATGGTCATTCTGACATATTTCTTTGGAGGAAACCCGCTGCCGCCACATAGGCTACTCTTTCCGATTAGAATGGGTCTTATCTATGCACTTATCGACACATGTCACGAGTTGTTACCCGTCCTGATATTACCTTTGATGTTACCTGGATGTAAAACAACCAATCTATATACTCAATGATAGATACACATCTTATAATCGGCTATAAATAGTCTGGATGGAAGCTGGGAAAGCCACAGATTGTCGCGGAATGTACTGCGGGCTGTGATGTGGAATGCAGCCATTATTTCTGGACCTTCCCATAAGCCTAGCCATTATGGTTAAAGAAAGAAGCAGTGCCAATAAAATGCCAACAACACAACATAAAGACCCTTTAGGGGAACGCACGCATTGTAACAATAATGACCAGAGACTTCTGCAGAAAACCCACCTAAAAACAAACACACTGTAATAATAAAAGATTTAAAATGTAGGTCCTCTTCTGGCCTAAGGCGTTTATCTTTGCTATAATTCCACTGGGTTGAATATGTATATATTATATACATATATACATATATATAGCGAGTGATGTTTTTAGGGTATGCAGGTACCGAGGAGCGCCGCCGGAGGTGGCGCCACCAGTCATGAACATGAAGGAGGCAGTACAGTATATAGCGTAATAATAATAATAAACACAATAATAATAAGGACATAATTCCCTTCGCGCCATTATACTCGCATATTGCGTTATACATCACATAATCCTTCGGTTCGACTGACACTGGTCCACATCCAGTGGAGGCAAGGAGGCCACAGGTGGCGCCACCGGTACAGTGTTGGGTCTTATGGAGAAACACAATAATGATAATAATTCCCTCATGTATCTGTATGCTCGCATAATGTGTTATACATCACCTATATATTCCATGCTATTTATTTAATCATATATATTAATATATTTTACCAGACTAGTGGTCGACAATTTGGGTTAGCAGGTAAAAGGTGCGCTGACGTCACCAAGGCAACGTCATATATTTGTAACGGGGCTCATGATCCAATGACGTATTTGTGGTGTGTATGTTCTTAAACTAATCATACTACAGCGTGGAGTGCTGACCAAAATCCTAGAATACGCGGAATTATCTTTAAACACGCCATAAACAGTGAACAAACCATGAAACTGGATATGAGATGAGTGTCTATCATTGAATATGTTGTTGGAGATTCCCATCCTCGTAACATATAAGGTCATATCAGGACGGGTACCGACTTGTGACAGTGTGCACTCATGGCGACTTTATAGTGCTGCCCCACTGGGAGATCAAGCAACCAGAACCAAGACCTGATATCACACTCAGTCACGTTATCCTGACACTGAGTCAACCAGTCCTTTCCCTATCCTAATAATGCAAATAGTGTAATAGGAAAATAGGGTAAATCATCCCAAAGCACCTTTAGACCCCTGTCACCAGGTGGTATACACATTCTCGTTTAAACCTCCCAGGCAGAACTCAACTAAAACACAAACTAATTTCTGCGTGCCCAGGCGTGATGGTCAAGGTGTATGACGATTATCTGGTGTGTCTTTTGTGTGTGTGTGTGTTCTCCCCCTCCCGATTTCTTCCATTTGTTCTATAGGGTGATAGGGTTGGGATAGGTATCTGGCGAACTTTAAATCAATCGACTGACTTACATATCGACTGACTTATATATCCCTATTCAGGTTTTTTTCCCGAGGGGAAAATTGGCAAAGTTCTGTACCCTTACATTTTCTGATGGTACGAATCAGTACCCTCAAATTTGTGGGATCATTTCTTTGTAAAGGTTCTTCAAGGAGTCAGAGACAACAAAGCCTCAGAGCCCCGCCCCTTTCCCCCATTGTGCGTACCCTCAAATTATTTTCTGGCGGAAACACGGCCTATATGCCACGTGACTTTATGCGCGGGATTGGCCAGTCACGTGATCTGCGCACTTTAAATAAGGGGAGTGGGGAGGGAGGGCTTTGCATCAACTCGTAACGAGCTTGTAGCATAAGCTGTGGAGACAATAGGCTGAGGGGGGGGGGGGGGGTGGGTGGAGGAGGGGCTGACCTGAGGGGGGGGGGGGAGAAGAAGTGGAAGTAAGAGGAACGAACAAGAAAGGAGGAGGAAGGAAAAAGAAAGAAGGAGGAGGAAAGGAAGAGGGGAAGGAGGAGAAAGACAAAAGGAGAAGGAGGAGGGAAACAACAAGAAAGAAAGAAGGGTTTGGGTGGTTATTGGAGTTTTTCGTCCTGGGAACATCTAAGGTGATATCAATAACAAAGGGAGGAAGGGGGAAAGGAGGAGGAGAAAGAAAAAAGGGAAGAGAATGAAAAGGAGAAAAAAGAAAGAGAGGATGAGGATGAGGGATAAGGTGAACAAAAGTGGAATATATGGAGGAGGTGCTGGAGGTGGAGGAGGAGGACCAAGTGGACGGTGATCAGGAGGAGGAGGTGGAGGAGGAGGTGGAGAGGAGGTGGAAGAGGAGGTGGAAGAGGAGGTGGAGGAGATGGAGGAGGAGTAGAAGGAGGAGGATGAGGTGGAGATGAAGGAGGAGGAGGTGGAGGAGGAGGTGGAGAGGAGGAGGCGGGGGAGCTGAAGGAGGAGGAGCAGGAGGTCGAGGAGGTGGAAGAGGAGGTGGAAGAGGAGGTGGAAGAGGATGTGGAAGAGGAGGAGGAGGAGATGGAGGAGGAGGAGAAGGAGGAGGATGAGGTGGAGATGCAGGAGGAGGAGGTGGAGGAGGAGATGGAGGAGAAGGAGGTGGTGGAGGAGGCGGTGGAGGTGGAGGAGCAGGAGGTGGAGATGCAGGAGGAGCTGGAGGACGAGGTAGAAACATATATTACAGGTCGGGGTTGATACAAGGTGCAGGTTGATAGACGTAGGGTACTGGAGGAGGCATGTAAGTAGTGGAGAGTGCTTGGACGGGGGTGGGGGGGGGGGAGGGGCGGGGGTAAGCATGTATTGTGTATGCGCATGCGTTGGCGGTGTGAGCATGATTTATTGTAGCCTTATTTTGCTGTTCTTCTGTTGGTGGTGTTGTATTTCTGTCGAGGATAATGAGCATTTGTTCGGGCGCTGAGGCGAACAGGAGGCGGCCAAGGGACATGCTGCTCGGCTTAAGGTGCACCTCAATAACAAATCGGCACCTGAGCATTCATACGCGCACCAAATCTGCATCCAATTGTCCCTAGTGCGCCTGCTGAATGCACTTCTAGGTCAAAGCCAGCGCCCTCCCAAGGTTGGGTGGGTGGGGACTAAAATAACTCCACAGGAAAAAGGGGTTTTTATTGTTCCCATAGAAGGTGTTGGGTTAGGTAGGTACTGTATATAGATTTTTTTTTTTCTTGAAGATTTATAGTGCCCATCATGGATAAGTCTGAATAGACTTGTTTTCACCATTAGACAGTTTGTCGATAGAAAGCCCAAGCCTACACTTTTACCAACCCAAGGGATTTTTAACCTCCCACACCACATAGACATGGTATGAGAGCAACCGGCCTTTGATGATGCTGTAAGTTATACACAGCAGTGGAAATCCAAATTTGCAGAGGTGAGGTGGGGAGACATGGGGAATCGAACCACCAACCTTCAGATTAGGAGTCCAACCTAGAAAAAAGTCAGACACTCTAACCACTCTGCCACAGAGAACACCACATGTTATGTATTATAACATGATTAAGGCACTACTTACTAATAGTGCTACTACCGCTGCCGTATTTTCTCATTACATTCATTGATTGCAAACTGGAAATTTCAATTGCGGACAATTGTTCTTCCTCATTCCACTGCTCCTTGCCATATCATAGTGATGTCAAGCGTAATGCTAGGTAGTGACCAGTATACATTTTGTAAGACATTGTTTTATCGTGGCTAGGTTTCTAACCCACGACACATGAAATGGAGAGTCAAAACATTTGGAGACGGGATGGCCGAATGAGTTGAGCGTCCGTCTCCCGTTTTGGCAGATCGGGGGATTCGAAAGCATGGGTTCGAACCCTGCTCGAGTCAAAGCAATTGTAAAATATTCTGATAAAACGCATCGGTGGGGATTGTGAAATGGTCTGTAAAGGAGTACAAATGGTCTATTAATGTAAATGATATATAGGACCAGGTGCATGAATGTATTTATGTAGTTGCTGGTGACTCTTTACTTGTAGTCAATAGTCATTGTGTATTAAATAGATAGTGTGAGAGGGGCACTACTGTTAGTGTGTAAGGAGATTAAGAGCTCCACTCACTACCCCCTCCCCCCAACTATTAGTCACGGATCACCACACACACACACAACACGGCATGGTGGTGGTGGGTAGATCACAGTAGCCATGGTGACACAAGAATGCTTACTGTTCATTGGTGGACCTAGAAATGCTTGTTGTTGATTGAAGAGCATGGTCAGATGGTATGCCATATCAGATCTATGTACCAGTATATAATAATAAACCTGAGGGTGCAAGCTCTCACTCTACTTTCACTCTTTATACTCTTCCTTTCTCTCCTCGCCTGTATTGATTTCCTATTAGTCTGCCTCCACAACTACAGCTGCCAGACGACGACTTTACACAATGATTCAAATATTGATACTTGTCACTTCCGAGCAAGGCGATTGGCATAAATAGGACAGCCAAGGACTCTGTGACTGAGTGGGATATCAGCTCATGCCCCATGGTGTTTACGGCCTGGTTGTTTGGAGTTTTAGGTCCTGGCAACATCTAAGGGCATATCAGGATGGGTACCGACTTGTGACAGTGCATACTCATGGCAACATTATAGTGCTGACTCACTGGAAAATCAGGGCGATGGCAGCATGTCCCAATATCCCACTCAGTCACATTATCCTGACAACGAGGTAACCAGTCCTTGTGCTATCCTATTAATGTTGGGCGTTCAGCTAGGAAGCGACAAGTATAGATTTTTAAGTAATTAATTTGACTCGATCGGAAACCAAACTCCTGACCATCCGCACGCGAGGTCGCGCTAAGCCGATTAGGCTTGATTGATTGATTTGATTGATTGGTGCTTGCTTTATGCCATGTCGGCAGCATAGGCCATATTCATGGTGAGAAATGTTTGTTTTCTTGTTCAAACCATCACTTTTACATGTAAAAGCAGACAATCAATTATGTGCCAATAGACACTCATCAAATTAGAAAGCTCACCATCATATATTTGTGGTCAAGGGAAACTAATTCGCATAGAAAATGAAAAGTGTTATTAGTAATTGATAGAATTTATTTAGTAAACTATATGAGGTGGTACAGTCCAGCTGCCCTCAAAAAGGCTAAATGTTTTCTTGTATTACTTTAGTAAAAAGCCCATGTATACTGTCTGCAGTGTAGAATTGTTGGCACAGGGCCAACAAATCAACGCAACTTAGTAAAATGTGTTTGAGTGTCAGCGGGAACTGACACCCAATACATTCATGCATATTAGATATACTAGTGTCATGGGGGTGTTGAACATGGGAAATATGTGCCTAGAGCGGGACTCGAACCCACATCTCTTTGCATTCCGGGCCAGTGTGCTAACCATTACACCACCTAGGCTCCCTGATATCACCACACTACCCACGCTCACCTGTCTATGTGGCTCCTTGCCTGAGAGGTCAGTGCAGACCACTACACGAGTCATAATGGAAGAACCATTAAGGCTACTGTTGGGGACTAGAGAGGCATTAAGGTGGGTTGTAATGGATGAGATCAGATCAAATATTGTCTATTACAGGGATTTACAAAAGTTCTCACCTGTCCCTGTAAATTGCATATTTTCTATATATTGGGTCAAAGAAGTCTGTCATCCTGTTAGTGTTAGTGTTATTGGGTTTTTTGTTTGTTTGTGATGGATCTATTTATGCTTCCCATAACAGTTCAGTCTAATGACTTGTTTTCGCCACTAGACAGTAATACTTTTGTGACTCCCCTTCTTTTTATCACTTTCAGTTGTTGTGGAGCTATATACTGATTGCATTCTTTCTCTGTTTGTAAGCATTTTATTTGTTGTTGTCATTAGTCTAGCAGTCTATTTGCTCTCCTTTGATTAATGTTTTAAATGTTTCTATTGTCCCTGTACTTCTTTCTTCTACTCCCAGTGTATTCCATTCCCTTGCCTTCATGTACTCAGTGCTCCTCTCATATGATCTGTTTTGGATCTGTTTCTTATCACTCTGGGGCTATCACTACCTCTTGTTGCCTTTTTTGTTACCTACACCCTCCCAGGCTTCCTTGTCTCCCTGAATGCTGCTATTTTGAGACATGCTTTTCTTCTGTCATTTAGTGTGTTGACTCTTGCTTTCCTATGGAGATCATCAGTTGGGTGTCTATGTTCCACCTTCAGACATATCTTAAGAGCTCTATTTTGTAGTCTTTGTAGTTTATCCAACATATTTTTGTCACCCCCCCACATATATTACATCACCATAGTCAAAGTATGGTAGTATCATACCTATATAGATTTGAATAGCCATATTTCTAGTTGGGTATTTTCTGGTATTCGCTAATATCCAAATTTTGTGGTTTCCCTTCTTGAAAACTTCTTTATGTTATCATTGTAGTTTAGTTTCCTATCAAGATTCATCCCTAGATATATATAGTTGGTCTGATGATCAAGAATTTTTCCTCCCAAAATTATTGGCTCCTCATTTCCATAGTTGATTTTCCCACTGCCAAAGACTAGGACCTTTGACTGCTTGTGGTTTATGGAAATCTTGTTGGAGTTACACCAATTATCTAAAGCTACTAGTTTCTCATTTAGCTTATCTCTGTTCTCTTTTCTGCTATTGCTTGTTGTGTATATCACAGTGTCATCATCATATATTTGGAATTTGATTCCCTCTAAGGACTTCTCCAGATCATTGATGTAAATGATGAAGAGGAGTGCTCCTAAATACTGAACCTTGAGGGACTCCACAGGTTACCTGTATACTTTCTGATGTTTTGCCATTTACTTTTGTTCTCTGACTTCTCTCACTGATGTAATTCCTTATCCAGTCTAGTGTTCTTCCTCTTATTAGCTTGTTTTATCAGTATGTCATGATTCACTGTATCAAATGCCTTGCTAATAACTATGAATGTGCCAGTTGTCTGTTCACCTTCATTCATACCTCTCAGTATGTCATTTGTTAGAGTGGATATAGTTTTTGTTGTGGAGAATCCCTTTCTGAACCCTCTCTGTTTGTGACTTAAGGGGCTGTCACATTAGGTTTTTAGGCAGGAGCGTATGGCGGCGTAAGCGCGTTACGTCATATACGTCGGCATACACCGTATACGCTACTCATACGCTACGCATACGCTACTCATACGCTACTCATACACCGCCAGATGCCGCCAGATGCCGGCGTATGTGAAGCGTATGAGGCATACGCTTTCATAAATCCGTCCGTCCAAATTTTTTTGTGCATGCTAAAAAAAACTCGACCTATGAGGGCGTATGGCCCATACTGTCAAAAAATGTCACAGCACGCTCCCATACGCTCCCATACGCTCCTCATACGCTCCTCATATGCTCAAAACCACCCGAACGGTCACCAAATGTCATCATAGGCCGGCACGCGCAGGACCTACGTAGGTTTTCAATACGCTCCCGCCATACGCCGTAATGTGACAGGGCCTTTAGTATTTTCTCACTACCTAGATGTTTCATGATGTGCTTGTACATCAATTTCTCTATCAACTTCTTGCTACCTAACTAAGCACTCGGCATTAAACGGACAGGGCAAGGACTGGTTAGCTCAGTGTCAGGATAATGTGACTGACTGGGATATCGGATCATGGTGCTGGTACCCTGATTTCCCAGTTTGGCAGCACTATAAAATCGCCATGAGTGTGCACTGTCACAAGTATGTACTTATTCTGATATGTCCCTAGATGTTGCCAGGAGGTAAGCACCCCAACAACCAACAAAACAACCAAACCACACCTAACGCTACACCTACACCTAAACCTACCCCTACACGAACCCCTACACGTACCCCTACACCCACACCCACACCCGCACCCACACATACACCTACCGCTACACCTACACCTAAACCTACCCCTACACAAACCCGTACAACGTAACCCCAACCACCCCACACTCCACATCCACGCCCACACATACACCTACCGCTACCCCTACACCCACACCCACACCCACACCCACACCTACCCCTACCCCCACACCTAGCCCATCACCTACCCCTACACCTACACAAACAGCTACACCTACCCCTGCACCCACACCTACCCCTACCCCTACCCCTACCCCTACACCCACACCCACAGATACACATACCCCTACACACACCTACCCCTATCCCTACCCTTACACCTACACATACCCCTACACCCACACCCACACCCACACCCACACCCACACCCACACCCACACCCACACCCACACCCACACCCACACCTACCCCTACCCCCACACCTAGCCCATCACCTACCCCTACACGAACACCTATCCCTACCCCTGCACCCACACCTACACCTACACCTACCCCTACCCCTACACCCACACCCACAGATACACATACCCCTACACACACCTACCCCTATCCCTACCCTTACACCTACACATATACCTACACCCACATCCACACCCACACCCACACATACACCTACTGCCACCCCTACACCCACACCCACACCCACACCTACCCCTACATCCACACTCACACCTGACACCCACACTCACACCTACCCCGACCGCCAGGCCTACCCCTACCCCTACCCCGACACCCGCCTACACTACACCTAACCATACCCCTACACCTAGCCCTACCTCTACCCCTAGAACCACACATACACCTACCCGTGCACCCGCACCTACACCTACTCCTACCCCTACACCCACACCCATACCTACCCCTACACCCACAACCACACCTACCCCAACCCATATGCCCACACCCATACCTACCCCTGCACCCACACCCACACCCACACCTACCCCTACACGCACACTTACACTTACACCTACCCCTACACACATACCCACACCTACCCCTAGCCCTACACCTACACCCACACCCACACCTACCCCTACCCCTACACCCACACCCACACCCACACACACACCTACCCTTACCCCTACACCCACACCTACCACTACCCCTACCCCTACAACCAAACCCACACCTACCCCTACACCCACACCTACCTCTACCCCTACACCCACACCCACACCTACCCTTGCCCCTACACCCACACCTACGCCTACACCTACACATACCCCTACCCCTACCCCTACACCCACACCTACCCCTACCCCTACCCCTACACCCACACCTACCCTGACACACCTGTCATCGTTGACCCTGGACAAACAGGTAAATGGCGTCGGACCCTTGCGGTCAGAACTCATTTTGTATTCAGTACGTTGTCTCTAATTTTATTAAGGGAATACATTTCCGCCCCCGCCCCCCAATTCCGGTGGTAAGCACACTTGTGACGGGTGCCGCTAACTTTCAGTCTATTGCCTCGTGAATGGTGACAGAAGGCCACGTCGGGCTGAGGTCAGTCACACCAGGAGGCACTGATGGAGGCGAGGCAATCCCCCCTCCCCCCTGGCACCGTACTCCTCCCCCTCCACCACCGCCCCCTCCCCAATCACCCTCCGCCCCCTTCCCAGCCACACTCCTCCCCCTACAATGTCACACTCCTCCACTTCCTCCATCCTCTCATTTCCTTCCCCATCCGTATGGCTACTCCCGTTCCCCCCACCCCCTTCCCTCCGGCCAACCCAACTTTCCCCAACTTTCTCGCCACCCCTCTCTCCCCTCTCCCTCACCGTCCCTCCTTTCCCCATCTTTCCTCACCCATTCTCACATCGCCCCTCCTCTGCTCCATCTCCCCGTTCCCTCCGGCTCAGTCCCCGCTCTCCTACCCCTTGCCTCACCTTTCCTTCCCCGTCCTCCCCTCCCACTCCTCTCCTTCCCCCATCATCGCCTCCCCCTCGCGATCATCTCCCCCCTCCCCCACACCCCCCACTGCCACCCCCGGACACCACACACACGCTACCTGACTACCCGCACTCAAACCATTAACTGTTCAACCAACAACGACCCCGCACTCACTACCCGCATCTCACCCCCATCCACCGCCACCCACCACACTATCTGGCAAACCAGGTACATACTCTGAATGTCCCGCCCTCAAACCCTCACCCTCGCCTTCACCCGCGCACTCTTTCAGCCTCACCCTCTCCCTTACCCCCATATTCATCCTCAATCCTCATGATTATCCCCACCCTTACCTCTAACCTCATCCCTAACCTTACCCTCACGTTCACTGCCCCCACCCCTCCACTTTTACCCTCAATCTCAACCTCAGCATCAGTTCCTATTACTGCCAAGCCCTACCACAACCCACTTGACAACAATCACCACACCCCTCCACATATTAAACAGCCTACACCATGATATCTTACACCCTACTCCTCGCCGCCTCACCTCCTCCACCACTCAACCATCTCCCACCATCCCCATCCCATAATGCCTCAACCCATGCTCCACCTACCACCCCCTCCCTTACCACTTCGCTACGCACTCCTACTTACCCAGTCAAACTATCGCACGCAATACCTGTTATTGATATTGATAGGACCACCCACCAAGCCCAACCACCACACACACCACACGCCAACACACACCACTCCCACACACATCCCACCCGGACACATCCCACCCAACGCACACCCACATCCCACACTTTTCTCAACCCACACCAGGGCCACTCTAACCCACACACACCCTATCCACACACACCCGCAACACATCCCCCCCCCCCCCATACACAGCAACACG
>CM059191.1:4567275-4613949 GCA_030323885.1 Branchipolynoe longqiensis
CAATACGATCACCATGAGTACCATCAAATCACCCATACCCCACCACCACCACCATTTCAGCATCACCACCATCGTCACCACCTCACCACTACAGTACCATAACGCCGCCCTCACCACCACTCGGATATCCTTCTCTCTACTAGCCCACCACCCTTGTACAATACTGTCACCATGAGTGCCATCAAATCACCCATATACCATCACTACCACCACCATCTCACCATCACCACCAGAATCACCACCTCACCACTAAGCTACCATAACTCCGCCCTCACCACCACTCGGATATCTTTGTCTCTACTAGCCCACCACTGTTATACAATACCATCACCACGAGTGCCATCAAATCACCCATATAGACCATCACTAACACCACCATCTCACCACCACCATCACCACCTCACCACTACACTACCATAACGCCGCCCTCACCACCACTCGGAGATCTTTGTCTCTACTAGCCCACCACCGTAACACAATACCATCACCTAGAGTGCCACCAAATCACCCATAGACCATCACTACCACCACCATCTCACCATCACCACCACCATCACCACCTCACCACTACACTACCATAACGCCGCCCTCACCGCCAGTCGGACATCTTTGTCTCTACTAGCCCACCACCGTTATACAATACCATCACCACAAGTACCATCAAATCACCCATCGACCATCACTACCACCACCATTTCACCATTACCACCACAATCACCACCTCACCACTACGCTACCATAACTCCGCCCTCACCACCACTCGGATATCTTTGTCTCTACTAGCCCACCACCGTTATACAATACCATCACCACGAGTACCAACAAAATCACCCATATCCCACCCCATAACCATCTCACCATTACCACCACCATCTCACCACCCCAACACCATGACGCCGCCATCACAACCACTTCTACATCGTTGTCACCACCAGCCCGCTACCATTATCAATACCACCATCATCATCTCACCACCACCACCATCACCATCAGCACCATCAACACCACCTCACCACCTCACCACAGCACACACCCCTCTCCATAACGCGGTCAACACCACTGCTACATCCCTGTCAACACCATCCATTACCATTATTAATACCATTGCCACACCACCACAACACCACCACACCACCACAACACCACCACACCACCACCACAGCATCACAATAGCACCACCACAACACCACATCAACACCACCACTACACCACCACAACACCACCACAACACCAACACAACAACACCACACCAACAACACAACACCGCCACAACACCACAACACCACAAGCCCACCACAACAACACAGCAACACCACCACACCACCACCACAACCTCACCATTACTCCACCACCACTACCGCCACATCCGGGCCACCACCCCCGCACCATCAGTGTCGTTGTTGTTGTTGTTGTACGTCCTGGCAACATCTAAGGTCATATCAGGACGGGTACAGACTTGTGACAGTGGGCACTCATGGTGCCTTCATAGTGTTGCCCCACTGGGAAATCATCTAAGGTCATATCAGAATTGGCATCGACCTGTGACGGTGCACACCTATGGGAACTTTATAGTGCTGCTCCATTGTGAGACCAGGCTACCGGCACTATGCCCTATGTCCAACTGGAGTTGGAGTGGGGGTGTGAGATAAAGTGGGTGGGATTGGGGGTGAGAGGGGGAGTGGGAATAGGGGTGGGGGGGCGTCTTGGATGTGGTACAGGGGGTGGTACTGATAGGGGAACAGAGGAGAATATCATAGGGAGATCAAATATAGGCAGTGATCGTTGCTCGATTCCGGAAGTGACGTCACAGAAGCGACTTGAGCGTCACGCCGTGACGTTTCCATGACGACGGCACCGGCGTGGGAACTATAGGCTCACTATTTCGTTGAACCCTGGTGTATGTGTGTGTGTGGTGCGGAGGTGGTGGAGGTGCACGTGTCAGGTTGAATACCATGATTTGTGGAGGATAATAACGTACGTGAAGCAAATAGTCAGGGAGTTACTGAATATTAAGTTCACAGGGCTTTATTCTCTCATTTTGAGTAAAGGATTGACTTAATATTAAGTTGAAAGGGTTGTTTTCTTTTCTCTTGAAGATTTATAGTATACTCCCTATCATGGGTAAGTTTGAATAGACTTTTTTTTCAAACCATTATGCCCAGGTCACATACACGTTAGTGGGCATAGTTGAACATAGGTGAACGTAGTGGTGGCTAAAGGGCCTGTCACACTATGACGTGACGATGTCAGCATAGGGAGAACATGAAAAACGTTGAACTTCTCGGTGTAGTATGCAAATATGGGCTCAAGTTGAACAGGGATGCAGCATAGTTGACAAGAGCATAACATCGGTAAAGCGTAGTGATATCGTCATTCAATGAGAGAGGACAACGTAATTATGCTCATGGAACGTTATGAACGCTATTCCATCGCCAGAACTACATTGCTTTACATTAGGTGACGTTACATACGTCATGACACGGTGGCGAAATGCTGAATGTATGTTGGACATACGTTCGGCATATGTTCTCCTGACATTCTCCTGACGTTCTCCTGACGTTCTCCTGACATTCCCATTACGCCGCATGGACGTTTCCACCGGCATTAATGTGGGTCGACATAGCGGAACATAGTAGAATGTAGTGAGCAGCGTTTGACTAACGTCTGTTTAACATCATTGATGTTCGCCGAATGTGCACAGAATGTACGGTGAATGTAGACACATATGTTCGAGTCACATCAACAGTTTTGAACAGGTTCAAAACCTTGACCCACGGTGACATAACACGACATAATGCAACGTAGCTCGACATCAGTCTAACATCATTCTGATGTCATCATAACGTAACCCAACATACATCAACATAATGACGAACAGTGCCCATGTCAGGCTTACGTTGGCTTGTTATGGTGTAGTGTGACAGGGGTATAATGTGGGTCAAACTTGATGTAAGTATGTTAAACTACGTTGAAATATGCTCAGGTACTGCAGGTTTTGGTATGGATAAATATGTCATGGTACGGATAAATATCTTACAGTACAGATAAATATATTACGGTATGGATGCCGATACGTTCAACTACGTTCAACTACATTAGCCTCCAATACATTCACGTCTGTCCACTAATGGCTATGTCACTAGGGCTTTGTCCAAGTATGCTAGAGTATGCTAGAGTACATTAGAGTATGCTAGAGTATGTTAGCATCACGGCTGCAAATTCAGCCTCCAACATTGCACTCTTTTGAACATGTCCAACAATTAAATCAGACATCACAGCTCACCCACATTATTACCAAGTTAACATGATGGACAAGTATGGATGCCGGTACCTTCAACTACGTTCAACTACATCCACATGAGCGGGGCATGAGAGAGTTTGTCGATAGAAAGCCTAAGCTTACACTTTTACCAAACCAAGAGATTTTTAACCTCCCACACCACATATACATGGTATGAGAGCAACTGTCCTTTGATGATGCTCTAAGTTATAGACAGCGGTGGAAATCCAAATTGGCAGTGATGATGGCATGTGGAATCGAACCAGCAACCTGCTGATTAGGAGGACGACCTAGAAACAGTCATACACTCTAACCACTCCTCCACAGAGACTACTTCTGTTTGAGTCAAGCGTTTACTGAATAATAATTCAGCAGAATAAACATATTTAACCGCCACAAAAGGTACTGTCAAGATCTAATGTTGTGGGTACCACCTAAATGTAGATGGTTGGTGGAAAAGATCTATTCAGTGTCCGCCTACTTCAGAATATGGCGGATCCGGCACCATCCCTGCTGAGTGTACTGAGTGAGCAGCATGCACAGATTGGAGTTTGCATCAGGCACAACATCTAGCAAGTGTTTCAATTCTCACCAGCCACCATTCAGCATGACCTTACTATAAAAAGGTTGAATCTGACAAAGTGACCGAATTGGTGTTATGGCTGTAAATATGTTCTATCTACAAAAGGATATCATGCAGTTACACAACTCTTTCTCAACTGCTATTTTTCACTGATATATATTTCAAATAATATTGTTCTGCTTTGCAATCATGCAGTTTACACAGCCTCAGTCCTCATTATCTCGAAAGCACCATTTTGTCAGATAGAACCTTTTTATAGTAAGGCTGCAATTGGTGTGAGGCCATACCTGCTCCGATGTAACTATGGCATTCAATGAATACAAGGGTGGCCTGGGATATATGCAAAGTACAGGAGCACACACACACACACACACATATATATTAATATATATATATATATATATATATATATATATAAGGACACAGAACAGAGATGAAAAGCAAAGAATTGTATATTTAATTATCTTTCAGTCTGATTATCGGATGGCACCAAATAAGTCGGTGTTGTCCTTGTAGCACCAGTGGCGCCACCATCGGTGCCTGTATATACCACGCGACTGGCACTTCTTATTCACTTCCCTTGTAATTAAAACAATTCATTATATATATATTATACATATGTATATGTGTGATGCATAGCGGATTATGCGAGTATAGAGTTGTGGACGGGAATTGTGTCTTATCACTATACTATGTCATATAAGGACGGGTACCAACCTTTGACAGAGTGCACTCATGGGGCCTTTAAAGTGTTGCCACACAGGGAAATAAGGCCGCCAGGACCAGGACCCCGATATCCTACTCAGTTAGATTATCCTGACATTGAGCTAACCATGCTGAGTGCCAGGCTAGGTAGCGACAAGTATCAATTTTATAAGTCATTGCTTTGACTGGACTGGGAACCAAACTCCCAAACTTCCCTCCGCATGTGACGCCCCTGCTCTACTGATTCGGCCACAGGACCCGGTGACTCGAGAGTGATGAGATTATCAAACCCCATATGGGGCAATAACTGCTTATTATAGAGTCACTGCGAAGGAGTTTGGACAGATTTGGATGGATAGTCCAATTCGCATTCCGTGAAGGGATTGTGTATAAAAGGTTCAGTGCCCCTTTCTATAGCCCGACTATGTTGTTAATGTCATCAATCATGGAGATCAATCATGGAGATGTCACATGGCGTCTGTATATATCAGGCAGCCCCTCACTGTATATCTGCGGCAGAGACTTACAAGTAATAACCCATGGTACCCAACTCCCAAACATACTCAATAAGACAAACCAAACAAAAACCCACTTTAAATAATGTACATTGTATATTTTAATATGCCTATATTATTGTGGTAGTCCCTGCATGAGCATTACTGCTACAAGTTGGTGGCATGGACGATGCTGACCTCGGTTGCCCTTGTGTGGCGACAGATGGCAGCAGGCTAGCCAGAGGCAGTCGCTGGGTGGACCACCCGCACCTCTCCGACTGGCTAGCGGCCACCCCCAAACATAAGAGGCTACCTGCGAACTGGCTCGTCAAGACGGGATGGCCGAATGAGTTAGTGCGTCCATCTCCCATGTTGGTAGATCATGGGTTCGAATCCTGGTCGAGTCAAACCAATGACTTAAAAATTGATACTTGTCACTTGTTCCTAGCCAGATGCTCAGCATTTCTAGGGTAGGGCAAGGAGCAGTGGAATGAGGAAGACCAGTCGTCTGCGACTGAAATTTCCCTTGCTTAAACAACTAATGTACCAAAAAGGGGTGGGATACATCGTTATGTTACGCCGCGGAGCAGAGGTTCTGCAAATAAACGGTGAAACAGACTATTTCTATTCCTTG
This sequence comes from Branchipolynoe longqiensis, assembly GCA_030323885.1. Lineage (NCBI taxonomy): Eukaryota > Metazoa > Annelida > Polychaeta > Phyllodocida > Polynoidae > Branchipolynoe > Branchipolynoe longqiensis. Next base: position 4,572,972 of record CM059191.1, read on the forward strand.
TCTTCTCTCTACATTGCATCCAATACAGACCACGGGAAACTGGTCATACACTCTGACATAGCCTATCACATTGCTACCAAAGGAGCGCTGCTACCTCTTCTAACTATGTAAACCGTCAATAACAGGAACTGGTACCCGTCTGGGTCTACCAACATCCGGTAGCCCAGACGGCGCCAACCCTTCCCCCTCTCCGCCCACACTAGATCATTCTGGCCGAATCGGTAGACCGTGGGCCTCGCATGCGAGAGGTTGGGAGTTTAGTTTCTGGTCGAGTCAATCCAATGACTTATACAATTTATACTTGTCACTTCGTATCCTGGCACTCAGCATTAATAGGATAGGGCAATGACTGGTTGGCTCAGTGTCAGGATAATGTGACTGAGTGGGATATTGGGTCATAGTGCCGATGACCTGATGTCCCCAGTGGGCCAGCACTATAAATTTGCCATGAGTGTGCATTGTCACAAGTCGGTACACATCCTGATATGACCTTAGCTTTTGCCGGGATTTAAAACTCCAATTGGTATTGCAATTGATTTGTGCTTATCACGTTTTGAAAAAGAGCTCTTCCTATATTTAGCGAATATTAGAGTAATCATCAGAAAACATAAAGTAAATATAATAAAATATACAACCCGACCCTTCTCACGAACCGGTCGCATATTCACCAGCCGACTTGAACCAGGGGAGTACATTGACCTCGCCAAATATAACGCTTCTCTATTGGTCAACCATTGCTTACTATGGGTAAATACTTGGTAGGTTCCCCTTCCTTTCCAAGGTGACTGGCCACTTACTCATCTTTGTCAGAGTGTGCCCTGATGAGCCACATCATCTTGCTGTTACACCTTCAAAGCTGACAATAGGTGGCATGAACGTCAACAATCTTAGATATGCCGATGACAGTGTAATACTAGCAGACAGTGAGAAAAACCTACAAGATATAGTGAATAGAATCAATAAAGCTGGAATACTATTCAACATGAAGATGAATGCCAGAAAGACCAAAACAATGGTTATAAGTAAAAAGACAGATAAACCAAATGTCAATATAACCATAGATGGCACAAACATAGAACAAGTATCCGAATTCATATATCTCGGACAAAAGATTACAAATGATGGGAGATGTGAGGAAGAAATTAAAAGAAGGATAACAATAGCCCGAACAACATTCTCCAAAATGTATAGAGTGTTAACATCAAGTAAGATATTAATACAAACAAGGAAGCGTATTCTTCAGTGTTATGTGTGGTCTACTCTAATGTATGGGGCAGAGACATGGACAATCTCTAAGAAAATGTACAAACGTTTAGCAGCATTTGAGATGTGGACTTATCGAAGGATGATGAAAATATCATGGACAAAGAAGATCACCAACAAAGAAGTTCTCAGAAAAATTAAAAATAAGAAAAGCTTGTTTGCCACTATACAGACAAAGAAACTTATTTATTTTGGCCACATCATTCGTCAGAGTTCAATATACCGTACATTGTTGGAAGGGAAGGTGAATGGCAGCAGAGGGAGAGGGAGACCAAGAACATCATGGTTTACAAATATTTCACAGTGGACAGGCTTGAATTATTCACAGTCTATCAGAACAGCACAACATCGGGATAAGTGGAGAACCATTGCATCCAACCCTCGACTAGAGGACGGAACTATTGATTGATTGATTGATTGGTCAACGCCTTAGCCAATAGGATTGCACCAATATGTGCTGAATGGGTTCAACAATCGTGCGGGGTGAATAGCAGTTGGGTTGTGTACGATCTGGCTAAACCAGTAAAGGTTGCCTCACCTTGGCCGACAGTTTGACTTGAACTGAGATTGAGAAAATAGGAGAATAATTGGAATATTCACATTTCTGGCTGACTTCAAATTTGTTGTTTTTTTTTTGGTAAATTAATTTGATTCATATATATATATCTTGTGTCAATGCTGTAGAACTGGTCTTTCAACCCTATGTCTTACAACCGTAAGCCTAAAATCTTGAATGCTGTTATAAACACCCTTATGTAGGCGAAGAACAAAACTAAATTGTTCTTTATACACCTTAGTCTCTTTGCTTCGACACTTTGCTATGATTTTAACCCGCCTATGTTCAAATATATTGCATAATGACTGCCCTTTAGAAAACGAAAGACAACCTATGTAAACAGGTGTGCTAAAATAGTTATTTTTTATGGTCAAAGGGAAAATGGCCACAATAATGCAGTAAATCAACCTTGAATAACCAATGATTCATTAAAGCATAAATGCTTTCATCCTCTTTTGATGGCCGTAGCTTAAGATATATACGGAATAATAGTCACATGGTTTTGGGCCCTTTTTAATTATGGTTGCTTTCATAAACAAAGGTCAATATTACATGAATTGGATATATTGTGCTTTATTTAATGTAGTATCCTAAAAAGCCTCAATATATCCCTAGGGAGTTTTCAAAATTGGTTGCAAGGGTAGTCACTATGAAATATATTTGAACATAGGTGGGTTAAAATCATAGCAAGGAGTCTAAGCAAACATATTAAGGTGTAAATAATACAATTCAGTTTTCTCTCGGCCTACATAGGGGTGTTTATAACAGCATTCGAGATTTTAGGCATGGCCTAAAATCTGTGACCTGTTGACCTTTGGTGACCTAATTATTGAAATGAATTGCATATAACACCTATCAGTATAAGGACTCCCCATGACCCACGTTTTGATGGGCCACCTAATCTATTATCTTTGATAACAACGGTTCTAGAGGACATTTTGTGTTCATTATCCCCATTTTTATGTCAATTTTTTATTTTGTACTCCCAATGCAAAAGGGTTAATCCTGAAAATTACTCAAGGGTGACCAGCGGTCACTCACCTGGAAATTGAAGACTACCACCTAGTTTACCAAAATGACCAATACAAATAACTTTACCTATTGGTGCGGAGTATGGACTAAATATGGGCTTTGGCTCCCGGACTAATATCTGCATAGTCCGATGTAATACTCACATTTTCTAAACCAAAATACTTAGCCAATTTGATCCTACACTGCCAATTTAGATACTGGTGCATTTGTTAGTGCATAGAAGGAATTATTAAATTAATTTTATAGAACATGCTCCTACTGAAGACTATGGTGTCCTCTGTGGCGGAGTGGTTAGATTGTCTGACTTTTTTCTAGGTCAGACTCCTAATCTGAAGGTCGGTGTTTTGATTCCCTGTGCCCGCACCTCTGCCAATTTGGATTTCCACCATTGTGTATAACTTACAGTGTCATCAAAGGCCAGTTGCTCTCATACCATGTCTCTGTGGTGTGGGAGGTTAAAAATCCCTTGAGTCGGAAAAAGTGTAGACTTGTGCTTTCTACCGACAAGCTGTATAATGGTGAAAACAAGTCTATTCAGACCTATCCATAATAGGCAGTATAAATCTTCAAGAGAGAGAGAGAGAGAGAAAGAGAGAGTCCATAATGGCAAGGTCCATGCCAACGTTATTTGTCCATGTTTTCACTTCAACTCTCTTTCTCCAAACTACTTTAAACTAAAGTAAGTTAAATCTATTAGCGTCACCGTTATCGTCTAACTAAAAATATATGCCAGCAACTCCAACACTAGGCGACTTTATACCCCTGTCACACTACGACGTAACGAGCCAACGTGAGCCTAACGTGATGATTTTTCGTCATTACGTTGCCGTACGTTGGGTCACGTTATGATGACGTCATAATGACGTTAGAGTGACGTCGAGCTACGTCGTGTTACGTCGGCGCGCGTCAAGGTTTTGAACCTGTTCAAAACTTTCGACGTATCTCAACGTGAAGCCGTTAGTGGGATGAGTGACAATGAGTGTTGACGTTCCGCGTTATAGCACGTAAATGGTTAGGTCACGTTATGTCACGTCAGACCGACGGCCCGGGTGGGAGCAACGTGTGGGCAGCGTTTTGCACGTTACGGTCACGTTACGGTCACGTTACCATACGTCACGTTACGGTCACGGTTACGGCACACTCACGTTACGGTCACGTTACGGTCACGTTACGGTGGCGTTACGGTCACGTTACGTCCACGTCGCACCCGTTACGGCGACGTTACGCTCACGTTACACTAACGCCCGGTCACGTCGCCAATTACCCCTCCCCCCTAACATTGTCACGTTACAGCTAAGGTCACGACGTTCACCCACGTTACTTTCACGTTACGCTCACGTCCACAATTTGCATATTACGCCCATAACGTCGACGTAATATAATTATTTTCACGTTCTGCCTACGCTGACGTAGTCACGTCGTAGTGTGACAGGGCCATAATAAATTAAGGCCCGCGTAGGGAGGAAGGAGCAACTGGAATTATGGGATCGCACCCTCTTGTTGGAACAGCCGGAAGTAATGTGAGAGTCGTGCCACTTCCGGTTGGTGGGGAGATGAACAGACCGCTAGGTGGCCCAGTTCATTAAGTAGGACAGGTTGGGACTCAGGTGGGCACCATATTCATGGTCATTGCACCTGGCAAAGATGCAACCAGTAACATATCATGTCTGTTCTCAGACCTCACTCACCAATAGATAGTTATATTCTCCGACCCCCCACCACTAATATATCATGTCTGTTCTCAGACCCCCACCACCAATATATCATGTCTGTTCTCAGACCCCCACCACCAATAGATCGTTATATTCTCAGACCCCCACCACTAATATATCATGTCTGTTCTCAGACCCCCACCACCAATATATACTGTTATATACTCAGACCCCCACCACTAATATTTCATGTCTGTTCTCAGACCCCAACCACCAATATATCGTTATACCCCCCACCACTAATATATCATGTCAATTATCTGACCCCTCACCACTAATATATCATGTCTGTTCTCAGACCACACCCACCACTAATATATAATGTATGTTCTCAGACTCCCTTACTAATATATCATGTCAGTTCTCTGACGCCCTCACCAGTAATATAACATGTCTGTTCTCAGACCACCCCCCCACAACTAATATATAATGTCTGTTCTCAGACTACACACCACTACTAATACAACATGTATTTTCTCAGACCCACCCATCACTAATTTATCACTTCTGCAATATTTCTTCATATTAATGATATAACCTTGAACAATAAAACATACTTTAAATAAAAAGTCACTTTCAAATTAAAAAAAGGGGTGAATTTGAGAGTAATCTGACCTGAATACATACCATAGTAATTTTGGTGTGCATACCGAAATAATGGCTTTATTCACCAGTTCTCAAGTGTACCAACGTAGCATATAGGAACACCACACTGCACTTGTTACTTAATGAATGCATCGCTATTTAAATTGGATATATATATATATATATATATAGGTAACAAATCTAGGTAAATGTTTTGGTTTCGTCAATACGGTGCAGCCGTGGGATTATGATGTTTGTTTATTTGTTGTTGTTTTACGTCCTAGCAACATCAAAGGTCACATCAGGACGGGTACCTACTTCTCACAGTGTGCACTCATCGCAACGTTATAGTGCTGCCCCACTAGGAGAATAGACCGTCAACACCATGACATGATATCCTACTCAGTCACATTATCCTGACACTGAGCCAACCAATCCTTGCTTTATCTTATTAATCCTGGGCGCCTGGCTAGGAAGCGACACATGTCAATTGTTAACTCATTGGTTTGACTCGACCTGGGTTCGAACCCACACACCCATGTGTTCGGATCCCCTGACCTCCCAATACGGTGGGAGACTTCAGCTTCAATATCCATCAGTAGGGTATTTAATAGCGCACCAGCCTCCGCTAAACTCTGCCACCCTGAACTCCCAAGGGGGCCCCAACACATTGTCCTTGAATGACTCAACTCTCAGAGAACCATCTTGTCACATTTTTATTCTTGTTAAAGATGGCGCACTTAAAGGCAGTTCAAATTTTACACCTCAGAATTCCAATGTATCACTTGCACTCTTCTTTTTTGTTGGGGTTCTATGTCCTGGCAACATTTATGGTCACATCTGGATGCGTGACAGTCTAGATTTGTGGTGACTTTATAGTAGTTTATAGTGCTGCCCCACTGGGAGACTAGACTGCCAGCACCATGACCCGATTCCCCAGTCCACATTTTCCTGATACTGAGCAAAGCATTCCTTGACCTATAATTCTTTATAAGCTTTCACAACAAACTCATAAATAATCACTATGAAGTTGCGGTGAGTGCGCACTGCCAGAAGTCAGCACCCGATAGACCAGACGGGATGGCCAAATGAGTTAGAGCGTCCATCTCCCGTGTTGGTAGACCATGGTATCGTGGGTTCGAACCCTGGTCGAGTCAAACCAATGCTTAAAAATTGATACTTGTCACTTCCTAGCCACGTGCTCGGAATTAGTAGGATAGGGCAATGACTGGTTGGCTCAGTGTCCGGATAATCTGACTGAGTGGGATATCAGGTCATGGTGCTGGCAGCCTGGTCTTCCAGTGGGCCACACTATAAACTCGCCATGACTGCGCACTGTCACAAGTCGGTACCCGCCCTGATATGACCTTCGATGTTGCTAGGATGTAAAACAACAACAAACAAAACCTTAGTTATTGCCAGGATGTAAAACTCCAACAACAAACCAACCAAGCCTTGGGAGAATCTGCCTATCTTGTGCCGCACAACAGAAACGGCCCGGCAGCGTTAGTGTTGCTATATTATATATATACTATATATATACTATATATACATAGACATATACATACATATATATAACTGTGTTCAATCTTGCTTACGGTGTTTATAACCGGAAGTCTTCTCAATTGCCACATTCTAACTCCAAGTTGACTGAAGACCCAAGCGCCATTCTGAACTGCTGGTGGAACTTACTTGCCGCCATTTTGTTTTATGGCCTTTAAAAACAGCGCCAGCCACTAATTGGCAGGATTTGTGGGTTCTGGGCCGTACTTCCCACGCCACCACTTCTAGCCGGGGCGAGCTTTTTATTTTGTTTACATTTTATTTACATTTTCTTACTCTTTTTTTTTCCTATTCTTTACATTTGTTTGGCATTTTTAAAAGATTTTTTACATTATTTTTTCACATTTAAAAAATATTTATTTTTATTTTTATTATTAAGTTGACTTTGTTCTTTTGTATCACTTGTAGTGTTCAATCTATTTCATAGCATGCTGGCTTACTATCAAAGCATAGTACTTTTTAGTCGCTGTCAGCCTCCTGCCTTGTCGGAGCTGAATAAGAAAGGATCTTAATGCAGACTTCTTCACTATTGTCATTGTTTTGGCGGTGTTTTTTGGTGTTATTTTTATTGCTGGAGGGAGTATTTATTTGGAGGTGTTTTTGTAGGCACTTCCGCGATTAAGGCTCTGTCACACATCAACGAATTGGGGAAACGGAAAGAAACCGAACAAAGTCCGGTGATATCCGACAAAGTCCAGTTTATGTCCGTGGTCCGTTGCATATCCATTGATATCCGTTGATATGCATTGCATATCCCTTGATATCCGTTGATATGCATTGATATCCGTTGATATCCAGCCCGATTCGTTACAAGTTTTGAGCATGCACAAAACTTGTAATGGATTGCGGCGGACTGACCTATGCGGTTATTATCCGTTACCGTCCGTTCTCCGTCCGTTCCCCGTCCGTTCCCCATCTGAGTTCCCCGTCCGTTCCCTGTCCGTTCCCCATCCGTTCCTGTCCGTTCCCGTCAGTTCCCGTCTGCTACATATCCATTACATGTCCGTTTCCGTTTCTTATAGGTCTTTTTGTATTTCTGAATTGTCTGTTGATCTTAGATACGTTATCAACCGTGACCGTCCGTTACCATCCATTACCCGTCCGTTACCCATATGTTACCCGTCCGTTACCCGTCCGTTACCCGTCCGTTACCCATCCGTTACCCGTCCATTACATAATCGATACATTTCAAGTCCGAATAACACGGGACTAGAATATTCTTTGTCCGGTTCTGTCCGTTACTCAACCGCCATAGTGTGACAGGCACTTTAGATACAAGTCATTGTAAGCTATGCCTTGTTTACGGTCCTGTTATTTATTCATATATATTAATATAGATTTACATCATCATCATGCTGTCGGTCGCAATGCGACAAAGACTGCTTTCATTACTTGATGGCCGCTCTCCATTTAGCTCTCCATTTCCTGAAAGCTGCCTGCAAAAGTGTTGAAGTGCTGCTGGCTTTTGCAAGTTACCAGCGGCACTCTCTCGGGGAGCAAATAGAGGTTTCACACCAGCAAGAACATGTCCAGACAGGCGCAAAACTATTTGTCCCTGCAGTGGCTGGTCGGGAAATGTTGGGAGTTCCATACATCAACCGCCCTCAATGCTGCCACAGTGACATGGTTTTCTGTTTAGGGTTTGTTCCCTTAGCCATCGGTTCTGTCAAGAACCTGTACCACAAGGCAGTGGTTTACAACTCTGCAGGGCAGGGGCGTCAAACTCCCTGAGGTATTGCAATACCTGCATACGGATAGATTTACATATATATATAAATTAGGCTACGACCTGGGAGAGAGCAAGACAAGAGAGAAGACGAGGAGTGTTGGGAAGCCTCATTTATTTACTGATAGTAACATTTATTTATTTACAAGAGTTCCTTAGCCGAGCAAATCCGCAGCTTTTAAATCTGGAGTTCATGTGACTCCCAAGCAATCGCATGGGCGCGTGACTTAAGTGGTAGTGGTGCTAGCCTCGCATAGAGGGAACCGACCCGCAGCAAATAGTGCCTTCAATGCGATTGTTAAATAATAAATAGTATGAACAGTACTATATCAATGCAAATTAATGCTCCACCCCTTTTTACTCAAACAATAAATTATATATCACATATATGGATGGGATGTATGGGATATATATATATATATATATATATATATATATATATATATATATATGGTTAGTTGGTTGTTGGAGTTGTACATTCTGGAAAGGTCATATCAGGACGGGTACTGACTTGGGACAGTGCGCACTCATGGTAACTTTATAGTGCTGCCCCCACTGTGAAATCACAACACCAGCACGATGGCCTTATATTCCCACTCAGTCACATTATCCTCACACTGAGCTAACCAGTCTTTGCCCTATCCCATTAATGCAGAGCGCCATGAAACGTTTGTGTTTCTTTTTATATATCCCTTATCTACTTCTGCTATTCTGGTAGGCTCAGTGTCTGAAACATCCACAAGAAGACAACATTGTACCCCCATGGATTCTTTAATCTCAATATACTTGCTACAGGCACATGTACATAGTCTGGACTGGCTGGTGGCTGTGGTGAAAGAGAGAGAACATGTGAACTGCACCCATATTTATAGGTTTTAATCTGGGTATCAGTCAGGTGACCTTAGCTTGTAGCCAGCCAGAAGCCCATTGGCTGCAGAGTACCAATCAATGCAGCCGGGTACCAGTGAGGTGACCTAGTTAGCTGGTACCTGGCAGCCTGTTTGCTCTTGGCATAGCACTAAATAAAAGTCACCCCTAAATTTCCCAAATATTATATAGCGATACATTGCCCCTAGAATCATGGATGTCCACTGTAGACCTTTTTACTCATCCCAATACCATCCAGCACTGTTATGATTCTACAAAGAGAGTTAGAAAATATCATAAAATGTTTACATGGCAACCTGGCTCATCATCTTATTCTTTGTTTACAATAATAGATTTGGAAATATAAAATACAAATGATTACATAATAATCTTGGCTCATCATCTTAATCTTTATTTACAATAATAGAGTGCCCTGTGCACAGCTATAAAACATTGCACTAAGACAACACAGTTATCATACGGTGATATGAGGCTCCCCACAATATTCTAGGATTAACTTAGCTACCGTTAATACTGCTAAATTTGGAAAAATTCTTGAATTCCATCATATATTCTCCTTCTGGAATGTCTTCATGGTATGAGTGGTAATCCTTGGAGAACCTAGTCATGAGACCACTTGTAGACTGGACTGGTTCGGTTGTGGAATCTTTGAACATTGTATTCAGCAGCATCGCCCCAGCCCTGATACTCAAGGGGGTTTTATTGGCCATTTACCATAGGTGAATATCTCTGGGCCTTACCCCCCTCTCAGTTAGACATGTGACTGCTTCGTGTGTAAGGCATACCTATGCTATCCTCAATAGCTGCTCCCAGGCAGACTTGTGTTGCTGCTGATACCACATTCGATGCCCTATCATCAGTCCCTGACCATCATCCCACGTCTTCAGTTCTCTCGCTCCACTTCAATTGTTCGTACCAAGACCATTCTTCTTCAATATATATGCCTGGTCACCAAGTTCCCCACCCATCAATTCCTTTAAACCTGAAATGATTAGTTTAGTACCTCATAAAACCATGCGTTGATATCCGTTATTGTCTTAATACATAGCATAATTTCTTGACTGGTTTGCTTGAACAACAATGCAGTGGTGTGATGTCATCGGAAACCTGTTTAGCTGTTGTTTCCAATGAAGACCTTGTCAGTTTACCATGCATCACTATGCTGATCTGAACATCTCTGATGAGGTTCCATGTTTATGGCATTAAACATCAGATCAGCTCATTGTATGTGAACATGTGTATTAATTAAGATAGATATTATTTTAATATGAAGACATATAGCAACTTTCCTTCATTATGTGGAATATATTCATTAAATAATAAGCCCTTTGAAAAAAACCCGAAAAAAACCACATGAGGTTCTTTTTTAATTTTTTTATTCAAGTACTTAAGTTAAGCATATTGTTAGATGACAATCTATTCTGTTATTAACTAATATTTACAACATCTTTAATACAGTTATGCATCCCAGCATAAGATCATTACTTTTCAGCTGAGATTAATCTTTACTGATATTTGACAGACTATGATACTATCAATCTTTTACATTACTTATACTATTCCTCATGCAACAGTCAGTTAATGTATGTTTACCATATTTATATTATGTGTGACTGGTAGTGATATTCACTACTATATGTCAGATCACAATATTGTATACAATATGTTTACATTACTCCAACCAGGCCGAATTACTTAATGTATGTTATTATTTCAGCATTATGCATGACTGGCAGGGACCTTCATTTGTGTGCATCAGAAACCATATTTGTAACATATGTAGTGGTCTGCACTGACCTCTCAGGCAAGTAACCACATAGACAGGTAGGCGTGGGGAGTGTGTTGATATCAGGGAGCCTAGGTGGTGTAATGGTTAGCACACTGGCCCGGAATGCAAAGAGATGTGGGTTCGAGTCCCGCTCTAGTTTTTGGGTAGATTTGGTACTGTCACAATATATGAACCATCTGTGGTTCATAAATTGTTTGCTTTGTTACTGCAGCCAATTATAACCACATTTTACACAAACAATACTGTGTATCAGTAATACACAATTTTTTTTTAATTTGATTATATTGAGGCTGTATGTATACTGTCCATAGATTGTAAGCCTGGGTACCCAGGCTTGTTTTCAATGCTGGCCAGCTGTAGTGCTGGTGTTGTCTTACCAAACAGTAGCTGCTGATAAGTTATTTGACTGCCTGCATTTCAGTAGGAGTGGTATGCTTAGTAGCCTATGTTAGTTTTTTTGGGGCCCTCTTGGCATTGTATTTTTGTTTTATTCTTATTACTATGTTAGTTGTTTTCTTATGGTTCTATGTTAGTGTTTTGGGGTTTTCTTGGGAAGAGTTTCCCACTTTTTCTACTTAATTCTATACTAGCCTATTATATTGACATGTCCATAGGCTTGTACATAATAGGTAGTTGAGGTGTGCTTGATTAACATTGATAACATGGTGCACTTATTGGAATGTCCATGTGTTGGAACCATCTTGTTCCTGCACATTGGATCTGGTAGTACTTTTCCCATGCACAGTCAACCTGACCATCATTGTAAATACTTATGCTAAGGTTAATAATTATGCTGAGATAATATCTCTCTTAATGACAGGATTATTAGGCAGTCAGAAAAAAACACATGGCTACCTACCCAGTCCATGTACTCATCTCTATGCATGGCTAGGTATACTAATATGAATACCCAATATTTGAGAACACTCTTCATCTTGCCATATAATTTTGTTGTAATGTTTCCCTTTGATATCAAGTCATGATTAGAGTCAAGACATGTTAGTACTCAATGTTCAGTCACTACTGTATGTAACGGCAACAACCATTACCACCATATATGCTCCAATGTAATCATAGGCATCCTTTCTCTTCCTCCATGTCAAATGACTGTATACTAGGTTAGGCCACCCAGTTTGTGCTAGTCTGGTGCCAGTCTCATATCAGTAGCTACAATATCTCCATCCTAGTGACCTCTCAACTTTACTGAGTTGGATTTACTTGTATACTGCCTGCCGATCTTGCACACTATTTATTCCTGGTTAGGTACTTCTGTTGAGTTTGCCATAATGGCATCTGTAACATTTGCCACGAGTGCGCACTGTCACAAATACAATACCTGTTCTGATATGATCTTAGATGTTGCCAGGATGTAAAACTCCAACAACCAACCAACCAGAGGTTGTTTGGCTTTACAACTTAGACTTGTATTACATGAGACTGAATGCTCGATGATTTCTTAAAGCAGCACCCTCTCTGTTGGCGGTGTATGTGATTTCTTAATGTACCACCCCCCTCTGCTGGCAGTGTCGATGATTTTGTAAAGCACCGCCCCCCCCTCTGCTGGCGGTGTGGTGGGGAGATGAGGGAGTGGCTGGAAGGAATGTCCGGTCAGATACGTGTCCGGTGCTCGGTCACCTCCCTCCCCTCCCACTTCCTGTACCCCTCCCACTCCATGTACCCCTCCCACTCCCTGTACCCCTCCCACTCCCTGAACCCCTCCCACTCCCTGTACCCCTCCCACTCCCTGTACCCCTCCCACTCACTGTACCCCTCCCACTCACTGTACCCCTCCCACTTCCTGAACCCCTCCCACTCCATGTAAACCCCCTCCCCACTCTCCTGACCCCTCCCACTCCCTGAACCCTCCCACTCCCTGTACCCCTCCCACTCCATGTACCCCTCCCATCACTGTACCCCCTCTCCCACTCCCTGTACCCCTCCCACTCCCTGAACCCCTCCCACTCCCTGTGTATACCCTCCCACTCCCTGTACCCTCCCACCTCCTGTACCCATCCCACTCCCGTACCCCTCCCATCTAGTCATACCCTGCCCTTTCCCCCCCTATTTCACCCTCCCCCCCCCCGCTGCTCCCCTCCCTCCCCCCTCCCCTAAACCTCCCACTCTACACACAGCCCCCCCCCGCCCCATTGGTGTCTCCCACTTGGTACCGACGATAAAAAATCTTTACCTCATCCATCAGGAAACTGGAAGGAGTCCTCCGTCCCTCTACAACCTTCTCCTTCCTCCCGACCACCCCCCACCAACCTCCACCCCCCTTCCCCGCCCCACACACAGGAACCACCCACAACCGACTTGATGCCAAAGCCATGGTTCAGCCTGGGGTAGGCACCATGGGAGACTTGTAGGAGCATGAGGAGAAGAAGCACGGTGTGGAAGACTGGAACGATGGGCGCGCTGAGAGAGGGAGAGAGGAGAGGGAAGAAATAGAAAGGGAGAGAGAAAGGGAGAGTCGGGAATGCAGTGAGATGAGAGAGGGAGTGAAGGTGAGAGGGAGAGAGTGGAAAGTCTGAGAGAGGAGAATTAGACAAAGCGATAGAGTCAGAAATGGAGTGAGAGGAGCGAGGGAGTGACTGAGAGAGGGAGAGAGTGGAGATTGGGAGCGAGGGTGAAGATCGGACAGGAATAGAAAGAGGAGAGAAAGAGGGGAGAGAAAGGAAGGAAGATGGGGACAGTGAGTGAGTTGAGAGAGCCGGATAATGGGGATGGAGATAAGGAGGGTAGGAGAGAGCAGGACATACGTGCAGAAGGAGAGAGGGAGATAATGAGAGAAGGAGATAAGAGGAGAGGAGGCACAGAGCGAGAGCCGGAGATGACAAGAGATATATAGGGGAAGTTGGACTGAGAAGCAAGGAGGGAACTGAGTGGAGAGGGCGAGTGGGGGTAGTGAGTAAGCGCTTGGGAGTGAAGGCCCGGTCACATACATTTTAGTGAACTTAGTTGAATGTAGTGGAGGCTAACCTAGTTGAACGTAGTTGAACATAGTTGAACATAGTTGAATGTAGTTGAACGTACCTGCATCCATACTTCTCCATGATGAGAATGTGATAAGAACATGAGTGGGCAAGGAGTTCCGATTTAAGCTTTGGACATGTTCAAAAGAGAGGTATGTTTCAGGCAGATGTAGCCTCTGTGATGATAACATACTCTAGCATACTCTAGCATATGCTAGCATACTCTACCATACTCTAGCATACTCTAGCCTACTTCTTACCATACTCTAGTGTATTCTAGCATACTCTAACCTACTTTGACCTACACAAAACCTTGGCCGTTCTGCCATGGTCATATAACCGTTAGTGGATGAAGTTGAACATAGTCAAACATAGTTGAACGTTGTGGAGGGTAGCATAGTTGAAAGTAGTTGAACATAGTTGAATATAGTTAGACGTACCGGGATCCGTGCCATACCGTACCGGGATCCATACTGTAACATATTTATCCATACTATTAGGTGGGTGATCAATCACAACCTGCCGTACCTTAACGTAGCTTAATGTAGTGACATCACGTTTCACCCACGTTAATCTTTCCTACATTCAACTAGCTGCAATTTAAGGTTTGGCATGTTCAAAGGCGAGGTACATTTGAGGCAGACATAGCCTCCATGATAATAACATATTATAGCCTACTCTAGCATACTCTAGCATACTCTTAATGTACTCTAGCATACTCTAGCGCACCCTAGTGTACCTTAGCATACTTCGACCGGCACAGAACCTTGGCCGTTCTGCTGTGGTCACATAGCCGTTAGTGGATAAAGTTGAACGTAGTTGAACGTAGTGGAGGGCAACATAGTTCAAAGTAATTCAACGTAGTTCAATGTAGTTGGACGTAGTTGGATGTACCGGGACCCAAACCGTAATGTACCGGGATCCATACCGTAACGTACCAGGATCCGTACCGTAACATACCGGGATCCGTACCGTAATGTATTTAACCGTACTATTAGGTGGGTGATCGACCAAAACCTGCGGTACCTTAACGTAGTTTAACGTAGTTTAACGTAGTTTAAAGTAGTGACAGCCGTTTCACCCTTGGTAATCTATCCTACGTTCAGCTATGTTCACTAACGTGTATGTGACGAGGGCGTAGGGGAGGAGAGGGGGGCAGGAATATAGGTTAGAAGTTGGAGAGGGGTGAGAGGGTTGGGAGGGGGTGCCCGATTTGTGATCCAGAAGAATGAGGGAAGAGGTTGGGGGAAGGGGGACGTGTCTCAAGGGATCCCCGTCTCCCCGGGCCCCGGTCCTCCTCCGCCCTCCCCAGGGACGGGACCCCCGCCTCCCCGGCAGGCATCCCCGTGCAGTTCGACCTCGTTCATCCCGTTGTTCCGTCCATCCAACTCCGCCTGTCAATCTATACTTGTGTCAGGCCAACCCCACCGCCTACACTTCCACCCACTTCCACCACCGCCTTATCCCACATCCACCACCACCTCCTCAACGCACACACCCCTCCTCCAGTACCTCCACCCCCACCCACAATCACCACCACCCACACCCACCACCACCCACACCCACCACTACCCACACCCATCACCACCGAAACCTACCACCACCTCCGCAACCTACCTAACCCACCTCCACTACCTACCCCACCCACACCCACCACCCACATCCACCACCACACACGGCCACCACCATCCACACCCAACACCGCCTCCTCAACCTACCCCTCCCACCTCCACTACCTCCACCATCACCCACACCCACCAATGCTAGGGTAGGCTAGAGCATGCTAAAATACATTAAGAAGTTTGCTATAATACACGAGAGTAGACTAGACTATGCTAGAGTACACTAGAGTATGTTAGAGTACGTTATCATAACAGAGGCTATGTCTGCCTCAAACGTACCTCCCTTTTGAACATATCCAAAGCTTAAATCAGAACTCACAGCCCACACATATTCTTATCACGTTCTCATCATGGAGAAGCATGGATGCCGGTACATTGCACTACATTTAACTATGTTCAACTACGTTCAACTACATTAGCCTCCATTACATTCAACTACGTCCACTAACGCGTATGTGACCGGGCCTTAACTCTCTTCACATGCTACATCACACATCTCAACTTACCCTCTCTACCCCCTCCTCCTTGCCCCTTCACATCCTACAAGAGCCATCCACACCTCTCTGCTACCCCTCCCTGCACCACTCCCTCCCTACCATCCCAGAACTGTGCAGGACCCAGCAAACCCAGACTGTTCCCTCCCTATAGTACCGCCCGTCCTCCCTCTACATGCTACAGGAGTCAGGCAGGCACGCGCTTCCCTTCTGCCTCCTCCCCACACCACTCCCTACCCGGCTACCTCCCCCCGCCACCCGCCAGTCCCTCCCTGGCTCCCTCCCCCAGCCACCCGCCACTCCCTCCCTGGCTCCCTCCCCCAGCCACCCGCCACTCCCTCCCTGGCTCCCTCCACCAGCCTCCCTCCACCTCCTCCCCGGTTCCCTGCCCCCGGCCCCCGCAACTCCCTCCCCGGTTCCCTGAGCCCGGCCCCCCGGCCCCCCGGCCCCCGGCCCCCGCCACTCCCTCCCGGCCTCCATTCCCCCGGACCCCGCCACTCCCTCCAGGGCTACCTCCCGCCGCCCCCCGCCGCTCCCTCCCCGTGCTCCGCCAGCCAGCCACCCCGGACTGCCAATTTCATGGCCGGCGGAAGCCCCGACAGCATCGTGACGTCACACGCCCCGCTGGGCATTCGGCGACGGCCGGGCAGCCGTGACGCATGCCGTATTTGGCTCGCCGCCCCCCCCCCCTCCTGCCCCCGCACCCACACACGCCCCCTACCGCATGTCTGTCATCCCATTGGCTGGCCCGTGTCAGTGCAGTGCGTGATGGGGAGAGGGGCTGGAAGGGTATGGAAGGAAGGGGAG
This sequence comes from Branchipolynoe longqiensis, assembly GCA_030323885.1. NCBI lineage: Eukaryota > Metazoa > Annelida > Polychaeta > Phyllodocida > Polynoidae > Branchipolynoe > Branchipolynoe longqiensis. Next base: position 4,589,981 of record CM059191.1, read on the forward strand.
GAATGAGAAGAGGAGGAGAGGAGGAGCGGAGGGCATGAGGAGAGGAGGAGAGGAGGAGAGGAGGACATGAGGAGAGGAGGAGAGGAGGAGAGGAGGGTGGGAGGAGGAGAGAAGGAGTGGAGGAGAAGAGGAGAGGAGGAGAGGAGGAGAGGAGGAGGGTGGGAGGAGGAGAGAAGGAGAGGAGGGTGGGAGGAGGATAGAAGGAGGGGATATGAGAAAGGGTGGGAGGAGGACAGGAGGAAGGGAGGATGATAGATGGGGAGGACAACAGGGAAGGAGGGGTAGGGGGAGGAGATGGTGGATAAGGATAGATGGAAGGAAGGGGGGAAAGAAGGTAAGGAGAATATGGCAGAGAAGATGAGAAGAGCGTTAATAGAGGAGGAAAGGGAAGGAGAGGAACAGAGGAACAGAGGAACAGAGGAACAAAGAAGCAAAAGAGAGGAGGAGGAAAGGAGAAGAGGAGAGGGGAAGAGGAGGCGAGGAGGCGGGGAGGAGAGGATGAGATAAGGACGAGATGAGAAGAGGAGAAGAGCAGAGGGGCAGAGGACAAGAGGAAAAGATGGGGTAAAGGATCAGAGGAGGAGAGGGGAGTGAAGTAGTGGAACTGGAGGATAGGAAGAGCGAAGGATGGAGGAGAGGGGAAGAGGTGGGGAGGAGGAGAGGAGGATGGAGAGAGAAGGAGGGAGGATGGAGAGGGCGAGGGGGTAATACTGGAGCAGCAAGGAGGGCAATGTGAATAGGAAGGGGGAGGAGGGTGGGGGGAGAGGTAGAGAGAGAGGTTGGAGGGGTCCTGCATTATCCTCAGTTTAAAGCTTGTAAAACGAGCCAATAAACGTTTGGTACTCTTTGCAAGCAGTTCCCCACATTCACCTTGTCTGGCACCATCCGATTTGTCATTTAATTATCATGTCACTAATTGCTTAACTTCCTTGTCCGCAAAACCAGTGCCTCGGCTCTGAGAATTGAAATGTTCCTCCACTAAGATTGTGTGTTTGGTGGGTGAAGGACGAGGGGGGAGGTTATATCGTAAGTGTGATCGAGGAGGCGGGGTGGCGATGAGGCGGTGGTGGGTGAGGGGAAGGGAAGGGGAGGGATGGGATTTGTGTGTGTGTGGGGGGGAGGGGAGGTATTGGCTCGGGAATACAACAGTTGTTGGAGTCTAATGCTAGGTACACACCTACCGTTTACGATTCACGCACTAAAATTCGCGACCCGACCCAACCCGCTTAAAACTGAAAACGGGCCGATTCATTTTTCGAATCGCGAATCGCAATCGTAAGGAAGCGCTTTTAGCCCTAAAAAGTCGCGAGTCGCAATCGGTAGGTGTGATCGGGGAATGCACACCTCACGACTTTTGGGCAGTTTTAGATCGTATACAGTAGGTGGGTGCGGAAAAACGGTAGGCATGTACCTAGCATTACACTTATAGGGAAGGGGGAGTGCGGCAGGATGAAGCAGGTTGTAGCGGATGAGTAGAGATGGGCAGCGTGAAACCGGAAGCGCGAAACCGGAAGCGTGAAACCGGAAGTGCGAAACTGGAAGCGTGAAACCGGAAGTGCGAAACTGGGAGCGTGAAACTGGAGCATGAAACCTGGAAGCGCGAACCCGGAAGCGCAACCCCGGAAGCACGAAACTGGAAGCGCGAAACCGGAAGCAGAAGTAGTTCCATGAGTATGAAAGTGCGCCCTAGCCACACGGAAATGCTGTGCTCGGCGGTAATATATATACACTAGCGCTGACCACCTACCCTTTAACCTTGATTAAATTTGCATAGTCCGATAGTTTTTAGTTTTTGTCATTTTCTGCGGAAGAAAAAGAAAGCTTGCTTTATTTAATGATGCCTCTAGAGCAGATTGATTTTTATTATCCACTATTGGATTTGGACATCAAGCATGTGATCATTCTGACATATATTTTATGAGGAAAGCCGCTGCCTGCAGATAGGCTACTCTTTCCAATAAGGAGTGAGGGGTCTTTTATATGCACTTTCCAAATGACCGTAAAGCACATACCACAGCCTTTGATAAACCAGTTGTGGAACACTGATTGGAACGGACAATGAACGGACACTTTACGTCTACATCAGGCTCGGACCAACACTTCTTCCATTCTGGAGAGTGGGAAAGGTGAAGTGGAGAGGAGAGCGGTGGGTGGAGAGTGGAATAGGTGAAAGGTGGAGGAGAGTGGTGGGTGGAGACTGGGATAGGTGAAGTGGAGAGGAGTGGTGGGTGGAGACTGGGATAGGTGAAGTGGAGAGGAGAGCAGTGGGTGGAGAGTGATATAGTTGAACTGGAGAGGAGAGCGGTGGGTGGAGAGTGGGATAGGTGAAGTGGAGAGGAGAGCAGTGGGTGGAGACTGGGATATGTGAAGTGGAGAGGAGAGCAGTGGGTGGAGAGTGAGATAATTGAAGTGGAGAGGAGAGCGGTGGGTGGAGAGTGGGATAGGTGAAGGGGAGAGGAGAGCAGTGGGTGGAGAGGGGGGTGGTTGAAGTGGAGGGGAGAACGGTGGGTGGAGAGTGGAATAGGTGAAAGGTGGAGGAGAGTGGTGGGTGGAGACTGGGATAGGTGAAGGGGAGAGGAGAGCGGTGGGTGGAGAGTGGGATAGGTGAAAGGTGGAAGAGATTAGTGGGATAGGTGAAATGGGGGAGGAGAGCGGTGGGTGGAGAGTGAAATAGGTGATGTTGAGGGGATAGTGGCAGAGGGGAGAGCAGTGGGTGGAGAGTGCTAGAGGTGAAGGGAAGGGGAGAGCGGTTGGTGGAGAGTGGACGAGGATGGATAGACGGGGACGGTGAATGGAGAGTGACATAGATGAGACTGGGGTTGAATTTGGCACCATTTTACCGGAAGTTTCTGTGGCAGACGACAACGGACAACTGCTATACACACGAGGCGGTTATTTACTACCCATAAGGCTGTGCGGCATTGTCACATAAAGTATGATGTATTCACAGATTTATTGCAGCTAGTGAAATAGTTAAAGAAACAAACTAGTAGAAGATGGCGCCTTATTGGAAGCAGCACTTCTGTAGACAAAATGACCGATGGAATTGCATTAATCTTGCAACGGCTTGACAAGACAAATAAAAGTAGCTACACACGCCCGCTAAGAAGAGTAGTTAATGACAAGCTGAAACTACAAAACAATGGACACTGTCCATAAGTTTTAAAGTTTTAATAGAATTCCGCGATCAATCAACCTTTAATGTTGTTTTCAGTTCTGGATTTGTAATTAATTGTGGAAGAAATCATGGATGCGGCCCAACTTGTAGCTTACCCCTCCAACCATCCCACCCCCCCCCTCCCCCCCACCCTCCCCCATACATAAAAGTCTCCAAATAAATTAGCTAGGGACATTATTTATGGTCAAGACATAATCTAGCTTTCTTTTTTTGTCTAAGAATACAGGAAAAAAAGGTAATTTTGAAAGGGAGAAGTAGAAATCAAATACTAGGGGACTAATGTGTAATCTCACCTATATGTGGGTACTTAAAGGTGCATAGTCCGATGGATTTCTGTTATTTTCTGAGATAAATACATTAGGTTGATCGTTATGATGTACCTTACTTTACTTTGAAGTAGTTTTTATTTTAAATAGCTAACTTTCAAGATATTTAAAGTGTGAACATGGCAAATTAATTTTGGCAAACATGCCAAAAGTCTGACACCATATGTTTCTGCCGTAACTGGTTCTATTAAATTGCCTTCTGTGCCAACCACACCTCCCTACTCCCCCTTCCTACCCCTCCTCCGTCTTCTCTTCACATCCTACAAGAGCCATCCACACCTCTCTGCTACCCCTCCCTGCACCACTCCCTCCCCACCATCCCAGAACTGTTCAGGACCCAGCAAAACCAGACTGTTCCCTCCCTATAGTACCGCCCTCCCTCCCTCTACATGCTAAAGGAGTCAGGCAGGCATGCGCTTCCCTTCTCCCCCCTGCCTCCTCCCCACACCACTCCCTCCCCGGCTACCTCCCCCCGCCACCCGCCACTCCATCCCTGGCTCCCTCCCCCAGCCACCCGCCACTCCATCCCTGGCTCCCTCCCCCAGCCACCCGCCACTCCATCCCTGGCTCCCTCCCCCAGCTACCCGCCACTCCATCCCTGGCTCCCTCCCCCAGCCACCCGCCACTCCATCCCTGGCTCCCTCCCCCAGCCACCCGCCACTCCATCCCTGGCTCCCTCCCCCAGCCACCCGCCACCTCCCTCCCCGGCTCTCCCCCCGAACCCCCACCCATCCCTGGCTCCTCCCCCAGCCACCCGCCACTCCATCCCTGGCTCCCTCCCCCCACCACACCCGCCACTCCATCCCTGGCTCCCTCCCCCCGCCACCCGCCACTCCCTCCCTGGCTCCCTCCACCACCTCCCTCCACCTCCTCCCCGGTTCCCTGCCCCCGGCCCCCGCAACTCCCTCCCCGGTTCCCTGAGCCCGGCCCCCCGGCCCCCCGGCCCCCCGGGGGGCCGGGGGGCCGGGGGCCACAAATGTTTGATAAGTGCATCAGTATCTAATTTAGATATGTAGAAGCAGATCCTGATAATTGTTTTGGTCTTGAAAATTAGATTTTTTCATTGGACTACGCAGCTTTAAGCAATGGTGACGAATGCCTTGCGGTGAACTCGCGGTGACCTTAATGCCTGGTACACACCTACCGTTTGTGCGCACACACCTCCCGTATACGATCGAAAACTGCCCTGTTTCGCCCACAAAAATCACTTGGTGTGCGCTCCCCGTGCACACCTAGCGATTGCGATTCATGTATAAAACTCAGTTTTTAGGGCTAAAAGCGGCCGATTACGATTGCGATTCGCGATTCGAAAAATGAATCGGCCCGTTTTCAGTTTTAAGAGGGTCGGGTCGAGTCGCGAGTTTTAGTGCGCGAATCCTATACGGGAGGTCTGTACTAGGCTTAAGTCGCCTCATCGGCAAAAGCGTGCGGCGGCCGTACGGTTGGATATGGTGGCCGTACAGATTTTTTGCTTGCGGCAAGCGGTTGCGGTTTTTTAAAGTTGAAGTTATCTTAACTTTAGAAATGTGCAACGCCGCAACACCGTACGGTCACTTTTGGTCGCATTTTGATCTGTATATATTGAATATCTTCAATTGATTATTTGGTTGTTCGGGTTTTACTTCCAGGCAACATCTAAGGTAATATAAAGACGGTGAAATATATTCATGCCCATGCCTATTGCCCTGCGGTGAACGTACGATTTGTGAATCGATAAACCGCAGACCGTAATGCCGTGACATTTGCATAAACTGCAAGACACACCCTAGACTGCAGCACCGTACCAGTGCGTACGGCGACAACAGTATTTGTGACCCAAGCATTCGTAAGCATGCAGACATCTGTAATGAGGCGATATGTGTCTAAATGCTCAACCGCTCAACTGCTCAACTGGTCACAATCTCAACTGGTCACCTTCTGAACTTGTGAACTGCTCAACTGGTCACCTTCTGAACTCCTCACCTGCTCAACTTCTCACCAGCACCACTGCTCACCTTCTCAACTTCTCAATTGCTCAACTTCTCAATTGCTCAACTTCTTAATTGCTCAAGTGGTCATCTGCTCAACTGGTCATGTGTCCAGTTGGTCACCTGCTCAGCTCCCGCTCGACTAGTGCAGGGCAGTGTTAGTGAAGGGAACTGATATCTTATTTGTACCAGACCACAACTAAAGGCCTGGTCACATAGCAGATAGTGGACATAGTTGAACGTAGTGGAGGCTAACGTCATTGAAAGTAGTTCAACCTAGTTGAATGTAGTTGAACATACCGGCATCCGTACTTGTCCATGATGTTAACTTGGTAATAATGATTGAATGTTTGGACATGTTCCAAAGAGAGGTATGTTAGAGGCTGAATTTGCATCCCTGATCCTAACATACTCTAGAATACTCTGGCATACTCTAGCATACTCTAGCATAGCCTAGCATACTCTAGCATACTCTAATGTGCTCTAGCATACTCTAGCATACTCTAGTATGTTCTAGCATACTTTAGCATACTTGGTCACATAACCGTTAATGGACGTAGGTGAACGTAGTAGAGGCTAACGTAGTTGAATGTAGTTGAAAGTCCTGGTATCCGTACAGTAACATATTTATCCATACCATAACGTATTTATCCATACCAAAACCTGCCGTACCTTATCGTTTTTCAATGTAGTTTAACATGCTTACACCACATTTGACCGACGTTAGGCTCCACTACGTTCTACTACGTTCAACTACGTCCACTAAAGGCTCTGTGACCGGGGCTTGACCTCAAGTAGTCCACTGCAGCGACAAATAGTTTGCGTCTGTCTTGACGTGTTCTTGCCGGTGTGAGACCTTTATTTACTCCCCGAGAGAGTGCTGCTAGTAACTTGCAAAAGCGAGAAGCACTTCCACACGAAATAGCGGCGGTTAAGAAATAAAAGCGGTCTTTATCGCATTGCGACCGACAGCATGATGATGATGACTCAGGTGGTCAGCACTCCCCACTTGGACATGTCAGTTAATAGCCCGGAATACATGCTTCACGCTCAGTTTATGACCAACGCCCAACATCACAGGGGAATAAAAGTGTGTCGGACTTGTTAATGTTGGTCTCTTTGTTTTCATCTTCAGTTCCAAGTTTCCAGTAGACATAAACAACGCCATCACCGGTATTAAAGCATAAAGCATTACATGTTAGCAGTGGTTAAGATATCATAAGTATTCAACAAAGGAACTAAGCAACATTCAAAATGAACTGATCCTTAAGGCCCAGTCAGACGTTATCGTACTGAGTACCGGACACCATCGGACAAAGAATTGTCTAGTCCGGTGGTGTCCGGTGTCAAACTGTTGCAACGGCCGTCGGGCGAAACCGATGCTAAACGGATGCTAAACGGCTGCTAAATGGACGCTAAACGGACACTAAACAGACTTCAAACGGACGCCAAATGGACGGACCGGACACCAAACGGATACCAACCGGACACCAACCGGACACCAACCGGAAACCTACCGGACACCTACCCGACTGTTCCCGGATGCGCCAAAAACCGACAGACCGAATTCCTGCAGCACCATCAACGGGCTCTTCAGGATACAAAACGGACATCTAACGGATGAGTACATTGCCGTATTTCATCGGACAGTGTCCGGTTTCTGTCCGTTTCCTGAATGGGGCTTAAGGTATGTTCTGCTGCACTATTGAGGGTCCATGCATTCAAAGACATCAACATTAATTGAGGACATCAATTAATAATTAGCAAAGTGACCGAGAGAAAGATTCAAATTCTTGAATATTGGATTTGGATAGATCACTGCAAAAGATTTGGCTAAATTAACTGACATGACAAGCAAGAACAGGATTAACCTAAATGCATTTACTCATCAATAAAAGAATGCACTCTACTCGATACAATCAGATAGCCATATCACTCAAATAGAAATACAAGGTCAGGAAGTAACATTACACTATTGCAACACTATTAATGCTGCACACATACACTATTTTCATGTTAACAACACAATATATTCTGCACCAATATAAGTTAGTTTAAAACACCTGAAGACACCATCTTCATATTTATATATTCATATTTATTTATTCAATAAATCAGACACGTAACAGGCATTTAATTTACTGTTTGTTGGGGTTTTACATCCTAGCAACATATATGATCATATCAGGACGGATACCAACTTGTCACAGTGCACACATATATATATATGGTGACTTTATAGCGCTGTCCGACTGGGAGATCAGTCTGCTGGCACTATGACCCAATATCGCACTCATTCACATTATCCTAATATGGAACTAACCAGTCCTGCTGCTATTATCGCTAGTAATCCCAAGCGGCAGGCTACGTTGCAACAAGTATCAATTTTGTAAGTCATTGGTTTGACTCAGCCGGGACTTAAACTCCCAACCTTCCACATGGGAAGCATGCTCTCTACCAAATCAGCCACAGCCTTTTTTTGTTGTTGTAAATATAGTTTATTCGTTTTCCAGCGCCGTGGCACTGGTCTTCCAGCCATGTGTCAATACAGTTATTTACAATATATGTATATGTAGTCTAATATTGTCATCAGCAGCTAGCTCAAGTCAGCTGAAATAACAATATTAATCATTCAAAGACTTATATACGGTATAGTTTGACAATTCACATATAAAATAGTAGTTATATGTTGTATTCATACATACTTAGATACATACATGTGTATTGATTAGACCGTTACATTACGGAGTGGTTAGGTGCATAGTTTCACGTCACAGGTTTGTATGCCTACTGTGTTGTGAATTGCATAATTATCATGGTGTTGGAGATGGGATTTTGAGATGGAGTGTTACTAGAATGCTTTGTTTATTCTGTTATATGGAGTGGGGTTAGTTGTAGGGTTATGCTTAAAAAGGTTAATACCCAGGTTTCTTTTTTACTACATGAAGTAGTTTGAGTAAGTAGGTTGTTAGTCATGATGGGATAAATTATGCTTGAAGGATTGTACATTTCAGTCATTTAGTAGTCTAGTACAGTCTTTATTAGTGTATATGTGCCTTAAGTCACTAAAGGGGGTAATAATATAATGTCTCAATTATCATCATATACAGCTGGTTAAATATGATCCAAGCGGTAACATCCTTTCAGTAAACTCTGGCTGGTATTATATATGAAGAGTTCAGGTGCAAAACCACGTAAACGCCAAATCCAAAAATGGGAGATAAACATTGGAGTCAAACCTTGAAAAACTAAATTTGTATATATTCCTACTTTTTTGTTCATTGCTCCATAACCATATGAACATATGAAAAGTAGAATTAGTGAGAATTACAATTATTTTCAGGTAAAAAATCTGTTATTTAAACTATAATTTTGGATCGGCATTTACGTGGTTTGGCGCCTGAACTCTTCAAATTAAACCCACTGTCTTGCATTTCTTTATTAAAAACACAACACAATCTGAGAAGTGGTAAAGCATACTGGGAAGAAAGCAGGTTGGCATCTACTAGCGGAACCATGAAGAGCGCCAGTTGCGGTTAGTGAGCACTGACAGAACTAACCAAGCAACCACCATTCGATTAACAATCATCATCATCATCATGCTGTCGGTCGCGATGTGAGAAAGACTGCTTTCATTACTTGACTGCCGCTCTCCATTTAACTCTCTGCTGTGAGAGTTGCGTCCATGAGTTGGTCTTAATGTCTCTCAGCTTCAGGTTTCTCTTGATGGTATCCTTGAACCGAGACGTGGGCGCCCTCTCTTTCTATAAAAGAGGTTAATACCTGGGTTTTCCTTACTATTCGATTAACAATAATACTGAGGTATTAACAATAATACTGAGGTATTAAACATATGCTACACAATAGGTTACCTTCTCGTCTATCATCACCATCACCATCACTATCATCATCATAATCATCGTCACCATCATCACCACCATCATCATCAGCCCACAGACAAGTGTTGGCACCCCTCGCGGCGATGAACAGAATCACCAGAGCCCACACCGCAGCGGTGGGGCCCCCCTCTTCCCCTATCCCCTATCCCCTAGCGGCGAAGTACCGAACCGATTGGACGCCCTGACAGCCGGCATCCGGTCGATATCGGAGGGTTTTTAGTGAAGGACCCGCAACACCTAATCACCGCTCGCAAACTTGTCCCCACTTCCTGACTGCTCCTATTATCACCCATTCGCGTTGGCCAGTGCTTATCACTACCTCTCCCCCCGCCCCCACATCCAGTCCCCCCTCCCCCCCCCCTGCCCACTCGGGGTGCCTCTTGTAGGTCCGGGCGGCACTTCCGGTGCTGGCCCACGTGACCCGTGGCGCCCCCTATCGGCATCAGGAGGCAGATTGTAATGAGATCGGCCTGTACGGGTGAGGGTGAGGGTGAGGGGGTGGGGGGGAGTGGGAGGGAAGGGAGGGAGGATGAGTGGAGAGTGGAGGAGGAGGAGGGTCGCAGCGGACAGAAGGTTGAGGATGGAATGTGGAAAGTGACGATGGAGGAGGTGAAGGGAAGATGGACGGGTGAGGAAGGAACACAACGAATGGATGGCAGAAGGAGGGTATGGGGATGGCGGGGTTGTAGGTGTAGGAAGGAGATGGAATGTGTAGGAGGGAGAGTGGAGAGTGCAGGGAGAGGGGAGATTGTATACAGCAGAGGGGGGAGTAGATGGTGGAGAGGGAAGAGTATGAGGGAGAGGGAGATGGATAGTGTAGGGAGTGGGGAGAGTGTATGATGGAAAGGGGAGAGTGTATGAGGGAGAGTGGAGAGTGTATGATGGAGAGGGGAGAGTATAAGGGAGGGGGAGTGTGTATGATGAAGAGGGGGGATTATGATGGAGAGGGGGATATTGTATGAGGGAGAGGGGAGAGAATGATGGAGAGGGGAGAGTGTAGGGATATGGGAGAGTGTATGAGGGAGCGGGGAGAATGTATGATGGAGAGGGGAGAATATGATGGAGAGGGGCGACTGTATGATGGAGAGCAGAGACTGTATGGAGAGGGGAGATTGTATGAGGGAGAAGAGATAGTGTATGATGGAGAGTGGATTATGGGGAGGAGAGAGTATGAGTGAGAGGGGAGAGTGTAGGGAGCGGGGAGAGTGTATGAGGGAGAGCGGAGAGTGTATGATGAAGAGCGGACAGTGTATGATGGAGGGGGAGAGTGTAGGTGGGAGTGGGGAATGTAGGAGGGAGAAGGGGTGTAGGATGGAGAGGGAGGGTGTAGGAGGGATAGCTTGGTGTAGGAGGGAGAGAGAGGGTGTAGGAGGGAGACGGATGGTGTAGGAGGGAGAGGGAGGGTGTAGGAGGGAGAGCTGGGTGTAGGAGGGAGAGGTAGGGTGTAGGGGGGAGATGGATGGATGTGTAGGAGGGAGAGGGGGGTGTAAGAGGAGAGGGGGAGGATGTATGAGGGAGAGGGGGTGTAGGAGGGAGAGGGAGGGCGTAGGAGGAGAGGGAGGGTGTAGGAGGGAGAGGTGGGTGTAAGGAGGGAAAGACAGGGTGTAGGAGGGAGAGGTGGATGTAGGAAGAGGAGAGTGGAGAGGGTGTAGGGGGGAGAGGTGGATGTAGGAGGGAGAGGGATGGTGTAAGAGGGAGAGGTGGGTGTAGGAGGGAGAGGGAGGGTGTAGGAGGAGAGGGAGGGTGTGTAGGAGGGAGAGGGAAGGAGGGAAGGTGTAGGAGGGAGAGGGAGGGTGTAGGAGAGAGAGGGTAGGTGTAGGAGTGAGAGGGAAGAGGATGTATGGAGGGAGGAGGGGGGCTGTAGAGGGAGAGGTGGTTGGTTGTAGGAGGGAGAGGGAGGCTGTAGGAGAGAGTGGGATAGGGTGAAGGAGGGAGAGGGAGGGTTGTAAGGGGGAGGGGGGGATGTAGGAGGGGAGAGGGGGTGGTAAGGAGGGAGAGGGAGGGTTATGTAGAGTGGTGAGGGAGGGTGTAGGAGGAAGAGGGGAAGGGTTATAGGTGTAGGAGGGAGAGGGAGGATGTAGGAGGGAGAGGGAGGATGTAGGAGGGAGATCGGGCTAGGAGGGAGAGGGAGGGTGTAGGAGGGAGAGGGAGGGTGTAGGAGGGAGAGGGAGGGTGTAGGAGGGAGAGGTGGGTGTAGCAGGGAGCGGGAGGGTGTAGGAGGGAGAGCGGAGGATAGGAGGGAGGGGTTGGGAGGGAGAAGGGAAATGTAGGAGGGAGAAGGGAGGGCTACAAGGGAGACTGGAGTAGGAGCAGGGAGAGTAGAGAGAAGGTGTAGGGAGGAGGCGGTTAGTGGGGATCGTAGAATGACAACTGGGATAGCTTTGGATACCGCTGGTCAGAGGGAGGGAAGAAGGTGAGACAAGAGTGTGGAGAGGGGGAGGAGGGCGTGCAAGGTAGGAAGGATGGAGAAACGGGGCGAGAAGGACGGTGTGGCAGGCAGGATGGAAGATTCAAACAGGAGGGCAAGGAGATGGAGAGGGGAGGGAGACGCGATGGCAGGAAAAAAGAAAAGTTTGTTTTATTTAACAACGCCTCTAGAGCCCATTGATTTTTATCATCAGCTATTGGACGTCAAACCTATGGTCATTCAGAAAGATTTCTTTGGAGGAAACTCGCTGCCGTCACATAGGCTACTCCTTCTGATACGCAAAGGAACAAGGGGTCTTTTATATGCACATTCCGACAGAGAGGGCAGCACATACAACTACTGTTGATTAACCAGTTGTGGACCACTGGTTAGAACGAAAATAGCCGAACCTGCAAATGTGTCCACTAAGCAGGATCGGGAGTGGGGAGGGGGGGGTGGAAAAAGGAGGGAAGGGGTGGAGGCAACAGGGTCTGTTTTCCCGCCGCCATCCACAGCCGTCGCCAGGTCCACCACGTGGTGCTTGGACGCAGTTGCTGCCTGAACCTCGCTGGTGCCAAGTAGTGTCCTAATGCCAACTGGCGTGGTCTATGTGTGTGGGTGAATGTGGTAGTAGGTGTGGGTGTGGGGGGGAGTGGGTATGGGAGGGTTGCTGCCAGTTCGTGTTCGGAGACATACTCTAGGTCTCTATACTAAATATATAGGTATATATATGTGTTATATATCCATATATAATACACCTTGTATGGGTGCATGTGTGTGTATATGTTTATATGTATGTATGTGTGGTGTGTCGGTGTTTGTAGGTATTGCAGTATAGCAATACCTCAGGGAGTTTGACGCCCCTGTCCTGCAGAGTTGTAAACCATTGCCTTGTGGTACAGGTTCTTGACAGAACAGAAGTCTAAGCGAGCAAACCCTGAACAGAAAACCATGTCACTGTGGCAGCATTAAGGGCGGTTGGTGTATGGAACTTCCAACATCTCCCGACCAGCCACTGCAGGGACAAATAGTTTTGCGCCTGTCTTGACATGTTCTTGCCGGTGTGAAACCTCTATTTGCTCCCCGAGAGAGTGCCGCCGGTAACTTGCAAAATCCAGCAGCACTTCAACACTTTTGCAGGCAGTTTTTATGAAATGTACATTAAGAACGACTCATGGACGCAACTCTCACAGCAGAGAGCTAATTGGAGAGCGGCAGTGAAGTAATGAAAGCAGTCTTTGTCGCATCGTGACTGACAGCATGATGATGATGATATACATATATATATCAAGCTACTCCTAGATAACATAGAATATAATTATAAGGTGATGGTTGGTTGTTTGTTGGGGTTTTACAACCTGGCAACATCTAAGGTCATATCATCAAGATGGGCACCGACTTGGGACAGTGCCCAATCATTGCAACTTAATAGTGCTTCCCGATTGGGAGACTAAGCAGCCATCACCATGACCTGATATCTCACTCACACACAGTATCCTGACACCGAGCAAACCAGTTCTTGCCCTATCCTAATGATGTGGAGCATCTAGCTAGGAAGTGGCAAGTATCCATTTTCTAAGCCAATGTGTAGAAACCACCCACTCGTCGTCGTCGTTGTAGAGACTAATGCTCGGATCTGTGGTTGTATACGTAGGCTATGGGGGAAACAATACAAAGAGAAAGGAAGAGAGTAAAGTGTAAGAGAAGAGAGTCCAGCCCTCTGGTTTATTGCTTATATAGTTACATGGGTTCATTTTAGAGTGTCACCCCGCCTCCTTCCCCCAATGGGAATTGAGCATTCTTGGTCCGACCAATAGGGATCCAGCATTCCTGGTCTCCATGAATACCAGTAGCTGTATGGCCCTATGGCCATCAGCAACCTTGACCTTTTGAGTGTGGTGACCCCTATCCCAGCAGAATGGGTATGCCCTGAGTGCAATCACACCCATACCTGCCAGCACCACTATATCTATTTACATCCCACTCAGGCACCACCAACCCATATATATATATATATACATGCACCTGGTCACGTACACCAATCAGTAATAGAACATTTGCATTCCCCTTTGCCGAATATCAGAATATTTGACAAATGGTTTGACTTGACCGGGAATTGAACTCCCACCTTCCGCACAATAGGCCTGCGATTCAGCCAGCACGTCCGAAAAATATGTGATAATGAGTTCTATATACATATGTATATGCACTTACTCCTAGATAACAGAAAAGCAATCACCACTAACCAGATAAAAGACAATACAAGGTGATAATGGATTGCAATATATATATATATATATATATATATGTATATATGTATAATATACATATCTATACACATAATATTGTAATTACTTCTAAATAAATGAGAAACAATCACCACTAACTGGATGAAAGAAAATAAAAGATTATAACGCGTTGACTAGTATTTATCTCAGGCGCAATATTAACTTTGCTACTGATAATTTTTTTTGCATGAACTACAGTGACTGGTGCTGTACATTATAGAGCAGGAGCCACTTCCTTAACTATATAGGATCAGTGCTTTAACTAATACAGCACTGGTCAGACTTAGATTATTTAGGCTCTCAAGATGGCCGGAAGACCAGTCCTCCGGCGCTGACAAATATCATATTCAGATGAATAAATACTTTACCAAAAAAAAAAAAAATCTAAAACCTTTCATCAGCTAGTCAGGAACCTGCAGGGTGGAAATTTAATTAGCAAAACCCGCGGTAGATGGCACCACTGTATATATATATATCTGTATGCATCATCTGCAGACATTCAAACAAGGCTGCAGCAAACGCGGAATACAATTCCAGTAAATTCACCGTGAACACATTTGAATAGGCAATCAGATTACTCTCTATTTATATTTGCATAATGCATTATGTATATGTTTATACATCCTCCAGTACGACCGACACTGTTCGACATCTGGTAGAGGCGAGGAGGCTACAGGAGGCGCCACCAGTACAGTGTTGGGTTTTATTTGAGTATAACAATAATAATAATAATTCCACTATGTATCTTTATATTTGCATAATATGTTTTACATCACATATACATGGCCTATATAATAATCCGGAATGCGCCTCATTTCCCTAGTCACTCACTCAGCTCCATGGACTGATGTAGTCTCTTCTAGTCATCTACTGCTCCAGCCTCTTCAACCACAGCTCCGATGGTGGCACCACCACCACTGCACACTGTAACCACCACTCACTGTATCACTGAAAATTATATATATATATGAGTACTAAATATATAATAATATATATAACTATGTTATATAAGGATTATGTGCATTATAATAACATTATAATTATATAAATAACGGAGCTCACATATAGGTTTAATTGTATTTATTATTGCCCGTACTTGTTATTTGTTGAGTTGGAGTCGCGCGCCAACCTCCTTCGGCACGCGCGCCTATGGGGCGCCACCTGTACAGCGCCATATTGGACTCACTTCTCACTGAATTTCGATTGAAGCAGACGTGTGTGTCGAGAGCTCATAATGTATTGCGATTTGTGTGGTTCGTCGCACAAGACGGACAAATGCAAAAAGAAAGGACGTAAGGGAAGAAGTTAGTATCGACAAGAGTTACACGCGCTTCAGCTCGACAAACAGGTGAGAGTCTAAAAGACTCAAGAGAGAGTTCACCTGAAATTTTGGAGAGAATGTCGTCACTTACGTTGGGCGAACAAGAGACTTCGCTTTTGAAAGAAATAAGAGACATGGAGTTGGAGGAGCGAGTGATAGAATTACAAGAGAAGCGAACACTCATGAAGAGAAGACGGCTGGAACGGCAAAAAGCAGGGGACGAACAGTTGCAGGGGACGACGACTGCGGCGGTAATCTCGACAGAGCGAGTGGAGGCGGCCATGACAGACGAATGGCTGCCGGCAATGGTAGCCGGTGCAGGGGTCGGGGCTACAAGCGGGAAGGACGAACATTCAAGATACGGGGTGTCGAGACCTCGGCATAGGTCGCGAACAAGGCGGAGGCGGCGCACGCCGTCGGATTCAAGGAGTCGAAGCAGCAGTAGTAGTCGACGACTTCGAAGTAAGTGGAGTATCAGACGGTTTGCTGTGTTAGGGAAAGAAGTGAAAAAGTTTAACTGTTATGAATTACTCACGGCTTCAATTAGGTGGTGCCTTGATATACAAGATTTAACTATTGCAGACTATCGCTCTTTTCTTGAGCATATATGCTTTATGGCGTCCAGAGCTCGACAAAATGATTTTATTGACTTGACACATGTGGAGTACGATAAAGACGTTCGTAAATTAGCAGAGATACAAGGGTTTGCAGCATTTGGTAGTAGTAACACGGGCCTGGGAATGTACCACTATGGCATGCACAACATGCGGTCGAAAAAACAGTCGAATAATGTGTGTAGAACAACAGCTTACACAAAAGAGGGCAAGACTGGGTGCTTCAAGTGGAATAAAGAAGGTGGTTGCAGTAGGAGTGATGACAACTGTAATTATGGTCATTGGTGCATGAAATGCGGCAGTAAAAGCCATAAAAAAATTAACTGTACTAAAGACTGACGAGTTAGGTCAATTATCAAAACCGCAAATAAAGAGGGGAATGTGTCTGTAATACATGGCAAGATGATGGGAAGCGATAGTAATATTGCTAATTCTAATATTAATCCCATGTTAGTTTTGAAAAGTACAGTGAATTATGGTATATCGGGTTCTTGTTTTAATGACGATACTGTAAGGCAAAGTCCTATAGTCAGACACTTGAAGCAGCATAGTCTCGAGAGTGAATTACATGATAGTCATGAATTTAATTACTCGCGTCCAATTGTTAGGGAGGTTACATGTGCAGCGCCCACGAATGAAATAGTGGGCGTACCTAATCGGGTTCAAAATACATTGGGTGTGCAATTAACTAATTGTGTGCAAATAGAGCCAGAAGGTGCGAGCCAAGTTAACGATAATAATCCCAATGTCATGCTAAATGAAGTTGCATGTACTAGTGATACCCAGGCAGTAGGTCAAAGTAGAACAAATAAGCAAATAAATGAAAGTTCTGCTGTTAATTCTGAGGTTTCTCAATTAAATAGTCAAGTCAGCAGAATATGGCAATGTTGGATTAATCATGAGAGTATTAACGAAAATGACATGTTATATGTTAAAACAATAAGGGGAGAATATAATTGTTGGGACTTCTATATTAAAGAATATCCCCATAGTAGTCCAGTCGTAATTCGTGTTAATGGTGACTGTGGAGATGGTAGTTGCACATGTATGCATTATATAGCAGGTAATCGGATGCAACTTAGGCCATGTCGGTTCATTTGTGAGATGTTTATAAGGGGTGATACCGATCCTGACTGGGTTTATATTTTGTGGGGGATAGTTTTTGGCTTCCACGTTACAAATGTTGACTGTACAGTGGAGTATGAACCTATTTTTAAAAAGATCGGTAACACGCTTTACAGAGACATTATTACGCAAAGGTTGTTGTTGGAGTTGAACCTGGAGATAATTAGTTTAACGGAAAGAACACCTCAATGCGTTCACAATATTTTTTGCATCCCTAAAGAGATTGGAGGGCGAGGAATAGTCGACTGCAGTAGGCCAAAAGATAAATCTATTAATAATTACACGGAGAAGGTAGCTTTGAAGTTTAATTATAAGAGTGTCGATGATGTGATAGATAATATAGAACAAGGAGACTATTTGGCTACTGTAGATTTAAAAGATGCATATCGCGCTATTCCTATCCATCCGGTAGATAGATCTAGGCAGGGCCTAATTTGGGATTTTGAGGATGGAAGGGGGCCCGTATATCTGTTGGATAATAGGCTTTGTATGGGATTATCATCAAGCCCCTATGTTTTTTCGAAAGTTTCAGATTTCATAGGGAGATGTGCAATTAGAGAGGGAGTGAGTCATATAGTGAATTATCTTGATGATTTTTGTGTCATCGGTTTGACTTACAATGATACTGTAATTTTGCAGAATAAATTGATTAGTCTTCTTTGAAGATTAGGATTCGACATAAGTTATAAGAAGTTAATTAGTCCGAATACGAAGATTAGATTTTTAGGTATAATGGTTGATTCTGTAAAGTTGGAGTTAACACTTCCTAAAGATAAGTTGGATAAATTAAGTGCTACTTTGGAAACCTTTAAAGGGAAAAGGAAGGAAACCAGAAAGAACCTTGAGAGGTTGGCGGGATTGTTAGCCCACTGCGCCAAAGTAGTGCGCGGTGGGCAAACTTTTTCTCGTCGAGTATACGACTTAATAAATATGGTAGCTCGTCCATATTATAAAGTCAGGCTGAATTCGGCATTCAGAGAAGATATAAATTGGTGGAGTTGCTTTGCCAAGGAATTCAATGGGAAGGCCTTGATGATGGGAAAGTTTTCGACAGTGAAGTCAGTTTATAGTGATTCGAGCAAATGGGGATATGGGGCTATGCACGATATTGACTGGTTGGTTGGATGTTATGACAAGCAAGTCGACAGGAAATTACAGGAGGTGGTGGGTCACCATTATGACCAACCTGAGAGTAAAGTGTTAGATGCCCATATTAATATACAAGAAATGTGGGCGGTATATGCAGCGGTGGAGAGATGGGCTTCCGGATGGCAAGGGGACTCAGTAGTTATGGTGACGGATAGTGCCACGGTACAGTCAGCGTTAGTGACAGGAAGGTCGAAATGCAAGCTAATAATGCATTATGTAAGAAGGCTATTTTGGTTATCCATAAAATATAATTTTGTATTTACCGCGGTGCACATTGCAAGTGACTCGAATATTATAATGGATGCATTGAGTAGATTGAATGATCGTTATATGCAGGATGTCATACATAAAGCAGATTGTGATAAATGTCTATGCTGTGGTATTATTTTTGAACGGCCATTCTCTTTACAGGGATCGATAAACTTAGAGATGAGCAGAGGGCATTCCAACTAAACTCCTACGCTCCTAACTCTGTGACGGCTAGGGAGGTGCAGGTGAAAAAATATCTGACTTTTGTGGAGGGATTTTCCGCAACACACTCCCCCATCCCATGCGACTCGTCACAGGTGGCTTTATATGCGACCTGGTTGGCTAGGACTTTGAAGTATTCCTCGATTATTAATTATTTAAGTGGACTAAATTATTTTCTTAAAAGAAATGGAGCGGTAGCTATTGATTATTCGGACTTTATAATTTCTTCTACGTTGCGAGGGATTCGGAGGGAGCTTGGAGATACACCTAAACAGGCCATGCCATTATTGCCAAATATGTTGAAGAGTATTTTTTCTCAGTTATCGACTAGTTCGGGTCATATTGCTTGGCGGGCGGCTGTCCTCTGTAGCTTCAGGGGATTGTTGAGGAAGTCGAATGTGACTCATTCAAGGGCCATGCTCCGTAGGAAGGACTTTAAAATGTACCCATGGGGGATGATTTTGAAGGTTCGTAATTCGAAGACTATTCAGTTCGCAGAAAGATCTTTAATCATTCCTATAGCTCGTTGTGCAGACTTAGAGCTATGTGCAGCCCATTGGACTGAAAAACATTTTGAGGATAGGCCAGCCGCAGGTGATGATTGGGCGTTTTTGTTGCCGGATAATAAGGGAGGGAATTTCCCGTTATCTTATGAAATTTACCAGTCGACACTCAACATATTTGGGGGTCGAGTTGGTTTGGATGTTGAATTATTGTCATCGCACTCTTTACGAAGAGGGGGATGCACGTACTTGTCAATGTGTGGTGCCTCGTTAGAGGAGATATGTACGAGAGGAGACTGGAGTAGTAATGCAGTGTTTGAGTATTTAAAAACACCACTGACTACAAGGATAATGAATGACATGAGAGTGGCGGCAAGGTTAGCGGATGAAATTGTTTGAGTTGGGTTGGGGACCTGGTAGGTTTTGGGCATATTTATCAGTCCTGCCAGAGACTAATAAAAAAATAGTACTCAGCCCAACTCATGTTTGTTACCTTTCTGTCGCAGTGACCTTTATGTGCATTATAATAACATTATAATTATATAAATAACGGAGCTCACATATAGGTCTAATTGTATTTATTATTGTCCGTACTTGTTATTTGTTGAGTTGGAGTCGCGCACCAACCTCCTTCGGCACGCGCGCCTATGGGGCGCCACCTGTACAGCGCCATATTGGACTCACTTCTCACTGAATTTCAATTTTTGTTGGTGGGCATATTTATCAGTCCTGCCAGAGACTAATAAAAATAGTACTCAGCCCAACTCATGTTTGTTACCTTTCTGTCGCAGTGACCCCAATTAACATACATTACTTGATTTGGAATCATTGTTTCTTTAATCCTGAACATGTTATTTGATAGATTCACAATCTCCCAGACCTATTGCTGTAACAACAAAAGCCTTTAAACAAGGATTACTTTCCTTTTTTGTACATTAGTTGATTAAGCAACTTTAGAAATAAACCTTTACATGCCATCACAAATACTTAATGATAGAGAGTTCCTTGCTTTAAAAACAAACATTTTCAGATGAACTACATTTGTTGTACCTTTTGCGTACATCAAATTATATCATAGAAATTAATTAATGGTAACAACAAAGATTGTCTTAATTCTCTAAGCTACTCTTTGGCTTCAGTGCAACAGGAAACGCTATGGTCTTAAGCCTAATGAGTCATGACTAAACTGCATAGCTACAGGAAGGTTAATCCTTTATACGTATGAGGAAGCATTGCATTTATATTTTCTTATTGTCTATTGTACTAAGCCCTCAAAAAATGTATGTAAATAACTGTTCGAACTATTACTAGATTTGTTTGTTTAACAGCCCCCAGCATGATTATTACTGGAAGACCAGTGTTCCCATATTGAAATACATACTGTAGACAGGAATACATAGGCCCCCTATATATATGTGAAGCGTTCAGGCGCAAAACCCTGTAAATGCCTAACCAAAAATTAGGAAAAACATTGGAATCAAACCTTCAAAACTGGTCAGCATGGGATGGGATTTTAAAACATCAATAAAATAACTTCCTGCTTATTTGTGTCCTTATACTTTTCATATTCATGTTCAGATTCAATGTAAGAAATAAGGGAAATAAAATAAACTGTGTCCAACTTTGGTCATTTTAGTTATGAAGTGTCTTTGTACCAAAAACACCCATTTTACAGTCAGCCATTTGTAACATGACATAAGAGACATGGTTGAATCCTTACTCACATCTTGTATTGCATTGATATATCAAACAAAATGGTTCCCAAATCAATAAGGAAGTATTTATTAACATGTATGCGTGCTTAAATTTAAAGAAGAATTATTTGATGTCCTCAGAAATAATATTACCAATTTCTGTCACAGATGTAACCAGTGGTGTCTGGATGCCACACAAATATTGTACACTAATTATTCAGTGAATTAAGCATGCCTGGGAATTACTTTATCAATATAAGCAATACATATTTCTGTATATTATGCCATGATTAATATGCTTCTAAGTATGAAATTATTTAATTCTGCTTAGATTTTTATTGAGCAGACTGTGTTGTGTTCTAAACATGTGTTACATCTGAGCAACACATGTTATACTGCCATAACACATAGCTTAATCATGGACTACACCTTTATTTTATGTCTCATCAATGTATATTTTACATAGATGTAAAGGGGAGATTCCCAGCTTTCAATTGCAACCAAAAATGTTAAAAATTCAAATATTAGATTGTAACTCTCCATGTGATACTTCTGGCCAGTTTTCAGGAGAATGACCCACATATCGAAATACAATCGGGAGCCTCATGCATGCTGTCTGTAATAAAGTAGTGTAGGCTTATTTAATAAAAATGATCAACAACATGTCCTGTGTTTGTTTTAATTGGAACCCACCCAATAGAAAGTTCTTATTTAATATATGCTGGTTACTTCTATGGAAATAAATGTTATTCAATAAAGGTAGGGGGTCTATCTAAACACCAGTTGTTAAATGGTTATATGTACTGTCAGCTGACTGGATAAGATGTAGGTGGGATGGGGATTTCATTATTTACATATCAGTCTGACAAGTGAACAAGCTTCAACTTTACTCAAGATATTACTTCTTCCACAGGATTTTATGCCATCTGAACCCAAATGTTTGAACTCCTCACCAGAAATAACTCTTTCAGCCTGACTTCTAAAAGACCTATGACTGACTGCAACAGGGTAACACCAGCACCAGGGATTAGATTTGCTTGCAGGAAAGTGGAATTTAAAAATAAACCAAAGTTTTGGATTTTCAGAAAGTTTGGCCATTAAATTATCCATGGAAACATTACAGTTTTTCTTGTGTAGCATATGCAGGTAACTGAAACCTGGGATGTAGGTCAACTATTGAAGTGAGTATCAAGTTTGTATAGGTCTACACTGAACGTTTTCTATGTTGCATGCAATGACTTCATGACTAGTTTGAACTTGAATCAAATATGAAAACCCAAGAATTATTATATTGCTTCCCGGGCTTCTTGATCAGAACTATGAACACGGGTAGCAATTGTGGATATAAATATATTTGTTTAGCATTACATGGACCTGAATGCAAGAAATAGCAATAGTATTAAAGAGTTGCATACTTTGATTGCTGAGCCCTACCCATTGTCTATATTGATATGAACTTTCATCCTGAATTAGTTTTAGTAATATGAAGAAAAACTAAATAGTTGAAATAACTTATTCTGGATAGGTTCTAAATTTTGTTGTAGATTTAAATACAGATCTCTCGAGCGTTCGAGCGTTCGAGCGCTCGAGCGTTCGAGCGCTCGAGCGTTCGAGCGCTCGAACGTTCAAGCCTTCGAGCACTCGAGCTTTCGAGCGTTCGAGCGCTCGAGCGTTCGAACGCTCGAGCGTTTGAGTAATATGAGTTTTAGTAATATGAGGAAAAACTAAATAGTTGAAATAACTTATTCTGGATAGGTTCTAAATTTTGTTGTAGATTTAAATACAGATCTCTCGAGCGTTCGAGCGTTCGAGCCTTCGAGCGCTCGAGCGTTCAAGCGCTCGAACGTTCAAGCCTTCGAGCGCTCGAGGTTCGAGCTTTCGAGCGTTGGAGCGCTCGAGCGTTCGAACGCTCGAGCGCTCGAGCGTTTGAGCGTTCGAGGGCTCGAGCTTTCGATTGCTCGAGCGTTCGAGCGCTCGAGCGTTCGAGCCTTCGAGCTTTCGAGCGCTCGAGCGTTCGAGCGCTCGAGCATTCGAACGCTCGAGCGTTCGAGCCTTCGAGCATTCGAGCACTCGAGCGTTCGAGCCTTCGAGCTTTCGAGCGCTCGAGCGTTCGAGCCTTCGAGCGTTCGAGCGCTCGAGCGTTCGAGCGCTCGAGCGTTCGAGCGCTCGAGCGTTCGAGCGCTCGAGCGTTCGAGCGCTCGAGCGTTCGAGCCTTCGAGCTTTCGAGCGCTCGAGCGTTCGAGCGCTTGAGCCTTCGAGCCCGCTCGAGCGTTCGAGCCTTCGAGCTTTCGAGCGTTCGAGCGTTCGAGCGTTCGAGCGCTCGAGCGTTCGAGCGTTCGAGCGCTCGAGCGTTCGAGCGCTCGAGCGTTCGAGCGTTCGAGCGCTCGAGCGTTCGAGCGCTCGAGCGTTCGAGCTTTCGAGCGTTCGAGCGTTCGAGCGTTCGAGCGTTCGAGCCTTCGAGCTTTCGAGCGTTCGAGCGCTCGAGCGTTCGAGCGCTCGAGCGTTCGAGCCTTCGAGCTTTCGAGCGTTCGAGCGTTCGAGCGTTCGATCGCTCGAGCGTTCGAGCGCGCGAGCGCTCGAGCTTTCGAGCCTTCGAGCTTTCGAGCACTCGAGCGTTCGAGCCTTCGAGCGCTCGAGCGTTCGAGCGCTCGAGCGTTCGAGCTTTCGAGCGCTCGAGCATTCGAGCGTTCGAGCGTTCGAGCGCTCGAGCGTTCGAGCGCTTGAGCCTTCGAGCCCGCTCGAGCGTTCGAGCCTTCGAGCTTTCGAGCGTTCGAGCGTTCGAGCGCTCGAGCGTTCGAGCGCTCGAGCGTTCGAGGGCTCGAGTGTTCGAGCGCTCGAGCGTTCGAGTGCTCGAGCGTTCGAGCATTCGAGCGCTCGAGTTATCAAGCGCTCGAGCATTCGTGTGCTCGAGCGATCGAGCATTCAAGCGTTCGAACGTTCGAGCGCTCGAGCGTTCCAACGCTCTAGCGTTGGAGCGCTCGAGCGCTCGAGCGTTCGAGCGATCGAGCGCTCGAGCGTTCGAGCGGT
>CM059191.1:4614449-4854692 GCA_030323885.1 Branchipolynoe longqiensis
TGTGAGAAGGGTTGGGGTATTGGAGGGGAATGGGAGGTGTGTGAGAAGGGTTGGGGTATTGGAGGGGTATGGGAGGTGTGTGAGAAGGGTTGGGGTATTGGAGGGGTATGGGAGGTGTGTGAGAAGGGTTGGGTATTGGAGGGGTATGGGAGGTGTGTGAGAAGGGTTGGGGTATTGGAGGGGAATGGGAGGTATGTGAGAAGGGTTGGGTATTGGAGGGGTATGGGAGGTGTGTTAGAAGGGTTGGGTATTGGAGGGGTATGGAGGGGGTGTGGGAAGGGTTGGGTATTGGAGGGATATGGGAGGTGTGTGAGAAGGGTTGGGGTATTGGATGGGTATGGGAGGTGTGTTAGGAGGCTTGGGTATTGGAGGGGTATGGAAGGGGTGTGGGAAGGGTTGGGGTATTGGAGGGGTATGGGAGGTGTATGACAAGGGTTGGGTATTGGAGGGATATGGGAAGGGTGTGGGAAGGGTTGCTGTATTGGAGGGGTATAGGAGGTATGTGAGAAGGGTTTGGTATTGGAGGGGTATGGTAGGGGTGTGGGAAGTGTTGGGTTATTGGAGGGGTTTGGGAGGGGTGTGGGAAGTGTTGGGGTATTGGAGGGGAATGGGAGGGGTGTGGGAAGTGTTGGGGTCTTGGAGGGGTATCAGAGGTGTGTGCGAATGTTTGGGTATTGGAGGGGTATGGGAGGTGTGTGAGAAGGGTTGGGGTATTGGAGGGGTATGGGAGGTGTGTGAGAAGGGTTGGGGTATTGGAGGGGTATGGGAGGTGTGTGGAAAGGGTTGGGTATTGGAGGGATATGGGAGGTGTGTGGGAAGGGTTGGGTATTGGAGGGGTATGGGAGGTGTGTGGCAAGCATTGGGTATTGGAGGGGTATGGGGCATGTCATGGTGATGATGGCCTGGTCTCATGGCTCAACTGGATACCTGGCCGCCACCTTGACCTGATATCCCACTCAGTCACATTGTCCTGACACTGAGCCAACCAGTCATTGCCCTATCCTAATTATGTCGAGCACCTGGCTAGGAGGTGACAAGTATCAATTTGTAAGTCACCAGTTTGACTCGACCAGGGTTCGAACCCCTGGGTTCGAATCCCACGATCTACCAGAATGGGAGACGAGCGCTCATCCCGTCTGGTACCCGGGAAGCTGAGTCAAAGACCCAATAATACTAAGACGGCTAACTCCCTATCTCTCCCATGGTAATGTAAATTGTGCAGTGCAACCTTGTGGTGGGTTTGATCAGCCCGGCTGCTGGTTGGTGTTTCACATGTAAACACATACAATTATATTGTACATGAGATAGGTAAGTATGAATACACATCAATATGAAATTGCTATGAACAAATACACATCATCATCAGCATCATCATCATCACCATCATCACAGATCTTTCACATTCATATATACATTTATACATATAATATAGCAACTGTTTAACCAAGAGAACAGCTAGCGCACAAACTGGTGAGTTTGATCATTTGATTACACAGTACAGGCTGAGTGAGCCATCTTAGTATTTAGGGTTTTTGGCTGAGTGCAGCTCACTACATTTGTAATGTGACGCAGTGAGGCGTGACAAAGGTAAGCTTTCTGTGGCCTCTAACCTATTTCCGGATGGAAATACTTAGTAGGCACGCATGTTGTGCCAAATATTAACCACCTAGAAAAACAGACGATGTTTAAATGGATTAACACAAAGTATAGTGAAAGCTGGATGTTGATTGGACTGTTTGCAATCTACAAACAGTTACAAGGCATAAACAAGAAGCAAGAAAACCTAAATTATTACTAAAACAAAATTCAAAAGATTTAAATGAAATTGGATTAGTGCTGTCCAACGGTGACAAAGTTCCTTATTAGGCCTGCGCAAGGTCGGGCGTTCGGTTCCTGCTCGAGTCAAACCAAAGACTTTCTAACCAAGCGCATGTTTGCCTAAATTAATTTAGCATGTTTGCACTTCAAACATCCCAAAAGTTAGCCACTTAAAATAAATGGTATTCCAAACTGTAGTAATATACATTATAGCGATCAACTTAATATCTTTATATCACAAAATGACAGAATTGAGAGGTTAAATGTGCTGACCCGTCAGTGCTGCCGGACTATGCCACCTCATATACCGTAGATGTCCCAATAGAAGCACACCCCCTATTTCAAGATTGAAAGCACCCACAAATTTACGATCATATTCAGACTGAATTCACATAAAATAAGACAATCCCACTTTATTTCAGAGGCACGACAAAAACAAATCCATGAAATTCTTTAACTTTGAATAGACGTGCATCCATGTGTCTGCACTCGCGCAGCTTGTGTCTATTGGGACATATATGGTAGCTTAGTGAACCCCTTTTTAACAATATTTAGAAGAATGCTGCCATTGCCTTTAGCGCGACTTTAGGTGATGGCCGTATGGCCGTATGGCCGTATGGCCGTATGGCCGTGAGGACTACCACAACCAACCTTTGGGTCGTGTACATCACTGTCTCTGACTTATTTTTGTCCCCAGTCATTTGGACTTTTTTTTTCTTACTGGTCTTCCTCCATCTTACAATTGGAAATGGACAGTCTATATAATCTAAGTTTGATCAGTGCTGTATTAGTTACAGCATCAATCCTGTAGAATTAAGGGACTGGCTCCTGCTGTATAATGTACAGCACCAGTCACTGAGGTTCGTGCAAATGGAAATGAATACACCACAGCACTGGTCTTCCGGCCATCTTACAATTGAAAATTGACAGTCTATATAGTCGAAGTTTGATGTGTTGTGTATTAGTTACAGCATCGATCCTGTATAATTAAAGGAGTGGCTCCCACTGTATAATCTACAGCACCAGTCACTGTAGTTGATGCAAAAATGGGGAGCAGCATAGTCCATCTCTTTGGGGCAGGTCAGCTATATGCCCTCCACACCTGTGAACTTCTCAGACCCTGTCATAATGACTTCCGCTGGTTTAAATGTGGGTAAGTGAGTATGGGGATATAATCTTCATGGGAGGTAGTAAGGCGCGACTACATAAACTGCAGAGGCTCCAAAATAGAGCACTAAAACGATGCAAGAGCTGCATAAGATAGTACAAGTAAAATTCCTCCAAAGCAGGCAACAGGATACCCTAAAATTGTATGCATACAACAAATCTCAAACCAAGAAAAAACCAGGAGGTTACAAACAAGGTGCACATGAAGCAATGATGCTTCGTTACTAGCAATGGTAAAATCAAAATGCAGTGCATATGATCGCAGTGTAGCTGACATGAGTGGCAATATTTGGAATATACTTCCAGCTGCAACACGAAATGCAGAAAACATATCAGTGTTTACGAAACTACTAAATAATAATGTAACCTAGAAAAACAGATGATGTTTAAATGGAATAACAGAAAGTATAATGAAATTTAGATTGTGTACTGTTTGCAATCTACAAACAGTTACAAAATATAAACAAGAAGCAAGAAAACTTAAAATTATTAGTAAAACTAAATTCCAAAGACTTGAACCAAATTGGACTAGTGCTGCCCACTGGTGACAACAAGTATTAACACACTTATCTGTTATGAGCAGGGTGAATAAATTCATCACAAAAAGAAATGAGAAGACAAGTGGCCTTCTAGAGCTCTTCCCAAGAGAATGCAGAGCGGGACTTTCTTGTCCGGTTTGGTAGGCCTGTTCTTGGCTGCTAAGTTGAACATTTTCGCTAGCGCCCCGGAATGATTTGTTTCTGAGTCAGAGTCGTCTTGTAATCGATGGGGTAATCCCTTTTAAAAGGTGGTCGCCAGATCGTTATAAATGGAAGTGAGCTATAATGAAATGCAAGTTAAATATATATAAAATACCATAAAGTACCAGAGGGTGTAGTATAGGAAATGGTGTGGTGTAGCTGAGTCCTATAGTTGCCTGTCTATAATAGTGAAGTGGCTACAGTGGGTATAGCACAGAATAGAGGATGGACACAAAAGTACCTCTTGTCAGATGAAAGGCCCACTGGTGACTGCCAGCTCTCCCAGGCTTTTAATCTCTCCAACACTCCTACAGACATGTCATTGAAGGTACCTCATGTTATTGAAGGTACATGATATTATTGAAGGTACATGATATTATTGAAGGTACAAGATGTCAGTGATCCATGGCATATTGTTATTTTACTCTTTATGGTGGTCATCTTGAGATTCCAGGAGAGTAGAGTTGGGTGCAGATCAGATGCAGCCCTCATTCCCACATCCCAGCTACCACCAACCAGGTCTTGGTAACTTGACCCGACACCTATATCATATCCGATGCACTCCATACAAATTCAATTTGGATCCAATACACATTAAACATTACATACCAAACATGACTGCCTCCCACCCAATCAGTCTGGGTTCAGCAATGAGTTACACATTCTTCTATCTATTAAATAAAACAAATGGAATCTATTTTATAATGTAACTATGTGTAGAAAGTCTAAATATTTTACAGTCTGACGAGGAAGAGCTGGAGCTCTATGACGAAGAAGAGGAATGTTTCTTCTTCTTTTTGGTCTAGTTCATCAAAGGATCTGGTATGTGCTGTCCTATCTGTGGGAAAGTGCATATAAAAGACCCATTGCTGCTTATCGGAAAGAGTAGCCTATGTGTCGGCAGCGGGTTTCCTCCAAGGAAATGTCAGAATGACTATATGTCCAATAATCGATGATACACAAATCAATGTCTTCTAGAGTCCTCGTTAAATAAAACAAGCTTTACCTTTTTTTCCATTGCATCTTATCCCATTTGCGTACCATCTGAAAACCGCGAGCTAGGCCCTTGCAATATCATCTAACGGTGCGATCCATAGGTAGGGAGACATAGGCTCCATCCTAACTAATACTCACATAATGAGTTGTATAGCACCTTTTTTCTATTCCAGTGCATTGTTATTGTCAGATATAAGCTTCATGAAATATTGCTTTCGGTGGAATTGCATTTTATTGTACATCACCGAGGGAGGCAAGCTGGGTCATAAAGTCAGTGATTGGTATTCTCAGGATTTACGCCCATACTGTACATGTTTCGGTCGGCCATACTCCTGGCACTATAATTAAACGGGTATATCCCGGGCGCATACCTAGGAAAGTTCTGCTATGCATTCCACAATGGGACCGGAAGTAGGATATTACCCCGCTTTTAACATGGCCGACTTCTGTGCATGTTGATACTGATAGGACTTCCCAACACCTGGTGTTTGCGCCTACGTCATACCGAGGCTAGATGAGCACTTGGGTATGTGGACGTATAGCCACATTATTCAGGCTGCCAATCCTGAGAATGCCAATCGCTGAATTCAGGACCCCACCGCCACCCTCCCACCTTACAGCAAAACCACAATCAATTATCCGAAAGCAATTCATTGACGACAAGTTCAGCCTGCATCCGACAATAACAATCCATCAACTTTATTATTTAAACCCGTCATAGAAAAACTAGTTGAGTTTCAAATAAATATTGAATATCTCATTGAGTGAGTATTCATAGACTGTTAACATTGTTAGCGATATATATATATATATATATATATATATATATATATATATATATATATATATATATATAAATGTCTTGAGGGGAACAAACCACAATTTAATTGTTTTCTCCACAGATTGTCACATTCCCTTTCTATATTTGGTATAAACTCACAAATTCTATACCTGTAACAGCACCCCATTCCCCACTCAAACCCATCCATTATATCTGGTCCAGGGCAGGTGCTCCCGCTCAAATATGTTACCATGGTGATCACCACATCGCTTCATTAGCATATCGTCCAAACAAGCACCTCCAGCTCTGAACGCGCTGGTACCTCGCTGAAAGGCTGACCTCAGCTCCCCCCCCCCCCCAGGCGGGGCCGGTGACCTTGACACCTGGCGACCTTGACCTCGACACCACGGAAGTGTTTACCGGCTGGTGCATGTGTTGCTGCAGTCCATTCACCGCCCCCTCCCTCCCCACCCGGCGACGTCAACTCACCCCCTTCCTCTTCCCACCTCCCCCCACCACCCTCCCCGTCCCTTCCCCCTCCCCGCTCCTAGTCTCCCTCCGCCTGCCGCTCTCCCTCCCGCACCCCCTCCTCCTCCCCTTCCCCTCCAGCTCCTCCCTCCAGCCCCCCCCCCGCGCTTGCTCCTCCTCCTCCCTCCCCTTCCTCCCTCCTTCTCCCCCTCCGCTTCCCCTCCCCTTTCCCCCCCGGGCTAACCCCTTCTCCTCACCCTCTCACCCTCCTCTCCACCTCCCCTCACTCTTCCTTCTTCCCCTTCCCCTTCCCCGTCATTCCCTTCCTCTCCCCCCTTTCCTCTCCCCTTTCCATTCCCCCTCTCCCTCCTGTTCCCCCTCCCTATCCCCTTTAACCCCTCTCCGCTCCCTCTCCGTTTCCCCTCCCTCTCCCCCGTTCAGCTCCCCTTCCCCATCCCCCTTCCCTCCTCTCTTCTCCTCCCACCCACCTCCCCTTACTCCTCCCCTCCCCGCTCCCTCTCCCCATTCCCCGATCCCCTCTCCCCCCCTTGCCCCCTTTCCACTTCCCCTTCCCCCTTCCCCTTTCCCCTTCTCCTTTCCCTTCCCCATTCCGCCTTCCCCTCCGCTCCCCTCCCCGTCCCCCCCCTCACCCCCCCCCCTCTCCTTATTCTCTCCCCCCTCCCTCCCTACCCCTCTCTCCTTCTCCGTCCGCCGCTCCCCATCTCTCCCCCACCTCCTCCCCTTCTTCTCCACCCCCCCCTTCTTATCCCCTCCCCCTCTCTCTCCCTCCCCCTCCCCCTCCCATACCTCCCCCCTCCCGTTCCCTCCCTGAGGACTGATTGTCACCCCGAGTCAGTCGGCGCTAAACACATCCTTCCCCGACAACAAAAACACGGTTGTCCTGTTTGGCGCGCTCTGCCGAGTGCGTCGAATGAAAGAAATGTCGTCTGCAAGTAACCAAACTTAAAGTCAACGAAAACATACGCTACATGAACTTCTTACATCAAAACGTTGTTCAATCATAATCTATTGAAATATTTATTACTACTCATATTATTCCCAGTACCTTCAGTTGGGTTTATTTCCTCTCTGAAATTTAAAATAAAAAGGCTTTATCCTTTGCTTTTAACCAGATATGCAATGTGTTCTTCCCTGTAATTCTCTTGTGCAGTTTTGATCCACTTGTGTTATTTCTAGTCAGAGGAAATCTGCAATTGCAATTTGTTCAGATACAAACTATGCTATGTGAATGTATTGCATTCCTCTCAGCTCCCCAGGTGAAATGCCGCATACACAGGTAGGTTAGGATATGCTCAATATATCACCATCATAGAGCCTAGATAGGTATACGGATAGGACCCTCACGGCATAATGGAATGGATGTAGAATTCGAATCGGGGAGGGGGGGGGGGGCTCAAAACCTGGCCGAGTCAAACCAATTGTAAAATATTTAGGAATGTTGGGGTAGCTAAATAATATTCGAAAAGCATGTTGTATGTGCATATAATGATATAGACGTAATAAATATTATTAATATGGTTGCACGGTAATAAAGGTAATATTGCGCAGAAAAAGGGTTTCTATGTGATAGCTACCTTATACATTACTATGCAAGCCAGCTACAAGAAAGCTAGGTCACAGGACTAATGAACCAATATAAATAGGGGCGCAGGTCAGATGCGCTCTCTCTCTCCACCAGCACCAGCCAGTCCAGATCTGTGTGTAATGTGTGCTTGTGTCAATTTTAGTTTGGATTAAACCATGTGAGTACAACATTGTGTCTTCTTGTGTGACCTTTCAGATACTGAGCCCAAAACGTGATTTTAGAAGTAGATAGTTGATAGTATATATATAAAGAATATGTGCAGAAGTTCTCTGACAACTACTTCAATTTAGTCTAATGTAAACTCCTATCTTAATACAACATAGACTTTAATACAGTCAATTGTTCTGAGATACACAAACTTTTCACAATTCTCCATGATTGAAATTTGCCCTGATAAGTATACGAATGTAATATAAGAAAGAATAATGGCCTAGTCATCTAAGGCAAAATAGGAAGGACTTCAACTAATTGGAGTATGCAACTTTAAACAAGCAATTGCTGGATGACTGGTCATTTGCTTTGGAAGATGCTGGTCATTTAATGACCAAGTAGGTCAAGGTATTCTTCTTTGGACATTGAATTCTCCTATTTAGGATGGTCAAGTGAGTTGAGCGTCCGTCTCTCGTTTTGGTAAATTAGGGTTAGAATCCAATTAAGTCACACCAATGACTTACAAATTAATACTTGTCGCTTCCTAGCCAGGCACTCAGCATTATTAGGATAGGACAAGAACTGGTTGGTTCAGTGTCAGGATAATTTGTCTGAGTGGGATATCAGGTCATGGTGTTGGTGGCCTGGTCTCGCAGGGGGACAGCAGTATGAAGTTGCCATGCGTGTGCACTGTCATAAGTCAGTACCGGTCCTGATATGACCGCAGGTGTTGTCAGGACTTCAAACTCTCAACAACCAGCCAACAATTGCTCCTGTTAAATTATAAGTACCAGGACCCCGGCCCGAGGCACTCGCCTCACAATTCCCCCAACCCTGGTGCTTCCTAGGAGCCTAATCCTGACGGTTGGTTGTTGGAGAGTTTCACATCCTAGCAGCATCAAAGGTCATATCAGGCCGGGTACCGACTTGTGGCAGTGCACATGCATGGGGACTTTATAGTACTGCCCCACAAGGAAATCAGGCCACCAGCATGATGACCCTACATCTCACCCAGTCACATTATCCTTACACTGAGCAAACCAGTTTTTGCCCTATCCTATTAATGCCGAACACCAGGCTATGAAGTGACAATTATCAATCTTATAAGTCATCGGTTGCGTCAACTGGGAACCAAGCTTCTGATCTTCCACACACGAGACCCGCGTTCTACCGATTCGGCCACCACACCCTAATGCCTCCAGGTGCGAGTTACAAGTAAATAAATAACCGGTTCGAAAGGTGAGGGAAGGACTGGAAAGTGAAGAGAACCTGGACTGGAACCTGGGCCTGGACCGATCCGAGACCACTCTCTAGTCTAGGACCGATCCAACCCACACTGATTTGAGTTGGCCTGGCCCCACTTGGGCTTAGTGGAGTTTTTCGCTGACTGAGGGAGGCTACCGACAGGTGGGGGTGTGGCGCGCATTACGTCTTCGTTGCCATGGTCCATCTGGAAAATAAGGGCTGACCTTCGGACAGTGCCATACTGTTACCTCAAGGTGACCTTGAACTAAAAACAAAAACAAAAACAAACACAAAAACAAACGTCTATAAACAAGCAAATAGAGACTGACTCCAGTATTTAATGAATATGTATTGCTATGTAGAATACATTTCCATAAGGTTAATATATCTGTTAATATACCATGTCAAGAAAGGTCTCCAAGACAAATTTCTCTTACACAGCCTGCTGCTTTTATAAATCAAGCAATAGTCAGTGAAAGAGATCCGTGTAGAACTGATAGCAGATTATTATATTTTGTGAAAGGCACTAACACTTTCCCCAGTCCCCTCTGCCTCCCCCTCGCTCTCCCTCTCCCTCGCCTCCTCCCCTCCCCTCCCCTCCCCCTCCTCCTCCCCCTCCCCTCCCTCTCACCCTCCTCCTCCTCCCTCCCCTCCCCCACCTCCTCCTCCCCCTCCTCCTCCCCTGCCTGCCCCCTCCCCTTCCCCCTCCCCTCCCCTTCCTCTCCCGCTCCCCCTTCTCCTCCCTCCCCTCCCCTTCCCCTACCTCTCTCCTCCCCTCCCTCTCCCCCTCCTCCGCCTCCCTCCTCCCCACCCCTCCCCTCCTTCTCCCTTCCCCCCTGCCTCCTCCCGTCCCTCTACCCCCACGCCCCTCCCGCTCCCTCTCCCCCTCTACCTCCTTAATATCCACTACAGGCCTTAAGGATTGTTGTTGCTCCGTGAGTACAGCGTTTGTGTGACCTCATTCCGACGTCATTTCCGTTATGCAACAATTCTCCTGGGTCAACTAGTTGGGAGTGCTTCTGAACTACTCACCGAGCATTCACACGGTTTCGCAAATATATTCGTTGTTGCGGTGGGGCGATTACAAAAATACCAGTTGACATGCTGTGTCTGCCACTTTTCCCATTCTAACCCAAATATGGTTGGATTCATATCTTACAGTTGCATAGTCAGGTGAAAAGATACAATATTTTAAACAGAAACCCTTAAAGCAAAATCGCATTCTACATATCTAATTTATGTAATGGTGCAATTTTTAACGATTTATTGTTGCCTTGAAGGGAATACTTAATCAATTTAATAGAGTTTTCACATGGATGTCAGCATTAATTTTGCATGGATTTGAACTTCCTTGAAGATTTATACTGCCTATTATGGATAAGTCTGAATAGACTTGTTTTCACCATTAGACAGTTTGTCGATAGAAAGCCTGAGCCTACACTTTTACCAACCCAAGGGATTTTTAACCTCCCACACCACATAGACATGGTATGAGAGCAACTGGCCTTTGTTGATGCTGTAAGTTATACACAGCAGTGGAAATCCATATTGGCAGAGGTGGGGCACAGGGAATTGAACCACCAACATTCAAATTAGGAGTTCAAGTTAGAAAACGGTCAGACACTCCAACCACTCCATCACAGAGCACACAACAAACTTCTGTCACATTGTCAGCTAAATACATTTGGTTGACTGTTATTGTCAAGCGTAGTTTAGTTTGAAGTATCTTTTATTATAAATGGTTAACTTTCTAGTCATTTCAAGTGAAAAGTGGCCAAATTAATGTTGGTATGCACAACAAAAGCACTGCTCTGACTCGGCAAGAATTAGAACCTCGGGGACTACTACTCTTAGCAATTCGACCATATGTGTATGAAGTTGCATAGCCTGATGAAATCATCCCATTTTGAATAGGGAACACTTACCTAGCTTTGATGCTACATATTCAACTTAAATACTAGTGTAACACTTTCCGATATTATGGCATATGGGGATATATGAACTCTGCCATAATAAATTGCAACTTATCTATATAATGGTAAGGGGTGATATGTAAAATCCAAAGGCATATGAGGGATATGTGGAGTTGGTAAACTATTACTCATTAGGTATAGAAATTGTATAGTAAAATAGTATGGAGGAGGAATGTCACTTCTTAGATACAGTCTTTGGAGGAGTCACCTCACATAGCCCCTCCCCCCAGGTGTTATTTATGGATCACTGGCCACCACAAGGCACTGTAGCCAGCATGACAAGACCTTGGATACAACAGATTGAACCCTGATTGGTGGATCAACCCATGTGACCACCACCATCTTGGATTCTAAAAGTTATATATATAATAAACTAAGCAAGCTCCTTCTGGTTTCTTCTGCACACTCTATCTCTTGCCTTCCTTCGCTCTACTTGCCTGTAGTCATTTCCTATTTAACCTGCCTACACAACCACAGCTGCCGGCCGTCGCACTTTCCAAAAATACACCTTTTATTGATTTAGTTCTGTATAAAACATAGCTCAGAGGTGGTGGTCATCGGATCGATCCTGCTCAGTGGACCCACTTGTAGTTTGGGCTAGTTTCCACTCCAACCAGTGGTCCACAACTGGTTCATCAAAGGTTGTCGTATGTGCTGTCCTGTCTGTGGGAAAGTGCATATAAAAGATGCCTTGCTGCTTATTGGAAAGAGTAGCCTATGTGGCGGCGGCATGTTTCCTCCAAAGAAATATGTCAGAATAACCATGTGTTTGCCGTCCAATGGCCAATGATAAAAATCCATGTGCTCTCGAGGCATCATTAAATAAAACAATCTTTACTTTTGAAGGGAATACAAAGCCATTTTAATAGAATGTGGTGACTGCTCAAATCTATGATGTAAGCATTTGACTATGTTCATAGACATTATTTGTGGCATATTTCCCTTGAAATATCTCCAAATTTAACCATAAAAGTTTCTGCCAACCAAGGCCAAATTTGTAAAAAGACAGTGATCGTCATTTTGATCACAAAAATCAAGGTCGGGCGGGCGAGCGGTTTTTATTTTAATTTTAAATTTTAAATTTTAAATGTTATTTTGCTGGCGTATGACGTAGACCTAATACATACCGAGAGAACGTCCGCCTCCCGTTCTGCCATGTCATGGGATTCGAACTCTTGGATTCGAACCCTGGCTGAGTCAAACCAGTGATATTATAAGTGACACTCGTCGCGACCAAAAATCAGTTTTAAAAACCATAAATTAATCAAGGGTAGGTAGGCGATTTTTCAGCCACGAGCGGGGACGATCACCAATTTTGTTTATATTTGGACTAAGATGATAATGATCAAATCAATGTACTCATCTCAAATAATGCCAAGAACTCACAACCATTGCAACTGTAACTGAACATATTGGATTATTTCAACCCTTCTCCTACATTCGTACAATGAGTTAACGCGTTGGTGGGTTTTGTCATTATATAAGCCATGTCACAATTTTTCTTGTAACTGACCTTGTTCTCATTTGCGTCATTTTCTAATTACGATGGTAGTTTAGATGTCAGTCACACTGGTAAGAGCAAATGGCTTTCCCGGCAAAAACCTTAATTTAGGTGAGATTTCACCTGAGGCTGGTCCCAGCGTGGTGGCTGAATCGGTAGAGCGAGGACCTCATGTGGGAGATCGGAAGTTTAGTTCCCAGTCGAGTCAAACCAATGACTTATAAAATTGATGCTTTTCACTTCCTAGTCTGGCGCTCGGTATTAATGGGATAGGGCAAGGACGAGTTAGCAGAGTGTCAGGATAATGTGACTGAGTGGGATATTGGGTCATGGTGCTGGCGGCCTGATTTCCTCATGGGGCAGCACTATAAAGTTGCAATGAGTGTACACTGTCACAAGTCGCTGCACCATCTTCATATGACCCTAGATGGTACCAGGACGTAAAACTCCAACAACCAACCAACAAGTCGGTACCCATCCTGACATGACCTTAGATGTTGGCAGGATGTAAAAAGCCAACAAGCAACCAACCTGAGGCTGGAATAATGCGTATGCCAATTAGGCTAATGCCAATTAGGCTAATTTACCTTATACGTCATGGCAGCAATTTCTCGGTGGACGTCAAAGAAACTGCTGTATCCTGATTGGCTAATTCAGCAAGCAAGTGAGCATGTCTAAATCAAACCAACTAACAGATCATTGTCAAGCCCTGGTTACATAGCCGTTAGTGGACGTAGTTGAACGTAGGTGAACGTAGTGGAGGCTAATGTGGCTCAAATGTTGTGTAAGTATGTTAAACTACGTTGAAATACATTAAGGTATGGCAGGTTTTGACAAGGATAAATATGTTACGGTATGGATAAATACGTTATGGTATGGATGCTGGTAGGTTCAACTACGTTCAACTAAGTTCAACTACACTAGTCTCCACTATGTTCACCTACTTCCACTAACAGATATGTGACCAGGGCTTCATCCAAGTATGCTAGAGTACGCTATAACATGCTAGAGTATGCTAGAGTATGCTAGAGTATGCTAGAGTATACTAGGGTATGCTCGAGTATGGTAGAGTATTTCGGCATCATGGATGGAAATTCAGCCTCTAATGTAGCGCTCTTTTGAACTTGTCCAAAAATTGTATCGGAGCTCACGGCTCACCCACGTTAACATCACGGACAAGTATGGATGCCAGTACGTTAAACTACGTTCAACTACATTCAACTACTTTCAACTATGTTAGCCTCCACTGCCTTGTGGTACAGGTTCTTGAGAGAACCGGAGGCTAAGTGGCAAACCCTAAACAGAAAACCATGTCACTGTGGCAGCATTAAGGGCGGTTGATCTATGGAACTCCCAACATCTCCTGACCAGCCAATGCAGGGACAAATAGTTTTGGGCCTGTCTTGACATGTTCTTGCTGCTGTTAAACCTCTATTTACTCCCTGAGAGAGTGCCGCTGGTAACTTGCAAAAGCCAGCAGCACTTCAACACTTTTGCAGGCAGCTTTCATGAAATGCTGAAGATTAACACCAAGAAGAAGGAGGTGCTGTACCAACCCAACTCTACAAGAACCCGAGAGGAGGAGATCATGGTTGACGGAAACAAGCTGAACTCTGCTCCGGAATTCACCTACCTCAGAAGCACTATATCAATACGTTCAACTACTTTCAACTATGTTAGCCTCCACTCCCTTGTTGTACTATGTTCTTGAGAGAACCAAAGGCTAAGGGAGCAAACCCTAAACAGGAAACCATGTCACTGTGGCAGCATTAAGGGCGGTTGATCTATGGAACTCCCAACATCTCCCGACCAGCCAATGCAGGGACTAATAGTTTTGCGCCTGTCTTGACATGTTCTTGCTGCTGTGAAACCTCTATTTGCTCCCTGAGAGAGTGCCGCTGGTAACTTGCAAAAGCCAGCAGCACTTCAACACTTTTGCAGGCAGCTTTCATGAAATGCTGAAGATTAACATCAAGAAGACGGAGGTGCTGTACCAACCCAACTCTACAAGAACCCGAGAGGAGGAGATCATGGTTGACGGAAACAAGCTGAACTCTGCTCCGGAATTCACCTACCTCGGAAGCACTATATCAAGTGATGGACGCATTGATGCTGAAATACAGAGGAGGATGGCCAAGGCTAGCACATCTTTCGGCCGACTACGCCAGAGACTCTGGAACAACCACCATGTGTCCATTCGGGTCAAAGGCAAGATCTACTGTGCAATCATGCTATCCACCCTACTATATGGAGCCGAGGCCTGGACAGTGTACAGACGACAGGTGAAAAAGCTGCATGCGTTCATGATGCAACATCTGCATTCAATCATGAGGCTAACCTGGAAGGACAAAGTGACAAATAAGGAAATACTCAAACGGATGGGGCTGCCCTCTATGGAAGCTCTTCTGATCAAAAAGAATCTCCAGTGGACTGGACACCTCATGAGGATGTCATCAGACAGGCTACCAAAGCAGATCCTCTATTCTCAACTGTCTTCTGGCTACAGAAAAAGAGGGCGCCCTCATCTCCGGTTCAAGGATACCATCAAGAGAAACCT
This sequence comes from Branchipolynoe longqiensis, assembly GCA_030323885.1. Classification (NCBI taxonomy): domain Eukaryota; kingdom Metazoa; phylum Annelida; class Polychaeta; order Phyllodocida; family Polynoidae; genus Branchipolynoe; species Branchipolynoe longqiensis. The sequence goes on from CM059191.1 coordinate 4,629,452, forward strand.
GAAGCTGAGAGACATTAATACCGACTCATGAATGCAACTCTCACAGCAGAGAGCTAAATGGAGAGCGGTAGTCAAGTAATGAAAGCAGTCTTTGTCACATCGCGACCGACAGCATGATGATGAGCCTCCACTACGTTCAACTACTTCCACTAACTGCTGTCTGACAGGGTCTTTAGAATCATGACATTGTGTGGATTCATATATATGTTGCTTGCTCCTTATTGCCTCTGATTTGTTGGTCTAAGTTCACATTCATATTAGTCTTTCTGCTCTTTAATATCGATTCACTGGGCTATTTGACAAGGGTCCGTTCCATCCAGTGGTCCACAACTGGTTCATCAAACGTTGTGGTATGTGCTGTCCTGTCTGTGGGAAAGTGCATATACAAGAACCTTTGCTGCTTATAGGAAAGAGTAGGCAGCAGCAGGTTTCCTCCAAAGAAATATGTCAGAATGACCATATGTTTGATGTCCAATAGCCGATGATATGCAAATCAATGTGCTCTAGCGGCATCGTTAAATAAAACAAGCCTTACTTTATTTGACAACGGATGGACTGTTTGCTATTTAAAGATTTGAGAAAGTTTCTCAGTAATTGAATAGTATTGTCACGTCCAGTACAAAAGGCCATTGATTTGTTAGTGTGTACATGGCTCATGTCATGTATGTGTCCATTTCTTAGGTGCATGTTTTATATGTTCGATAATAAATAGGGTAACTGTTGAATTGTGCATCGTTCCATTTAATATTCTGCAGTGTATATGTCAGGACATTTGTTGATTTGTTAGTATGCACCCAGTTGATGTCACATATGTGTCCATTTCTTCTATGTATGCTTTATATGTTTGATTATAAATAGGGTCAAAGAGATTTGGTGCCGCTCCAACGCTTCGCCATTACAACATTGTAAAGATGTCCCCAGCTTCTACAACCGCCCCTACTGAAGATTAATCTTCAACCAAAGATTGGGCCGATTTATCGGAGCCTCTCTATAATGTTGCAGTTCTGCAACCAGTAACCATCGTTAGGTTACAAGCCACCCCAAGCAAGAAAGGGTAAATGTTGAATTGAGCATCGTTCCATTTAAGATTCCGCAGTGTTTCTGTCAACTTTGTGTAAGTGTCCATTTCGTAGGTACATGTTTTACATTTTTTAAATAATAAATAGACTAAATGTTGACTTGTACATCGTTTCATTTAATATTCTGCAGTGTTTCTCGCAAGACAGTTGTTGATTTGATAGTATCTACCCAGCCTATGTCAACTATGTGCCCATTTCTTAAGCGCATGCATTAGATGTTCGACAATAAATAGGGTAAGCCTAGGTGGTCTAATGGTTAGCACACTGGCCCGGAATGCAAGACAGGTGGGTTCGATTCCCGCTCTAGGCGCAATAGTTCCCATTTTCATCAGCCCCCATGACACTGGTGCCCTGACCAGGATCCTGTACAAACTATGCATTGTATTGTTGTTGAAGCTACCCCTTGTACGCATTAAGGGTGGTTGATGTATGGAACTCCCAACATCTCCCAACCAGCCACTGCAGGGACAAATAGTTTTGCGCCTGTCTGGACATGTTCTTGCCAGTGTGAAACCTCTATTTGCTCCCTGAGAGAGTGCCGCTGGTAACTTGCAAAAGCCAGCAGCACTTCAACACTTTTGCAGGCAGTTTTCCTGAAATGTTGAGAGCGGCAGTCAACTAACGAAAGCAGTCTTTGTCTCCCTGAACCAGGGAGCCTAGGTGGTGTAATTCTTAGGACACTGGCCCGGAATGCAAGAGATGTGGGTTCGATTCCCGATGTAAGTGCAATATTTCCCATTTTCATCAACCCCACGACAATATCTATCAAATTGCTCTCTAAATGTCTTAATACTGGCATATTCCAGGGTCCTAGATTCCCATCTACACAAGTACAGAAATGCATACCACCTGAGATTACAATGTTTTTTAAAATTAAAATATGTGATGTTCCATCACGTTTTATTCCATCAGTGTACCACCTGGAATGCCAAGGTAGACCCCTGTATCTATATGAGACACAAGTATATGCTGCATAATGTTGGTTTGTTAATAATATCCATATACATTCTATTTTGTGTCATAATATTATATTATTTTATTAAATTAATGTTAAGCACACTTATTAATATTAATAGGTAAACTTAACAAATTAATATGAAGGGGTCCATAGATATGAATACTTGCATTAATATTAATATTTGTTCATTGATACTATTAATATTATTATTATAATATTGATACTTTATTTAATGGTTGTCGGAATATCTTTAATTTGAAATTAACTAATGGAAATAGTAATATTAAATTTGCTTGGGTTCATGTCTAAATAACAAATTAATATTACAATTAATATGTTCATTGCTGCGTTAAGCATAACATAGATATTAAGCAATATTGATGTCTTAATTATAAATGTAAATATGAATGTTAATATCAATTAATTTTGATTTGTTCAACATTAATGTTGACATTTCTTTTTTTTAATTAAGCTGCAATTCGTTACCTAAGTCATCTGGATATGAGCGTAGAATTTTCCAGGATGTAAAACATCAACCAACCAACTTGACTAAGATGTGTTGATTAGTTAGTAATATGCACTCACTTCCTGCTCAGTGTTGATGTGTTAGTGTAGGGGCCTCCTATCTAACACGTTTCTCGGCTTATTGACCTGATTAATATTAATAGGTAAACTGAACAAATTAATATTAAGGGGTCCATATATATTAATACTTGCATCAATATTAATATGTGTTTATTGATACTATTATTATGATTACTATTATAATATTAATACTTTATTTAATGGTTGTCGGAATATCAATATTACAATCTTTAATTTGAAATTAACTAATGGAAATAGTAATATTAAATTTGCTTGGGTGAGTGTTATTATTCATGTCTAAATAACAAATTAATATTAAAATTAATATGTTCATTGCTGCATTAAGCATAATATTGATATTAAGCAATATTAATGTCTTAATTATAAATGTAAATATGAATGTTACTATTAATGAATTTTGATTTTTCAACATTAATGTTGACATTTCTTTTTTTAATTAAGCCTGCAATTCGTTACCTGAGTCATCTGGATATGAGCGTAGAATTTTCCAGGACGTAGAACATCAACCAACCAACTTGACTAAGATGTGTTTATTAGTTAGTAATATGCACTCACTTCCTGCGCAGTGTTGATGTGTTAGTGTCGGGGCCTCCTATCTAACACGTTTCTCGGCTTATTGACCTGATTCTGCACTGAGCCGTGTACAGGGGCCATAGTTGTTGACAATCCTCGTAAAACATGGGGTCTTCCCTCCTCGCACCATATGACGTCATGTGCTTTCTGACTGATATCAATGCATATTATGAAGCGTTTAGATGCAAAAACCGAGCCATCCATTTGAGTTGTTTTCTTTCAAATAGACTTTAATATGTTGTGTTTTCAAGTTAAAGGTGATGTCATATTGAGTAGGAGATAAGATAGGGGATGTGGCAGCTTCTGCGAACAAACATATTTGAATATCGGAATGAGGGCAGCTTCAGCTCAATCGCGGTAGTTATGGTTCCATTTTGGCCGGGATGGCATTTGTAGGTTTTTGAGTTTGAAACCTTCATATTAAGGAGTTTTTCTTTAGTACTATGTCCACCGATATCATAAGGGAGTGTGCGCCTTCTTGAAGACGATAGCTGAGAATAAGTCAATGACAATTACCTGCATTTTCAAATTTAATCCAGGTGTGCATTGTTTCCTCAATAACGGCTGTTCACCTCTGAATCTAGATGAAAGATTCACCCCATACTTGCAGTACAGGGGTGAACACAAACCCTATATAAAAGCTGGCGAAAACGGCTTTAGTATGGAACAGGAAGTAGAAGCTCTGGCTCCAGTATCAAATGGCTACTCATATCGGCACAGAGTTGGTAAAATGGGAGAGAATGCAAAAAGCCAAGATGGCCATGATAAAATACTGTCAGTTTTATTCATAAAATTCCTTAAACTACCTGTTTTATTATATATTTCAAATCAGAAGTAGCAGGTAAATATGAAGATTTGTGTGAAGAATATATTTTGCTTCTTAAATTAAGAATTTACTAGCTCAAATTATTTCCCCGCCATGTCAAAATTCTTGGCCTGTTTTTCTAATAGGTTGGTTTTCACCCCTGTACTGAATGTATGGGGTGAATCTTTGATCTGCTCTGAATCCTGCGACTAACAGGATACATATAGAATGAAGGATATGAAGGGAACAAGTGACAACATCCATAAGTAGGATTTCGTCAGGCAGCTTAGCGAGATAATAGGGACATGTTGGATAAAAGCACCAATTTTGTTCTCATGTGGTCTCTATTACTATAACTTTCAATTTCTGGTGGTAACCGCTTTATCAATGATCACCATCTTGGATTTCCAAGATGTTCACAATATGCTCAAACTAGAAGTGCCAATATCTCAGCTTGCAAGCCACTTAGAAGGTCAATATTGGTGTCTAAATATAGATGTTCTGGGTCAAGGAATGTGCGCTAGAACTATTGAGAATATCACTAGTTGTACCAATATTAAATCATTTGGTTCATTTGGTTCATTTGGTACCATAGGTTACCAAATGGTGATAGCACAGTCATCAGAAAGGATATACAGAAGAGATGGCAACAACATGGAGCTTATTCCCAAATGACCGAATATGTACAAAAATGTAGCTTGTCAAAACAATACTACTTACTATACTAACTACACAGTTCCATGTGAAGGGCACAAATATTACGCTATGGAAACCAGTAACAAGAAGTCATAATGATTTGACCGACGTTGTATTCGACCAGGTGTAGCGTAGGCTAATCGGCAGAGCGCGGGTTTTGCGTGCAGAAGGTCGGGAGTTCACTTCCCAGTCGAGTCCACTTGCTATCCGGACCGCACTTTGTCCACACCTCTCTCTATCTCCTCTCCGCTTGCCTTACTCCTCATTGATATGTCTGATAAGAGTTCCAGGAGGGGCAGCCCGCCGGCATTTCACTTTCTACTCTTACTCTGTCCGTGGCTATGGTTAGCTGGTTGGTCACCATAGAGCAAATAGACATGGTCCTTTGACTCAACTCTCCTCATTTCTTTTTCCTAGACTCTACAGTTTCTATATCTCCCAGGCATACTTCTCCCCTTGACCAGGGGAGTTGTGTGATTGGGTGGGGCCCTGTGCTTTTACGTTTTCTCTCGCTTTGTTCTTGTTGCTGGAACCACAGCTGCACCCATCTTTACCCGCACTTCCTCGAAACCCTTGCTGCTGTCGACTGGATACAAGTGCTCAACTACCGACGGACTGAAGAGATTCGGGGCCGCCTCAACGCTTCGCCATTACAATGTTGTAAAGCTGTCCCCAGCTTCTACAACCATCCCTACTGAAGAGTAATCTTCAACCAAAGATTGGGCGGATTTATCGGAGCCTCTCTATTAATGTTGCAGTTCTGAAACCAGTAACCGTCGTAAGGTTACAAACCACCCCCCAAGTCAAAGGTCGAGTCAAACCAATGACTTAAAAATGTATGGTTGTTGCTTCCTAGCCAGGCGCTCAGCATTACTAGGATAGGGCAAGGACTAGTTAGCTCATGGTCAGGGTAATGTGACATAATGTGGGGTATCCAGTCATGGTGCCTGCGGCCTGATTTCCCAGTGGGGCAGCACTATAAAAATCCCCATGAGGGTGCACTGTCACAAGCCAGTCCCCACCCTGATATGACTTTACATGTTCCTAGGATGCAAACCAATAACAAACAAACAAACGATGTATTCAGAAGAAAAAACTACTCTCTCTGGACAAACATTGCGGATTCTCGCAACTGGCGAGAATTGACAAGAGTAGCTCGCCCGGAAATTTGCATTGCGCTATGCACGTGACCCACGGCACGTGACAAATATCACGTGACCGCTCTATGTACTGGCGCCCGCGAGATTCACTTTGGGAATAGTATAGTTCCTGTTGTTGCGAATTGTGATAAATAACCTCCATTTTCATAGTTTCTAGACAACGCTCAGAGTGTTATCATCTCTTTCTTTGTATGAGTGAATGTATGTGAGATATAACACATTATGTGTGTATAAATAAGCCATGGTTCTATACTGGCTCACTACCAGCCATGTTTTTGATTCCACTTACCCGCTAGTTCTCCATTCAGCTACTGTTGCGCCACATACATCAGTCCTGGACATCACCCCGCCTACACTAACCATGTATGTGATGCATAACGTAATATACGAGTATAAATGCAAGGCGAACATATAATGTATATATCTATTCCTACTTGGCGCATTGGTGGTGCCCCCCCCCCAGCTCTCTGGGTAATTGGTCCCCCTCGCGCCACACGCACTGGAGGGCATTTTTATACACGAATCAATATATATTGGATATAATTCATTATGTGAATAACAAAAGCATTCAAACGTTCTAATATGGTTGCTTGGTGGTGTTTTGCGTCCAGGCAACATATAAGGTCATATCAGGATGGGCACCGACATGTGACAATACACACTTATGGCAACTGTATAGTGCTGCACCACTAGGAAATCAGACTATTGGCAACCACACCTGATATCCCACTCAGTCACATTATCCTAACCCTGAGCCAACCAGTACTTTCCATATCCTATTAATGCAGAGCGTCAGGCTAGGAAGCGGCAAGTGATTCATTTGACTCGGCCAGGGTTCGCAGTACAGGTAGTGTAATGGTTTAAAGTTCCATAGTCCGATGGTTTTGAATTTCTGTATATTTTCTGAGATAAATATATTAGATCGATCACTAGTATCTACTTTACATTAGTTCAAAGTTACTTTAATGTCAATGGTAAACCTTTTAGATATTTTGAGTGCAAGCATGTCAAATTAGTTTTGGCAAGCTTGCCAAAACTCTGACACCATAGACTTATGCAGTGACAGGTTCTGTTAAATTGACTCTGTATTGCCTTCTGTGCAGAAACAAATTCTTAATAAGTGCATCAGTATCTAAGTTAGATATGTCAAATCAAATCTAGATAATTGGTTTCATTTTGAAAATTTGATATTTCATCGGACTATGCAGCTTTAAGACACTAGCCATGGAACTGTGGGTTCGAAACCTGCTCTAGGCGAAATATTTCCTATTTTCATCACCTGTATGGCATTATCAAAAACATGGGTGGAATGAGCGAGAGGCACTGATACCCCAGTCACACTACAGCTTGCGACCACTTTGACACCACCTTAGACCAAAGAACCCACACTCAGCAGTGATACCCAGACATCGACAACCATTGTTTTGGTAGTAAGGACGTCACGGGTGAGTGTGCGTTCTTTGGTCTCAGGTGGTCGCAAATTGGTCGCAAGCTGTGGTATGACTGGAGTATTACTTATTCATTATTGGTGTCGGGTTGCAGAGAGAGCAGCAAAGCTAACCATGGTGCTAGCCACTCACACCTACACCATGTGGGCTTACCTGATTGGCTCACCTCTGGACACCAAGCATGGATTAGCCAATAACGTTGCACCGCTCACCCCCCCCCACCCCCACCCCCTCCCCCTCCCTCAGAATCGTCACTTAACTGCCCGCCTTGCCATGTCAAATGCTTTGACCGAATCGGTAGAGCGCGGGCCTCACAGGCGGGAGATGGAGAGTTCGGTTCCCAGTCGAGTCAAACCAAAGACTTATATAAAATTGATACTTGGTTCTTTCTTGAAGATTAATACCATCTATCATGGATAAGCTGAATAAACTTGTTTTCACCATTAGACTGTTTGTTGATAGAAAGCCCGAGCCAACCCTTTTACCGGCCCAAGGGATTTTTAACCTCCCACATCCTGTAGGCATGGTATGAGAGCAACTGGCCTTTGATGATGCTGTAATGTATACACATCAGTGGCAATCCAAATTGGTAGAGGTGGGGGGACGGGGAATCAAATCACCAACCTTCAGATTAGGAGTCAGACCTAGAAAAACGTCAGCCACTATAACCACTCCACCACAGAGAACACCATACTTGTCGCTTCCTAGCTTGGCGCTCAGCACTAAGAGGATAGGGCAAGTACTGGTTAGCTGGGATATCGGGGCATGGTGCTGGTGGTCTGATTTCCAGGTGGCGCAGCAATATAAAGTCACCATGAGTGCGCACTGTCACAAATCGGTGCCCGTTCTGATATGACCTCTAGGTGTTGCCAGGATGTGAATCTCCGACAACCACCCATCAAATGCTTACTTGACGACCCGCCAACATGATCGGGTTTAAAGTTGCTTGGTCTGATGGTTTTGAGTTGTCGCTATTTTCTAAGATAAATGTGTTTGATTTATTGGTATATGATGATGGTGTTAAGCGTCTGTCACACTATGCCGGATTGAGAAAAGGACAGAATTGTCTAGTCCGGTGGTGTTCGGGCGAGTTAAGTATCAAAATGTATTAAAATGTATCAAAATGTTGCGATATCGGGTCAAAGGCCGCCGGACGAACGGACATGAAACGGACATGAAACGGACATGAAACGGACATGAAACGGACATAAAACAGACATGAACGGATAGCCAACAGACGATAAGCGGACTAAACAAACTCAAACTGGACAAGAACCGTAGACGTCAATCCGGCGGCATCCATTCCAAGTTGTGTGCATGTTCAAAACTTGTACCGGATTGGGCTGGATATCAACGGATCTCAACGGATATGCAATGGATATGCAATGGACACAAACTGGACTTTACCGGATATCAATGGACTTTGTTCGGTTTTTTTCCGTTTCCCCAATCTGGTGATGTGTGACAGCCGCTTTAGTTGGTGGGGAGGTGGTGGAGATGATTCTGGTAGTGGATGTGGTGGTGGTTGGTGAAGCTCTGGTCACATAGCCGTTATGGCCCTGTCACACTACGACGTAACGACGTCAACATAGGGAGAACGTGAAAAACGTCGAACTTCTCGGGGTAGTATGCAAATTTGGGCACAAGTTGAACGTGGATGCAGCGTAGTGGACGAGAGAGTAACGGCGGTAAAGCATAGTGATAGCGTCATGCAACGAGAGAGGACAACGTAATTACGCTCAGGGAACGTTATGTATGTTATTCCATCACCAGAACTACGTTGCTTTACGTTACCTTACGTTACTTAAGTCATGAAACGGTGGCAAAACGGTAAACGTACGTTGAACGTACGTTCTCCTGACGTTCTCCTGACGTTATCCTGATGTTCCCATTATGCAGCGTCGACGTTTCCACTGGGTTTAATATGGGTCAACGTAGTCAAACGTAGTTGACCATAGTGAGCAGTGTTTGACTAACGTCCGTTTAACGTCATTGACGTTCGCCGAATGTGTACAGAATGTACGGCAAACATAAACCCTTACGTTCGAGTTACGTCGAAAGTTTTGAACAGGTTCAAAACTTTGATGCGCGCTGACGTCACACAACATAACGTGACGTAGCTCGACGTCAGTCTAACGTCATTCTGACATCATCATAACATAACCCAACGTACGTCAATGTAATGATGAAACGTGATGATGTCAGCCTTAAGTTTGCACGTTATGTCATAGTGTGACAGGGGTATCAGTAGACGGAGTTGAACGGAGGTGAACGTAGTGGAGCCTAAAGTGGGTTAAACGTGGTGTCAGTTTGTTAAACTATGTTGAAATGCATTAAGGTACGGGACCTTTTTCCACCGAATTATAGTTGGGAGGGGGGTGGTGAGGATGTGGATTTGAAAGCATTCAATTCCACGGACAGTTCCAGAGCGGTTCTTTACCGACTGCAAAGGGATGAGAAACAAATATGTACAGGAACAACTTGTATATGCATAGCGTGATATCATTAAAGAGGGGGCAGACTTCGGCTAATACCCACTAGAAAAGATTAAACAAATATCTTACTGTTTTTTCTAATGTTGCATCGTCCTATAGGTTTGGGTAAGTGTCAATTTTTAAGATAAAGATAATATGGTGGTCGTTTTAATCTACGTCACCTTAGTTTGAAATAACTTTAATTTTAAATGATTGACCTTTGAGATATTTGAACTGCAAACATGCACACATAATATTGGCAAGCTTGCCAAAACTATTACATTAACCATTAATTTTCATCAGCAATATAAAAGATTAAATCAATTGTGGTTCATGGTAATTATAACAAAGATAATGCAATTATTCTTTTAAAGGACATTTTATTCGAGACATTAAGACCGACTCATGGACATCACTTGCACAGCAGAGAGCTAAATGGAGAGCGGCAGTCAAGTAATGAAAGCAGTCTTTGTCGCATCGCGACCGACAGCACGATGATGATGATTCGTTGAAAAACATGCTCTGAGTTTTATTAACGCGCAAAATTTGAATTTAAATAATCGACGCTCATTTCCCCCTGCTATTCCTCCCCACTGCTGTTGACATTTCTTTATATCAATATGTCATTTTTAGTGTAAATGACTAACAAAGCAACATGTAATGTTTATTGCTGAAAGACCAGTAACCTCTGAGCTGACAAATGTATAGACCCCTTCCAATGTTTACAAACATTCTGTATGCACATGCACCTTGGCTCCAGAACCAAGGCACACTGCCATTGAGTTTGCTGATACGCTTAGCGCAAAATGTCAATTTTATTCAAAATTAATAGAAATGCAAAACCCTAACAGTATACATTTAATATGATGCGCGAAAAGGAAGAGAGGAGGCGGGGGTGGAAATAAGGCGTGTTTATTTTCGCCTCAGACAGAGCATACAGGGCATACAGGGCATACAGAGTAACAAGAGGACAAGTAGAGGTAAATAAGGAATAATCTGATAAAAGTAGGGAAGCTCATGAGGAGCGGAGTACTGAGGAAATTCAGAGATCAAGTGTCAGTGGAGTGAGGGGGTGCCGAGGAGCCCTCCACCGCTGGAAGAGAATGGTAGGAGGAGTGTAGGGAGGGTGGGTGGTGAAAGAACAGGGAGCTGGGAGACGGCAGGAGGGCGAGTGCCTGAGGGAGGCCGGAGGGCGACCTTATAAGGGGAGGAGGGAGGGGTGACAGCAGGTGAGTGTGAAAGCTGCCGGCCCGGGGGAGGGCGAGAGGTGGCGAGCAGCGGCGTCGGGTGAGGCGTGAGTGCTGCGCGACGCGGAGGGCGGGGGAGGTGGCGGCGCGGCGCGCCGTCTGCCGAGGTGAGAATGCAGCGCGACAGCGCGGGGCGGGGGAGGGTCTCTTCCTCTCCTCGCATCAAACGTAATGCTACGCATTACGACCGATGCGCGAAAAGGAAGAGAGGAGGCGGGGGGGGAAATAAGGCGTCTTTATTTACGCCTCAGACAGAGCATACAGGGCATACAGGGCATACAGAGTAACAAGAGGACAAGTAGAGGTAAATAAGGAATAATCTGATAAAAGTAGGGAAGCTCATGAGGAGCGGAGTACTGAGGAAATTCAGAGATCAAGTGTCAGTGGAGTGAGGGGGTGCCGAGGAGCCCTCCACCAAAAGGCGGAGAGGGCTCGCGGCGCGCCCGAGGCGGAGCAGGTGGGGTGGGCCGGCCGAGAGGTGGGCCGCGTCGGGGGTCAGGCTCCCTCTGGGGGCGGCGAGTGTCCGGGGCCTGCGTCGACAGGGAGCGGGCGGCCAAAAAGGAGGAGGCCCGCTCCCTGGCGGGATCCGGTGAGGAGGTCCGACGAGGGTCGACAGGGGGGCAGCGAAGTCCTCGGGGCTGGGTGGGGTGGTGGTCGGGGTCTGGGCGGGGGTGTTGTTGAAGGCTGTGTCGTGAGGGTCGGCGGCAGAGGGTTCCTCGTGAGGCTGGGCTGGGATGTGGTCCGAGGCGTGATGCCCGAGGTGATGATCCCCGGCTGGGACTCGGCGGCGCTGCGATCGGTGGTCGCTGGGAGGTTGTCGGTGGGAGTTGCGGGGCTGTCGGCAGTGGTGTGGGTGAGGCGCCGGAGGGGGCCCCCCGGGCCGGCCGGCGGGAGGCCGGCGGATCAAAAATCCGCCGAGGTGGAGGGGGGGGTCTGGCGCTCACGGGTTTGTTTTGTGATGCAGTCGGCCTCGATGTGCATGGTTAGGAGGCGCGTCACATTGGCGCAGTATGCACAGACGTGACGGCGCCTGTCCCCCGCCTCACCGTGGGCCTCCCCGACGTGGGCCCGGTCGCACGAGGCGGGGGCGCGGTTCCAAGCCGGGCAGGGGGCCCCGTGGGTGTCCCTGTCGTAGGTGGCGCGGGCGTCGGGTTGGGCTCGGGGGAGGTGCGCGCCTCGGTGGAGAGGGTCGGGTAGGCGGGCAGGGGCGGCGGTGGCTTGGTCCTCGGGCATGGCGAGGCAGTCTAGTCTCATGAGGTTGAGCGCTACCGGGTCGTGCCAGCCCTGGGGGAGGGTTCCGTCCGCGATTGCGGGAAACACGGTCTCGGAGTACCGGCGGACGGTCGCCCAGGGGTAAATGAGGTTATCCCGGCAGACTGCTAGGTGGTGGTGGTGGAGTCCCTGGGCGGAGTGGGCAGGGAAGTCGGGGTGGTCGATGAGGGTGAGGAGGGCGAGGGTGTACTCGTCCTTCGTCGCCTCCCCTCTCTTGACCGGCTTCCTCTCGGCCCCTCGTTTCACGAGGTCGGAGGGGAAGATATAGTTGGCCGGGATCCCTTGGCACCTGACGGAGTGTCGCGCCTCGGCGGATGCGAGTATGTCCCGGACGGCGTCGGCCGCGGAGGTGGGGCTGTGCCGGATGGCCTCCTCGTGGTAGGCCGGCGAGGTGGCTGGCGGTGCTTGATTGGGGAGGTGACGGTACCTCTCGTACTCCGGGTGCGCGGCCCCGGGGAGGGACGCCTGAGGCGGCGGCGGGGGCCGGGCTGTGGTGGCGGTAGGCGCCCGAGGCGTCGGGGCGGCCTGGCGCCTCGGGGCAGATGAGGGGGCGTCCGGTGCGGGGTGGGGCTCCCCGGTCTCCAGGGAGTCGATCCGGGCATGGAGGTCGGCCGTCGCCTGGCGCGCCTCGGCGGCGGAGTGCTGATGGTCGAGCTGGAGGCGCTGGAGTGCCTCCAACACTGTCAACATCTCGGAGCCCGAGGTGCGGCCCGAGGGCGCCGCGGGGGACGCCGGGGCGTAGGCCGGGGACTTGCCCCGGCCGGGTGCTGGAGAGGGCCCCGGGGTGCGGGGGGCGGCCCGGGATCCCTTCCGTCCACATCCTTTTCCTTGAGGCATCCTGAGGCTGAGCTGGGGCAGAGGTCCGAGGTGGATGAGCCAAGACTGAAAAAACAGGGAGCTGGGAGACGGCAGGAGGGCGAGTGCCTGAGGGGAGGAGGGAGGGGCGACAGCAGGTGAGTGTGAAAGCTGCCGGCCCGGGGGAGGGCGAGAGGTGGCGAGCAGCGGCGTCGGGTGAGGCGTGAGTGCTGCACGACGCGGAGGGCGGGGGAGGTGGCGGCGCGCCGCGCCGTCTGCCGAGGTGAGAATGCAGCGCGACAGCGCGGGGCGGGGGAGGGTCTCTTCCTCTCCTCGCATCAAACGTAATGCTTCGCATTACGACCAATCTGTTCAGTGAATATTTTGTCTTTATGGTGCCAAGCGATTTGTTGCTAGGTGGTGTAGTTTTAGAGAGATTTCACTTTTTCTGTATGAAGATTGCTCATAGCCACTGAGTTTGCAGGGTCACCGTGTGTCATCCTGCAGCCAAGCTGCATGTGCACTGACCTAAATACCTATCCTGACGTCTTGTGAAATACACCTATTGTTTTAGAGAATACAAACTATTTACTAAAAAAAAGAGATCTATATATGATGTGCAATACCTATCTCGGTTCTCGTTATATATATGACCAATTCGCTTTGCTTGTGTCACTCACTCCGCCCTCCCTCTTCCTCCCCTCACCCTCTCCCGTTCCCCCCGTTCCCCTCCCTCTACCATCCCCTCCCCCTTCCCTCCCCACCCCCTGCCCACCGTCCTTCCTTCCGCTCCCTCTCCCAGTTACCCCTCTCTCCCTCGACCTCCCATTCCCTCCACTCCCTCTCCCCCTACCCTCCCTACTCCCTTCCTCCCCCCTCCCCTTTCCCACGCCCACTCCCTCTCCCCTCCACCTCCCTATCCTTCCTTTCTCCTCTATCCCTCTACCTCTTACCCTTCCCCTCTTCCGCATCCCTTCCCCATCCCCTTGTAAAGTCGACGGCTGGCGGTTTGAGTGGTGTAGATAGGCTAATAAGAAATCACTACAGGCAATGAAGGAAAGTAGATAAAGAGTGAAAGGTAGGAGAGTGATACTCTCTCATGTATTGTATTTATAGTTTCAAGAACAAGATGGTGGTGATCACATGATCCAGTCTTCCAATCCCTAACAAGCATTCCTCTATCCACCAATGAGGGTTCAATATCCTTGTTGCCAAGGCGTGGTTAGATCTGGCTACAGTGCCCTGTTGTATCCGGTGCAGTGATCCATAAATAACTCTTGGAGGGGAGCGGGTATGTGAGGCAACTTCCCAAAGACTGTCCCACATGTTAAGAAGTGACCCTCCCTCAGGTCAAGAAGTGACCCTCTCTCTATACTATATTAATACACAACTTCTATCCTCAATTAGTAATAGCTCACCAACTCCACATATACCTTATATGCCTTTGGTTTTACTTACTATTTACCATTTTATAGACATGTTGCAATTTATGATAGCAGAGTTCTCCATATCCCATATCTCATATATCGGACAATTATACACTCTGACCTCCCCCTCCCGCTATTCGATCTCCTCCCTTCCCGCCCTTCCATTCCCCCTCTCTCTGCCCCTCTCCATCCCCTCCCCTTCCTTGCCCTTCCTTGCCCTTCCTCCCCCCTTCCATTCTCCCCTTCCCATCCCCTCCCATCTCACTCCTCCTCCTTCCCCACCCCCTCCCCTCCTCCCTCCTCCCTCCTCCCTCCTCCCTCCTCCACCCAACTTGCTCCAACCTGTCCGGTTGCTCGGGCTGTCAGGCTGTGCTAATTAATGAGTCCGACGTCTGCTTCCTACAACGAATCCTCCAGGGTTTAGGGACGCTAATCGAAATGAGTCCTCCAGGCGAATTGCTTCCTCCAACCACCGCCCCCTCCCCGCCTCCCCACCTCCCACCCCCTCCCCCCCTCCCCGCCTCCCCGCCTCCCCGCCTCATGACCCCCCGCCTCCCATAGAGCAGTACACCCACATCCACATATCCCGACGAAATCCCGTACACACCTCCACAACACACTACCGGATCTCGCCTTACCACACCAGAAACACCTTGAGAAACTTAGCCAGACACATCTCAGGCACCTGGGAACTGACAGCTACAGACTGTACACACCCAGGGAGCGGCACGTAGCTCAGGTGGTAGAGTGTCAACCTGTGAAGATGTCGGTCATCCTGTCGATCATCCTCAATTGTAGTTTGGGTTATTTTCCGTTCCAACCAGTGGTCCACACTTGGGCAATCAAAGGATGATATAAATCAAAGCTTGTACGCTCACACACTCACACTCACACTTACACTCACACTCAGACACTCACACACTCACCCTTACACTCACATGTACACACTCACACATTTACACTTAGACTCACACGTACACACTCACACACTGACACTTACATTCACACTCACACAGTCACACTTACGCACTCAACCCTAACCCTAACCCTAACCCTAACCTACTCACACTCACATGCACACACTCACACTCACATACTCACACCACACACTCACACTCACACACTCACACATTCACACACTCACACACTTACACACTCACACACTTACACTTACATTCACACACTCACACTCACACACTCACACCACACACTCACACAGTCACACACTCACAAACTCACACTCACACACTCAGACACTCACACACTCACACACTCACACACTCACACACTCGCAAACTCACACACTCACACACTCACCTACTCACACTCAGATCCACACACTCACACTCACATACACACATCACACACTCACACACTCACAAACTCACACACTCGCACACTCACACACTCACACACGCACACACTCACACACTCAAACACTCACACACTCACCTACTCACACTCACATTCACACACTCACACACACGCAACACTCCACACACACACACTCACACACTCAGCACCCTCACTCACACACTCACACACTCACACCCATCTACCATCCACTACCTCAACAACACTCACACACTCACACATCACACACTCACACACTCACACACTTCACACTCACACCACTCACACACTACACCCTCACACACTCACATACTCACACACTCACACACTCACACACTCACACACTCACATACTCACACACTCACACACTCACACACCACAGGCTCATACATTCACACATGCACATTAACGCATTCACTCACCAGACAGTCACATATATACACAATCACACTCATGCACTCACACTCACACACTCACACAATCACTCACACACACACTCGCACACTCACACACTTACACATTCACACACTCACACACACTCACATACACATATTAACATATTAATATATGTGTAAATAACCCTGAATTGAAAAATGGCTGGAAGACCAGTGCTTCGGCACTGACAAAAGATTTATTCAGCAGAATAAACATATTTACCAAAAAAAACAAAAAACACACTCACCCACTCGCACACTCACAGTAATCCACTCACACACTCACACACTCACACATTCACACACCCAATCTGATTGGCCGACCGCAGGCAGGCACCCAAATCACCTTCTACTAAGAAGAACAGTTTCCCCCAGTATTTTTGTATTTTGTATTTGTTCAAATCCGGATATATTTATCCCTGACGTGCTTATGAACCTTCCAATGCGAGAAATGTTGCATTACTCTCTCTCTAGGAATGATAGTAAATAGTTCCTGTCAGGTGTTCTTTCAGTATTCCCGCCAATAGACACTCTGTTTTCGGTTAAGCAGTAATATTGAATCATTTCTAATGGAGTATATAAATGTGGATATAAATGTGAATACCGTATTTGGCGATAGAATAACAATCAAATTAAAAATAAGGAAAATAATAGCAATGCTTCTGAGATAGTCATGATAAAATTAGCCCGAATAAAATGTGGGCTGTATTTTTTATTTGAAATGAAATGATCATATTAGCTTCGTTAAATTCTCACCACTGGGTGAGCGTGGGCTGGGATGGGTGGGTGCATTGTTGTTTGTTTGTTGTTGTTTTACATCCTAGCAACATGTAAGGTCATATCAGGATGGGTACTGACTTGTGACAGTGCGCAATCATGCCAACTTTTTTAGAGCTGCCCCACTGAGAAATCAGGCCGCCGGCACTATAACCCAATATCCCACTCAGTCACATTATCCTGACATTGGTTTGACTCAACCGGGAACCGGAGTCGGGATCTCCTGCACTCGAGGCCCACGCTCTACCCATTCGGCCACCGTGCCCGATGTTGAATTGTTAGCAAAAGAACTGATTCTCACCTCGTAGTTTGCCGAATTGATAGGGATACCTTCCTGCACACACCCACATAATTAACAAACCCACGGACCCCACCCACCTAACCCATACACAGACCCCCCACACACTTAGGCTCCCACACACCCACACACCCACACGCCCACATGCCCACACACCCACACACCCACACACCCACACACCCACACACCCACACACCCACACACCCACACACCCACACACCCACACACCCACACATTCACACACACACACCCACACATCCACCACCCACACCCACACACACACACCCACACACCCACCACCCACCCACACACCCACACATCACACACACAACATCCACGCACCCTACCCACACACCCACACCCCCACATCCCCACACACCCACACACCCACACACCCACACACCACACACCCACACACCCCACACACCCACCCACACAACCCACACACCCACAAACCCACCCATTCAACACTCACACACCCACACACACACCCACAACATCCACACACCCACACACCCACACACCCACACACCCACACACCCACACACCCACAAACCCACACATTCACACACTCACACACCCACCCACACACACACACCAGCACATCCACACACCCACACACCCACACGCCCACACACCCACACACTTAGCAAACCTACGGACCCCATTCACAGCACACACACACTTACACACCCACACACCCACACGCCCACACGCCAACACTTCCACACACGCGCACACACACACAACCCCTCTGCCCCGACACCCGTACATTGATATTGACAGGAAATCCATCGCGAAAAAGGTAATTCGCCAATGAATAGTCCATTGTGACGCCCATCTTGGCCTACACATATCTAGGTCAATCCGTAGGTGCGCTGGCCTTGGCGAATTTGAGCTAAGCTGACCTAGTTCTAAGACAGTGGAGAGAGAGCGAGAGAGATGGAAAAAATGGCGCCACAACAAATCATAGATCAGCCCACGGCGCCTGGCGGCTTTCTGCAGCACTAAACCCATCCACCCAGGCACGCGCATCCTGACAGGCATTAAAGGTCCTCGAACACCACCAAGACAAACTTGGGTTTTCATCCAGACGCTAAGTCCGAATGAGTTCTGGTAGGTCATGGGATTAGAACTTGCGGGGTCAAACCCTGGAGCAATGGAATGAGGAAGATCAATTGACTGCGATTGAAATTTACCCTGCTTAATCAATTAATGTACAATCAAAATAAAATCCTTGTCTGACCTCACTCAGGTGTTTGTAGGACATACATAAAACACAAATCATTCACTCGCTCAGACACTCTCAAACTGAGTGTCATTGTCTTCAGTCCTTGCTAATACCTATCGTTGGATTCGATCCCACGGGTTTGAACCCTGGTCGAGTCAAGCCGATGACTTAAACATTTTATACTTGTTATTTTGTAGCCAGGCGCTTGGCATTATTAGGATAGGTCAAGGAATGGTTTGCTCAGTGTCAGGATAATGTGACTGAGTGGGATCGGGACCTATTGGGTCATGATGCTGGTGGCATGGTCTCCCAGTTGGGCAGCACTATAAAGTCACAATGAGTGTGCACTGTCACAATTCAGTACCCATCCTGATATGACCTTAGATGTTGCAACAACATAAAACTGCAACAACCAAGTAAGCTCAAATCACCAGAAAGGCGCTATATTTATGCTCTTGGGACATTTTCGTGGAAATAATATAAAGACCTTCCTCGCATTATTTACACTCTCCTGACATTTTGATGGAAATAATGCAAATACCTTCCTAACAACACACACAAGGTGTTGTCGACCCTTTATCATACACTCACATGCACGCGGTGTCCGGTGAATCCTGTTAAGGAACAAAGCAATGGTGATTGTGGATTTTGTTTCCGCCTCAATTGTAGTTTTATTGGTTTGGGTTTTGCAATTGGTGGCTTCAAAGAGGTGACTGAATAACAGTTTACATTCTGAAGAAGTATGTGCTTTATTGGCTGAATGCATGCTTTCTTGACTGTTATGTCCTAGCAATATCTAAGGTCATATTACGATTGGTACTGACTTGTGACAGTTTAAAAAAATAAATGTGTTTGAGGCTGTATTTATACTGTCCATAGCATGTAATCCCGGGTACCCAGGCTTGTTTGCAATGCTGGCCAGCTGTAGTGTTGGTGTTGTCCTACCAAACAGTAGCTGCTGATAAGTTATTTGATTGCCTGCATTTCAGTAGCAGATAGATAGTTTGTTGGTATGGTTAGTAGCCTATGTTAGTTCTTTTTTTACCCTCTTGGCATTGTATTTTTGTTCTATTCTTATTACTATGTTAGTTGTTTTCTTAAGGTTCTATGTTTTGCTTAACTGTAATAAATCAAATCTTCTTTGAATTTGTTGAATGTCTTAAAAAATCAAATTTAGATATTATATGATGTTATGAATGTGTGTTAAAATGATGCTTTGGCTGTTGCACGGTTAATTTTAACAGCTTTCTCAATTTGTATAGAATTACAATTAAAAAGTGACCAAAAATAATCTTACATATTCACAACATATAGACCTTCATATGAATATGGATTCTGCTATTATATGAAATAGTTTCCACTATTATTTGGAATGTTTCCGCTTTTGGTTTCAATGTCAAATGGTACACAGTTTCTGAGAACGACCCATATATAATTTATGATACTGTTGGTGACTTGATAGTGCTGGTCCACTGGGAGACCTAAGCTGCTGGCACCATGATCCGATATCCCACTTAGTGATATTATCCTGATACTGAGCTAACCCATCCTTGCATTACCTAGTAATGCCAAGTACCAGGATAATCAGCGGGAGACTTTGTCATGTCTGATTCAGTCCAGGCTCAGCGTTACGCCCTGATACGGAATACGACTATGTGTGGCCCCGCTCCCAGTGTAGACATGTACACTGCATCAATATTCTGGATAAGGCAGTGTGTTTCCACCCCTAACTAGCCTAGGCTAACCTAGCCTGGGATGGTTCCATATCCAGTATCTCAGAAGAGTCATCATGGTTGAGTTTGGAGTAATTCAATAAATGTGTGATAGGCCGCTGGAGGCGGCTGCAGAACATGGCTCTCCCGCAGACACACCGGATAAACAAGGATGAGTATGTACACTTCAAATGTTTATTGTTTGTTCCACCCACCACGGCATCCACATTAAAGTGACCCGCCCCCCTGATCAGCCAGGTCCAATATCACCTCTTTGAGGGGGGGGACGCTAGCGACCCACACGCAGTAGTGAGCAGTCCATTTAGGGAACTGCCCACTGGCTTGTGTGCTGCCACCTGGCACAGTAGAACTGTGTCAACCAATGGCGTAGTTCCTGCAGCCACCACATGTAATGAATGAATGGACTCATTCAACACTTAGGAATTGTCACTAACACAAATGGAACTTTTGTCAATGTTTTTCGATCTGCTCTGAAAAAGACAATGCGCAGGCGTTGAAAATGTCCCAGTGTGTAGCGAAGAGGAGAACACGTGCTCTTTTAGCCGGTGAGAGATGTCCATCAACACTTTAACTACCAAAATCTCCTAATTACTTCAAGAAATGCCCAACAGGGGGCAGCGGAGCGTATTGACAGAAGGCGAGCATTACAGAAATTAATTTAATTTTTCTCAAAGCAACATCAATTTAGCAACAAAAAATGTGTGTGGTTTGTTTCTAATAATAAGAAAACCATTGTGTGGTAGGTGTCAGCGAAATCTTCACATAGGTTCGGGGGGCGAGGATGGTTTTCTTCGAATGTGTTTTTATTTTTATTTATTTTATTTTTTTTAATTAATTTGTATTAATTTTTAATTAAGAAGACGACGTAGAGGATGCTGGGTGATGTGTTCTCTTTTTGTAGTTGTCCCCTTCATGAGCATCCATTGAAATACTATACAGAATTGATACTTGACACTTCCTAGCCTGGCGCTTGGCATTAATAGGATAGGGCAAGGACTGGTTTGATCAGTGTCAGGATAATGTGATTGAGAGGTTTAACCACTCAAAATAAAAGTTACTTCAGCGGCTTAGTTTCAGGGTGAGGTGTGAGGTGTGAGGTGAGGTGTGAGGTGTGAGGTGTGAGGTGTGAAGTGTGAGGTGTGAGGTGTGAGGTGTGAGGTGTGAGGTGTGAGGTGTGAGGTGTGAGGTGTGAGGTGTGAGGTGTCATGTGTGAGGTGTGATGTGTGAGGAGTGGTGTGAGGTGTGAGGTGTGAGGTGTGAGGTGTGAGGTGTGATGTGTGAGGAGAGGTGTGATGTGCGAGGTATGAGGTGTGAGGTATGAAGTGTGAGGTGATGTGTGAGGTGTGAGGTGTGAGGTGTGAGGTGTGAGGTGTGGGGTTTGAGGTGTGAGGTGGTAATGGACAGAGAAGCATGGTGCTTGAGGTGGGGGTGGGGGTGGATTGGGGGTGGGGTAAGGTCAGGGGCAACCAAGGGCATGTCGGGGGGGGGGGGTGGAAACTGCAGGCTGGTGGTCACATTTTTGTCTGCAATTAACCTCACTTCTGTGGGTGGTCGTGGGTGGTCTGGATGGTTGTGGGTGGTCAGCTGTAGGTGGTTGTGGGTGGTTGTGGATGGTTGTGGGTGGTCGTGGGTAGCTGTATGTGGTTGTGGGTGGTTGTGGGTGGTTGTGGGTGGTTGTGGGTGGTTGTGGGTGGTTGTGGGTGGTTGTGGGTGGTTGTGGGTAGCTGGATGTGGTTCTGGGTGACATCATAGACTTCTGTAGTAACAGCTTCTGTTAAATTGACTCAGTATTGCCTTCTACGCAGAAACAAATGCTTAATAAGTGCATCAGTATCTAAGTTAGGTATGTCAAATCAAATCTAGATAATTGGTTTGCATTTGAAAATTTGATATTTCATCGGACTATGCAGCTTTAACGACATATTTCCTTTCCGTGGCTTCGCATGATAAACCGTGGATTTTGTGTTTGTGTTGGTCTCCACCTGGCTTTTCTCTCCTCCCCACTCCCCCAACCCCCACCTCCTCCACTTCCAGACCTCCACCCACACCCTCAAAGACTCATCCACATCGCTCCCACATCGTTCGCGTGGCGTAGGTGCGACTTTTATTAGCAGGCCCTGTCAGCGAACATCGCACGCATGGGCAGTCATCCATAACCCAGAAAGCACGCCGCTTCGCCAGTGTTTACACTACCTGGGTGACCTACGTGACCTACGTGACCTAGACACAGTGAGGAAAGCTGTAGGGAGGTTAGGGGATATGGAGGTTAGGCTATCAGGAGTTTGGGGGATAGGGAGGTAAAGGGTAGGGAGGTTAGCGGTTATGGATGTTAGGCTAACGGGAGGTTAGGGGATAGGGAGTTAAGGGGTAGGGAGGTTAGGGGATATGGATGTTAGGCAATGGGGAGGTATGGGGATAGGGAGGTAAGGGGTAGGGAGGTTAGGGGATATGGATGTTAGGCAACGGGGAGGTTAGGGGATAGGGTGGTAAGGGGTAGGGAGGTTAGGGGATATGGATGTTAGGCAACGGGGAGGTTAGTGGATAGGGAGGTAAGGGGTAGGGAGGTTAGGGGATATGGATGTTATGCAATGGGGAGGTATGGGGATAGGGAGGTAAGGGGTAGGGAGGGTGGTAAGTGGTAGGGAGGGTGCTGGTAAGGGGTAGGAGGTACGGGGGAGGGAGCATAGGGGATAGGGAGGTTAGGGGATTGGGAGGTTAGGGGATAGGGAGGTTAGGTTAGGGAGGCAGGTGATAAGGGGTATGGAGGGAGGGGGAAGGGATTGGGTTCGCATTACGTTATTACAGCGCCTCTAACGTGCCTCTAACGCATCTCGACGTGCTCCTAACGTCGCAATAATGTTGGCACCCGCGCTATTGTCACACATCAAAAGTTTTGTGCAAGCACAAAACTTTGCCGACCATCACCGTAGATCAACGAATACCAACACGCACCTGACGCACGCGTAACACTTCCTGACGTATCCCGACGTTGCGCCAAAAAATCACATATGTTGATGCGTGTTGGTGAGAAGCGTCGTAATGTGACAGCACCATTATGTAGCGACAAGGATTAATTTGCTACGTCATTGGTTTGACTCGGCTGGCATTCGAACCCGAGACCTTCTGCCCGGGAGGTCAGCGCGATCTCCTAGTCGGCCTCCGCGTACAGTCATGGAGGCAAAGAAGTCGGACAGGGGGAGGTCAGTGGATAGACAGACATACATAAAGACAGACAGATAGATAGAAAAGTATAAAGTATCCCCGTGCCCACAGCTCTGCCAATTTGGATTTCCACCGCTGTGTATACCTTACAGCTTCATCCAAAAAAAAAGAAAAAAAAAGAAAAAAAAGGGTTGTAGGAAATAGTGATTATGAGAATGAATTATGTGAAAGTATGAGAGATGGGAGAAACAGAAACAAGGAGGAGGGCGTGGTAGAACAAGCAGCGATTATCACCTGCATCACTGCATGCTATATGCATGACCTACAGCTTTTACATCAGAAACCACTCATGCATGAAGGCAACATCATTATTTAATTCGATTTTGACGTTTGACAGTTGTGGGCGTTACCCTGTTTGACTATAACATGTGCAGGTTCTGGAATGTAATAATATAAATGCTTTAGCTGGGTGGGGTTTATTTTCTTGGAGATTTATACTGCCTACCATGGATAAGCCTGAATAGTCTTGTTTTCACCATTAGACAATTGGTCAATGGAAAGCCCGAGCCTACATATTTTCAGAAACAAGGGATTTTTAACCTCCCGCACCTCATTGACATGGTATGAGAGCAACTGGCCTTTGATGAAGCTGTAAGGTTATACACAGCGGTGGAACTCCAAATTGGGAGAAGTGATGGTATGGGGAATCGAACCATCGACCTTCAGATTAGGAGTCTGACCTGGAGAAATGTCATGCACTCCGACCACTCCGTCACTCTGTTAGCAGTCAGGTTATTTGAAGGCCAGGATGAATGAAAAATGGATCTGAACAGATGGTGTTGTGGGGGGGCGGGGGACTTTTATGTGCAATATTTGTTAGTTTTTGTGGGTGTTTTTTTGTGTTTTTAGTAACTATCCTCCTACCCCATCCCCTTCGTTCCTGCTGTCAATTTATGTATAACCCACTGGAGGATGTGACACCCGTCTGATTGATGACACCTGACTACAATATATGACAGGCCATGCACACGGGCAGCACTCCAAAGTTCAAGGTCACGCTTCAGGTCACAGGTCACGCAGACGCGTCCCACTTCGAGCTGGTGCCTGTCTGGAAACAGGAACAGCGGGACGTAGCTCAGGCGGTAGAGTGCCCACCTCTGAAGCTGTCCGTCATTCTATCGATCCTTCTCAGTGGACCTATTCTCAGATTGGCCTATTTTCTGTTCCAACCAGTGGTCCACAACTGGTTCATGAAAGGCTGTGGTATGTGTTGTCCTGTCTGTGGGAAAGTACATTTAAAAAAACTCTTGCTGCTTATCGGAAAGAGCAGCCTATATGGTGGCAGTGGATTTCATCCAAAAGAAATATGACAGATTGACCATATGTTTGATGTCCAATAGCCAATGACAAAAGTCAATGTGCTCTAGAGGCATTGGTGAATTAAACAATTGTCTGGAAACTGGGCCGACGCAAAGTGTCACGGCGGGACCGTGAACCGGAAAGCGATTAATTAATTAATTACCAGTAACCCAGTAAATCATGTGATCTTTCTAATTAAAACATGGGCTTCACATAATGTTTGCCGATATTGCAATGATATTGACGGTTAACAATTGCATACATTGGGAAATTTACGTTCTCAATCGTTGGTATAATTGTTACGAACATTTACTAGAGCACCCTATGTAGCATTAGACATGTTAAGGCGCTGTACAATAAAGCTCTAAGATGAGATATCTACAACTTGGTTTAAAAGGAAAAAAAATTATATTTCTCATAAAAGTAAAAAGTAGCTTAAACAGGGAAGGGCTGGGAGATTTATCTCGGTTCCTTTTCTTATGTCTTCTGGCAAAATATGTCATGTATAAGTAGTGTGAGAGTATAAAGGCGTAGAAAGGATTTTCTGTGTGTTTATTATATTATATTATTATGATATTGTAGTAGTCTGTACATGAGCTGCACTACGCCCCACCCACCTATAGACGCGACACCTATAGAGGCGACGTGGGACCTGGCGAGTTAGGAGGCGGGTCAGTTGACTGTTCACGCCGTGGAGACCGGATATGTTTTGTAATAAACCAGTTTGAAGCATACTGTACTCAATCTTGGCCTTCTTCCATGAGTTCGTGGCAGTGTGGAAGACCGTGGACCATCACACTATTACATTATTAGCCAATGGGATCTCTGCCTGTATTTGCTCCTTACTCATACGGGTACTGGTGGCTCCATCACCGCCCGACCTTACTTCCGGCGTTAACATTGTCAATTTCGCCCGGGAGACTACTGAAGAGCGCTGCCGCTTTCATTGCCCTGTATAGTTTGTATATTTTGTACTGTAGCTTGCCTTTATACTCTTTTAAATGTGCTGTGTGTGATTGATGTTATATTCAGATATGTCATGCAATAGGGAATTGCAATAAGTTATTCATGATGTAATGAAGGCCTGAGCTACTGGCGATAATAGTTCAATACCAAACAGGATGATTGAATGAGTTGAGATCCCGTCTCCCATTTTCATAGGTTGTGGGATTCGAACCCTTGGCTGAACCAATCGAATGACTTAGAAATTGATATTTGTCACTACCTACACTGTGTTTGACATTTATTTATTTATTTTTTTCTCTTAAAGATTTATACTGCCTATCATGGATAAGTCTGAATAGACTTGTTTTCACCATTAGACAGTTTGTCGATAGAAAGCCCAAGCCTACACTTTTACCAATCCAAGGGATTTTTAACCTCCCACACCACATAGACATGGTATGAGAGCAACTGGCCTTTGATGACACTGTAAGTTATACACAGCGGTGGAAATCCAAATTGGCAGAGATGGGGGCATAGGGAATCAAACCACCGACCTTCAGATTAGGAGTCTGACCTAGCAGAAAAGCCATACACTATAACCACTTCACCACAGAGAACATCACACAACCAACACATTAGTAGGTTAAGGCAAGATCCATCTACTACCCAGCGACTAAGTCATCGGCTGGTCACCTCTACTCATTATGTCATCTATTGGTACCACATGACCTCCCCACATGGCGCCACCTGCTCGACCATGCCTCAGCGGCCGTTATCTCACTCACTGTACCGCTGAAATTGTTGTGTTTGTTAGGCTAGATGGCTCATTTCCACTAGCCGGAGAATATATACTTTCTACCGCTATCAAGTTCTCCTTGTTCCTTATTAAGTAAGTAATTATGGTATACTGTATGATAATTATACAAGTATAATAACCCGGAATATCCTTCCTTTCCCTCATCACTCACTCACCTCCATGAACTGATGGAGTCTGTCCTAGTCATCTACTGCTCCAGCCTCCCAAACCCCAGCTACGATGGTGGCGCCACCACCCCTGCACACTCTAACTACCACTCACTGTACCGCTGAACATTTTTTAGGCAAGGGGCGTTGTTCTTCTAGCCAGAGTAAATACATTCTCACCCACTATCATATGTTCCCTTGTTTCATTATGTAGGCAAACTATTATATTTATATATAACGCACATGAACCTTGTCTGCCTTTACTAGCAATGTTTAGCGTTGCCCATAACATCAGTGGTGCATACATATTTGCACTAACCGTCACGCTTCACTGAGTTTCAAACAATGGGCAGTGAATGTTGACCGTTACTAGGTCGTTATGGACCAACGTAAATTACCAACACATGACTAAAGTATCATTAACCAACACTATACACACAGACATCACACCCTAATTGGGCTGTCACACAAAGATGTAACGCGGTAGCATAAGCTGATGTAGGTGAAATTTGGCTATTATGTTGAGATATGTTTCGCGTTCATTAAGCCAACATCGAGGTACATTGAGATACATCAAGTTATGTTGAGATACGGTGACACGCATCAAGGTTTTGGACATACCCAAATCTTTGACGTAGCTCAATATACCAGCCGTTATGTTGGGTTACGTTGGGTTTAATTTGCGCTCACATTAGGCTTACATTGAGATATGTTAGACGTTTGTTAGAGCTACGTTGGTCAACGTTGAGCTACGTCAACTTAGGTAGACTGATGGACAGCTGGGAGGAATGTGCAGCCCGCGCGCTACCAACATGCTGTTAACGTCTCTTGAGGTATATCTAATGTGTTTCTGGCATGTGTCTGACGTTAGTCTAATGTAAGTCCAACATGTCTTGACATATTCAACGTAGTTGATGAATGGCTGGTGGACGCGTAATGTATGTAACGTCCGCCAAAGTTCTTCGAACGTATGCAAACGTGCTGTGAACGTGGGGTGAATGTTTTGCCTTAGAGTATATATACTCTTGTCGGTAGAGCAGCTCACCTCTTCGCAGAGAATGGATATCCCTGAGAGGTTCCTGCAGGAATACCGACTAGCCATTCTCCAACTTCACCATGATACAAACCTGTTGCTAGTTCACCATCTCCAGCTTATTAGAAGAAGGAGAAGATGTTGTGCCAAGCGATTGTGGGTGAGACAGTGGATCGCCAGGATGTTCGACGAGATGCTAGCCAGAATGGGTCCATGGATAACACAAAAATACACTAGCTACAGGGAGCCAGTTGAGCCTGGCCTGAAGCTTGCCCTCACTCCGCATCACCTAGCCTCGGGGAACACGTATGCTTCCATGAAGTTTGGTTGGAGGGTGCCACACAACACCCAATCACTTATCGTGACAGAGGTGTGTAAGGCCATCATCGCAGAGTACATCGCAGACTACATCGATCAGGTGATGACCTGCCCCACCACTCCGGAGGGATGGCATGCCATCTCCAACATCTTCTTGGAGAGGTGGAGCTTCCCCCATACCTGCGGGGCACTTGATGGAAAGCATGTTGCCTGTCGGTGTCCTCCAAAGAGTGGATCCCTGTACTACAACTATAAGGGAGTCTACTCCATAGTTCTCATGACACTCATGGATGCTGACTACAAGTTCAACTGGGCCGATGTCGGTGGTAAAAGTTCTGCATCAAATGCGCATGGAGAGAGGGTGGAAAGCTGCCAGACATAGCCATACAACTACCTGGCCAGAACACTGGCTCCAGGGCAGGAAAGGAACAGCGGAATCTCCTCAAGAACTGGGTCAACTCCCCAGCCGGTTCGGTTGAATGGCAGGAGAATATGATCTAATGATGTGAGTGCGCTGTGATATTTCTGTACTGTGGTCTCACCATTTGTGAAATGTTCTGTGTGATATGTAAAAATGTGATATGTACAAATGTGACAGCTTGTTAGGTTTAAATAAAATGTATCAATCTGTTGTTGATATCGAACCCAAATTTACATGTCAGTTATAATTTTTGGTGGGGAAAATTACTTTAGGGGGAATGTTACGGTTTTTAAGGGGGACATTTAAGACTTACAAATTGATATGTCAATTATAAATTTGGGTGGGGACAATTACTTTAGGCCACATTTTACACTGACAAATTTACATGCCAGTTATTTCAAGGGTGGAGGAATTTGTTTTTAGGGACAAAGTTACATGTCAGAATAATCTTTTTAAGTATGCCAAATGGGCATAGGCCTTAATTATTTCACTATAATTTGGGGGGACTTATTATTACATATCATAATATGGATATAATAATGTTTAATACAGAAAGACCAAACATACAGTTTAACATACACATAGTTTTATTTACAAACAAGAACAATTTACAAAAGGCACAATAACAAAAATTACAGTTACACAATAAAAACAAGACATCAAAATAAATATGGGAACAATAATAACAAATAATATTCATATGCACAGGCATGCAAACTAAATACTGTCACTAGTATCGGTTTACTTTGGGAGAGTGTCCAGGTGCCTTTTGGGGGGTGTCCATGTTCCCAGGAGCAAAGAGCTCCTGTGCCTCAATGTTCAGGTTGGAGATGTTTGATATCCCCGACAGCCCGGACAAATTCAGTAAAATCTCCACGGCTGTTGGAGTGGTTCCCACTGGCATACTGGTGCTCTGGTTGAGGACGGCTTGGGTGGAGACCCATGCCGC
Source organism: Branchipolynoe longqiensis (assembly GCA_030323885.1). NCBI lineage: Eukaryota > Metazoa > Annelida > Polychaeta > Phyllodocida > Polynoidae > Branchipolynoe > Branchipolynoe longqiensis. Next base: position 4,658,968 of record CM059191.1, read on the forward strand.
CAAGATGGATCTCCCAGTCTCTTGAGCTGCAGTCGGCTGTCTTGGTATCACCAGTGCAGGCGGACAGATTGTCTGTGGGGCAATCTGACGATGCATTCTGCCTGACGTTTTGGCGGCTGCTGCAGCAGCGCATGCTGTAGCGGTGCAAGGTGCAGCGGCGCAGGGTGCAGCGGCTGCATCATGTACTGCTGAATGTACTCCTGGCTGTGTGATTGCCATGCCGTTCCAGGTGGTGGTTGGTGTGTCGGCGACGGGCAAGAGGAAACCTGTGACAACGAGGAGTAGCAGGATGTCACAGAGGGGGACCACACAGCCTGAGTCATGGAGGAGAGCCAGACAGTGGCCGGCCCGGACCCTAGCTACATGGCCCCTTCGTCTCCAACCTCCGACTCCATCACCCATGCCAGGACGCTGTGGATACCAGTCCACACCCGGCCGAACGGGCTGGCATCATAGCGGCTACACAGTCCCGCACATAGTTGGAGAAGGTGGTGCGCTGGGTCATGCGTGGTGCTGAAAGGCCCTCCAGCACATTCCCTGACACATCGACCCAGTGCTTGAGACCAGCCAACAAATTGTCCTTCGTGCTTGTTGACCGCTTCCCCTTGCCACAAGCCTCGACTTGGGGTGTTGTTACGGGCTGCTCCTCCAACCCGATCTGTAGCTCAGCGCAGGCAGTCTCTGCAGCACACAGATCACCATGCACTGCATATATGGCAGCCAACAGCTGCAAGACAAAATAAGAAAGCAACATAAGTCAAATGAACACAACATGATTTTACATAATGAGGGTAACCATAAATAATTCCACATCATTGCAAATTATAATGTCATTAAAATATATACATTGATTTATCCACAATGTGGTCACTGATAAATAATATCCACATGGTTGCAAATTAAAATATATAGTACTTACACTTCTGCAGGGCTCAGGCTGGTGTCGCACTACTGAGCTGAGGAAGCCAAACTCTTCCAGTATCTACTGCTCCCTCTTGGTTCGTTTGGGAGCCCCATCACTGCTCTTTTTTTATGCAGCCTCGTTTTGCTGTCCCACATGGCTTTGAACAAGCCCTGGAGATGTGTCTCAGTTCTCCGCAACATCTTTCACTGGTCCTCCAAGAGCTTGCTCTTTTTGTAGGTCAGCTGGTAGTCCATCAACTTGACATTCCAGAGGATGGGGTGTAAAAGCTCCTCCTCTGCTGCGGGCAGAGTGCGGTCATACTTCCGCACCCTCCACTTGTTTGTGGTGAGACGATATGAGCTGGAGGAGGTGGAGACTGCAGACAAGGCAAAGGAACAAGGCGATGGAGACATGGACTGAGTTTCCATTGTCTCCTCAGTCTCCCCAGTCTCCTTAGTCTCCTCAGTCTCCTCAGTCAGGTGAAATGAGGAGATCATAGCAGATGGTGGAGATGGTGGTGGTGGTGAAGATGGATTATCCCCTGTTATCCTCTTCCTGCCCTTGCCCTTGCCTCTTCCCCTAATGAAGAGGCTAGCAGGTGTGGAGTTGGAGATGTTCTTCACATGCATGCTGGAGGAGTTGTGAGGAGAGAGCCAGACTGCATGCACCCTTATATATACCCGAGGCACCGGTGGGTCGGGTGCTCCCATGCACGTTGGCCTATGTTACGCTCACGTCGAGCGTGTTGAGCGCTCACTGGCCTCACGCTGGGGGGAGAGTGATGACAAGCAGGGTAGATGGGGAGCAGGGAGTGGGGGAAGAGGGTTATGACGAGTGGGGGAGAGGGGGGAGAGGGTTTGGGGGGAAAGTGATGATGAGTGGGGGTAGAGGCCGGGGGAGCAGGAAGTGTGGGGAGAGTGATGACAAGTAGGGTAGATGGGGAAAAGGGAGTGGTGGAGGAGAATGCTTACTACTGGGGGGCAGGGAAGAGCAGGATGTGGAGGGAGAGAGCTGATGAGTGGGGGGAATGGGAGAGCAGGATGCGGAGGGAGAGCGATAGCAAGCGGGGGGAGCAGGGGGAGCAGAATGTGGGGAGGAGAGTGATGGCAAGTCTAGGGAAGGGGAGTCGGATGTGGTGGGGGCAGAGAGTGATGATATGTGGGGGTGGGGTGTGGGGGGGATCGGGCTGGAGCAGGAAGCGTTGCTGGAGACGCTGAGTGGGCAGCTTATCCTGCTCTATTCGAATGACGCGCTGATTATACAGGTTTGTTTTTGTAGAATAGTGTGGCGCCTGCTAAAGCTGTTGAGAGAGCCCACGTGACGTCCACGTCACGCCCACGTGACTGCCACCCAGTCTGCGTGAGGCACCTGCACCAATAGGGAGAACGTGTTCGCTAAAAATGCGTATTAAAATGTTGTTACCACCACAACGATCCCTCGCCAATTACCCAATGTGTCACGTGACATCACAGGTTTGCCTCGTTGTGTTGCGCCAAAATAACATTGTCTTGTCTGTGTGTCAGTGGATGCAGGTGTCGCCCTGGTTGCAATTGCAGGAACTAGAGGATGGTATTGAAATGTGGTATGAATGTTAGAGGAAAATATGTAATATACAATATTATATAATTACCTAAAGAGCAGGAATGTGTGAACATAGTACATGGGATTTAGATAATCCTCTATAAGTGATAAAGGATATATATATATAATATGTATAATATATATAATATATATAATATATATAATATATATAATATATATAATTAATATAAATATAAATTATATAATATATATAATATATATAATATATATAATATATATAATATATATAATATATATAATATATATAATATATATAATATATATAATATATATAATATATATAATATGTAACGAAGGAGGCTAGAAGTCAGATGTAGAAGTAAATAAGGGCGACATCATTTATTCCTACTACAAACATGTGTTATGAATGCTTGAACATCAGCACAATATTAGCTCCCATAGTGAACAATCATCGAATAAGTTTGCTTAGCAATAACCAATATCATCTTTCATGATGAACAATCATCAAATGAGTTGCATAGCAATAATCAGTATGATACCACATAATGAATAATCAGTACAATATCGAGTCAAATGATATCTGGCTGGGCCACCGCCCTACCGAAGAAGAGAAAAAAAAAACAACTCAAGGTTGTGCTCTGGGGCGCAGCTAGCAGGCGAGTGAGGTCTAGTGCACCTCACAAGGTGGGGGGGCGTGGTCAGACAGCGCCGCCTGCACCCCTGGTAGCGAACCCAGGAACCACAGTAGTGGAGTGACCAAAAGTAGTATAGCGGGAGTCCTTCTCTCTTACATCTGCATACAGGTCTGTATACGAGTTGTAACGAAGGAGGCTAGAAGTCAGATGTAGAAGTAAATAAGGGCGACATCATTTATTCCTACTACAAACATGTGTTTATAAATAAAATAGGGGGAACACAATATTATTCCCATAATGACAATCATCGAATAATTTTGCTTAGCAATAACCAATGTCATCTTTCATGATGAACAATCATCGAATGAGTTGCATAGCAATAATCAGTATGATACCACATAATGAATAATCAGTACAATATCGAGTCAAATGATATCTGGCTGGGCCACCGCCAAGGCCTACCGGCCGACCCAGCCAAAAAGAAGAAAAGAAAAAAAAAAAAAACATCGTTCTATTACGAACAATCATCGATTGATGCTGCAGCTCGTATATCATTAAGAATGCGGTCAGCAATTGGCAAAGTAATGTACTTGTACACACAATCTGATTTCCAATCGCCGCGAGCCTTAATCTCTTCTATAGTTGCCCCCTGCATATGGAGGAAGGTGCAGCCACCTCTCCTAAGGGAATGGCAAGAGTAGTCATCAGGGTTAAAACCCGAACATATACATAGATATTTAATAGTCGATTGAAGTATAACGTAAGTTAAAGGCTTAAACCCACCCATCGGCGAAGACACTTGAAAAGCTGCTGAGCCCTCAGACACGGGTACCTGAGTGAAATGTAATTTCGTCCAATGAACTGCACATAGGGATTTATTTTTAAGCGAAGCTATAGGGATTAGCAACTTGCGCTCCTTGAATTGAATTGTTTTCGAACGCCTTACTGAAACAATCATCCCCCAAGCAAAAAATTCAAAATCCGACCTCAGCAGGGTCGAATCTGAGAGTGTCAACTGACACTTACGTAATAAACCTCGGAAACCTGTTAATATTGCAGCCCTTGTTGCCACATGACCTAGAGAATCCGTTAGAAATTCAAACATAACTAATAAATTACGTGGAAGAAGAGGCTTTGCCGATTTTACCTCACACCCAAGAATCCGCTTAACACCTCCTAGAGTAGTTTTCACCGTATGGCTTTTATAATCAATAGGCACAGCATCCTCAGATTTTAGGAAAAAATTTAAAGCCGATAAATAGTTAGTTATAGAACTGTAAGCTAAACTGCGAGCTAACCAAGCTATGTATAAAGCGACCTGACTTGACAGACACGGTATCGGGGCAAGAAGCCCTTTAAATTGATCTATAAAAATGAAATACTTTCTTATCTGCGTCGAGCGAGTGGTGCGACTATTTGGCGCGTAATACTGCATGGCTATTGTCTTCGCCTCCGCCTGCAGCGTTGCCAGACCTACAAAGCAATATGTCCCATAACGCATTATCACTCGAACAGATGGGAACAACATAAAGTCCTAGTCTTATCGGCCTGCACTATTCTTTCTCGCTGTTGAGGGGCAACCCACCTACTCAGGCTATCACATATTATATTATAATTGGTCTTAATATGAACTGCTGTTATATTAAAATTATAGCGTATGGAAACCCAAAATATGCGCTTCAGTAAATTCATTATAATCTGATTCTTTGAAACACCCTTAACAAGAGCTGACCTCACAGTGTTATTATCAGTTATAAATACAACATTTTTATTTCTCCAGAATCCACACCAACGATCAACAGCCGCCACAACTGCCCACATTTCTTTGACATTAATGTGTGACTGACCCAACTCCATAGGCGCTAACACTCTATGGTGGGTTAAACAATTAACCGGCTGGTTATCTCTGAAAAAACCTACGCACCAGTCATTGCCATGTAGAGCACCATAACCTTGCTGTGAAGCGTCCGTATAAACGGATAGAGTTTCTCCCTGGTTTACCAATATTTTCTGTTCACCGTTAAATTGATCCACATAGGAAAGCCACCACTGTATCTCTTCCTGAAACGCTTTGTTTATCCTATATCTGTGATAAGGAAGTTTCAGGGCCTTTACTGCACTATGAATACGAGCCGAGAAGCAACGACCACCACGAACTACCACAGAACAGTGCGATAACCGACCCCCTAACTGCTCCAACTCCTTCCTAGTTGCTTTTCTCTTGTTAACGAATGTATTAAGGTGATTCTTCAATTTAATCAATTTATCAACAGGTAATTTCACTTTCATAGTTATACTGTCTATCATAATACCAAGAAATCTAGTACTTGTAGAAGGAGTAACCATTTTTGAAAAATTAATGTAGAAGCCTAGGCGCCTCAATATAGAAATAAATTCTAATTGATTTAACCGACAGTCCTCATATGACCTACCTAGTACAGCAAAATCATCTAAGTAATTTACAACACGCTCATTACCGTGTCGAATAGCACAACGATATAAATAGTTCGATATTTTTGTAAATATATACGGGCTAGAAGACAGACCCATAGATAACCTATTGTCCAAAAAAAATCTGTCTACACCATTATTATTCCATATCAAACCTTGCCTATCCCTGTCCGACGGGTGAATACTGACAGCCCGGTAAGCATCCTGAATGTCAATCACCGATATGTAGTCACCATGTATAAGCATTTTCAATAATGTGTCGACACTTTTATAACGAAATTTACAACAGGTTTCTGATACAAAGTTATTCACTGACTTCCCATAGGGCTTACTGCAGTCTACTATAACCCTATAACCAGAACCTGCCGCCTTTGGTATGCAGAACATGTTATGGGAGCAAGTAGGACGCGTATTAGTTGGAGAAATATAGCCTTTATCAACTTCGGCCTGCAACTTTGCCTTAATAAAAGTGTTATGTTCCTGGACTTCTTTGCTGGTACAAGTGCAGTTATAAGAATTACTAAACTGTTCATTAATAATCTTAAAGCCAAAAATTACTCCATGCAATATATATTCCCAGTCCGGGTCGGTGTCATTTTGGAAAAAAGTCTCAACAAAAATTCGGCATGGCTTTATCATCGCAACTGCACCGGCAATTGTGTGTTGACAGCTACAAATTCCGTTGAAACAATCTTGAGAAACGGCAAAACTACGATTATAAGAACTATTAGAATATTTATCATAAGCGGTGACATAGAAGTAATCAAACCTAACCGATACCTCTAACCATGTTGCTTCAATTGGATTCCAACGGGGCATAGGCCCAGTTGCATGATTGCCAATCACCTGACTATCAATTAACCGACCCTGCACCGGCATGTCGCAACTGGCTACTTTTAGCAGAGTTGGGGAAGCACACCCTTCCCCATTCATTACTACAGTATTCATTGTAACGTCACCGCTATGAACAGTCCTATTATTAACAGTACACTTATTTAAATTTGTCTTATTATTTGTAGTTAACGTATTAATTTTCTGCGCATTTGAACTGTGTCTACAAGCCTTACTAATTTTTCAGTCTCTACGGCAATTTACTCGTTTGTGACTACGGCTGCCGCACCGCGAGCACCAGTGTCCATAGTCGCACGTCATGTTACCCCGTGAACACCCTTGTTCGCCATTGTAGGCAAAACAAGGTTTCTTACCATCACGCGTGTAGAGACGATTAGCACCACTAGTAGTGTTAGCGGAAATACCTGGTTTTTTATTGTCCTTGATATTTTCGAATGCATAGTGCCTTAATGCCAAATCACTGTTTCCTACTACGAACGCGTCGAAACCTTGTTTTTGAGCCAGCTTTCGAACTCCAGTGTCATATGCAACGTGTGCAGTGTTATTATAATTATTATGCTTAGCCTTAGCGCTGATATAACTTATATGGTTGAATAAAGCATGGCAAGCATTAATGTCATCATAAGAATTACTATCCTGAAACCAGGCACATGTTGACTCAATAAGTTCATAACCATTCAATTTTTTTACTTGCTTTCTCTCACACATGTGGTGCTTCAGCGTCCACTTACGTTGACGCCGCCTCTCCCTACTCGGTGTTCTACTTCCCGAACTTGATGAAGAAGACCTGCGACGACGGTGACACCGGTGCGCGCGACCCGCCTTGCTCCTACCCCTTTCTGCCGACACGTCCAACACCCGGAGTTCTTCCTCGACCATGGTCCTCTGCCTCTCTAACGCTGCTACCCGCTTCCGCCTTTCCAGCAATTCGACTTGCGACTTCAGCGCGGCCTCGTCCGCCGACAGGGTGTCTTCTAACACTGCTGCCGTCGCGCCACGCACCTCCGCTTTAACTTCAGTCGCCATTTTTTCTACTTGTTTCAACTGCTGCTCAGGCACAGGGTGTGCACGGGTTGCACGTTTTGTAGATGCTGATAACCTCATAGGACACAATTCATTGACCGGCAACACGTGCTTCTGACCACACGGCCCGCAGTAGTCAGTTACATGCTGCATGGGTCAAAACTCAAGGTAGTGCTCTGGGGCGCAGCTAGCAGGCGAGTGAGGTCTAGTGCACCTCACAAGGTTGGGGGGCGTGGTCAGACAGCGCCGCCTGCCCCCTGGTAGCGAACCCAGGAACCACAGTAGTGGAGTGACCAAAAGTAGTATAGCGGGAGTCCTTCTCTCTTACATCTGCATACAGGTCTGTATACGAGTTATATAATATATATAATATATATAATATATACAATATATATAATATATATAATATATATATAATATATAATATATTACATGTAGTATCACTTAAAAGACATATATAGTATATCATTTGAAGAGGATAGTGGTAGCCATTTATATTTGTTATTTTCACGCCATGAAGTCTTTTGTCAGTGCCGAGGTACTGGTCTTCCGGCCATATGACACCGTGGGCAAGCGCTGAGTCAGACTCCGGAGCCCATAGGCATTGCCTTAGGTGGAAGCGCAGGGCGCTCTACTCCACACTTGCTCTACTTAACAGTAATTAACGCCATGCTTACTCCCCTGGGAAATACCAGTATAGTCCGGTGCCCAGGCTGGGTTGATGTTGGGTGGGGTGTGCCTCGCCTGCCACCCATGCAGTGTAGCCTCTAAGGCTTCCCGCTGCCCTCCATCTCATATGACTTCATGCTCTCTCGATCATCATCATCATGCTGTCGGTCGCGATGCGACAAAGACTGCTTTCATTACTTGACTGCCGCTCTCCATTTACATTTCATGAAAGCTGCTTGCAAAAGTGTTGAAGTGCTGCTGGCTTTTGCAAGTTACCAGCGGCACTCTCTCGGGGAGCAAATAGAGGTCTCACACCAGCAAGAACATCTCCAGACAGGTGCAAAACTATTTGTCCCTGCAGTGGCTGGTCGGGAGATTTGGGAGTTCCCTTGATGCTGCCACAGTGGCATGATTTTCTGTTCAGGGTTTGCTCCCTTAGCCTTCGATTCTGTCAAGAACCTGTACCACAAGGCAGTGGTTTACAACTCTGCAGGGCAGGGGCGTCAAACTCCCTGAGGTATTGCAATACCTCGATACCTTTACCAAAAGTGATGAGAGCTCTAATGAGGTGACACTCAACAGTGGCTGGCCCTCGAGGCCTTATTACCATCATAACCAGACCAGGGCCACTCACCCCCTCCAACTCACCCTTTAGCTCTTTGGCTTGTCTTCCTGATGTGTATGTGTGGGGGTCGGGGTGGGGGTAGGGGTGGGTTGATATAGAGTAGGAGCAGATAACAAAGACACATGCAAAGGCAAACATTGACACCACCAAAGCTGATGGCAAGGGTAGAAACAACACTGAATCGGATGCCAAGGCATCTGAGTACATTACCCCCCCTCCCCCCCACACACACTGATACTGACACCAGATTCTAGCCTCCTGACCATACAGCCGCCCCCCACAGACAGCCCCCCCCCCCCCACACACACACTGATACTGACACCAGATTCTAGCCTCCTGACCATACAGCCGCCCCCCACGACAGCCCCCCCCCCAACACACACTGATACTGACACCAGATTCTAGCCTCCTGACCATACAGCCGCCCCCCACACACAGCCCCCCCCCCCCACATACATGCCCACTTACAGTCGTTGGGTGTGGGGTGTGGGGTTTGTGGGGGCAGACGAATCTTACCAGCTGGATCAACCTGATTAGATCTGACCGGAATCGAAATATGTTAATGTTGCAGCAATTACATCACAACCAGCCACATTTGGTGTTTCCTTTAAGAGTAATTAAGGATTGCATTACATTAAAAGAGAATAATTTCTATGTATTATACCTCATATCATGGTGGTATTATTAAACTGAGACATACTATTTATATTATTAAAGAAAACAATTGCAGATTTTATATTTATGTGATCAGGAAAATGATCTGGTGTTTGTGTTCTAGCAAACTATCCCTTAATTATGGTAACTGCTGCCTCATGACATTGCCGAGAATGAATGTGTGCAGGCTGTGTGTCGGTACCTTCCTGACTGAACCCCTGGTCAAGCCTCTCACACCCAAGCACATGCCACCCCCCATCACCCCCCCCCCCATATACACACATGGTGTACAGTGTGAGGTACACTGCTGACCAACATAGCCCCTGCTGCTTGCAAACAGGAGTGGGTGGTGTTACCATGGTTACTAATTAGGACAGGGTGTGGGTAACCTAAGGTGTGTGGGGGGTAGGTGGGAGTGGGGTAGAGGTGGATGGGTATTTCTTCCACAGCCTGCAACACTGTACGATTTGTGAGTGTGGGGGGGGGGGTCGGGGGGGGGGGGGGGGGGTAATGGGTGAGGCATGGGTGTGAGGAGGGGTATGTGTGTAGGGGGGAGGGCGAGATCTTGGTGTCAGTGTGCGGGGATTGAGGGGCAGGGGGTGTGGGGGTGCAGGGTGGAGCAGGAGACCACTTTCCAAGTCATCCTGGAATGCACTTGCTCACTTCTACTTCCAGAAAGCAGATATGATCAACGCTGTCAGTCGACCAGACCCTGACACCGAGGACAAGGAGGCCCCACCTCGTCCCCATACCTGACTTGACAACACTACAAACTAACCACTAATTGTCACTAACAACTAACAGGTGACCCAGCCCACTGCCTAACTAATCCCATCCTCACTTCACTTCTTCCTCTGGCCTTGGCTGGACTTACTGTGCATACAAGTGAATCTGGAGGGACTGAAGTTTGGATCCTGGTCGAGTCAAACCAATGACTTATAAAATAGGTACCTGTTGCTGCTCGGCGCTTGGCATTATGAGGTCAGGACAGGGACTGGGCGCTCAGTGTCAGGATAATGTGACTGTGTGGGACATCAGGTCATGACAATACCACCATGATATGAGATCTAATACATAAAAATCCTCTATTTTAATGTAAATTCAATTGTTAATTATTCTTAACTGAAACACCAAATGTGGCTGATGTGATAGTCACTTAATTGGTGAGGCAGGTTTGTCTCTTTCTACTGATATAAATATTTATTGCCAGTTGATATAGGCGATAACACATTTTCCTGGATATAGGCGATAACACATTTTCCTATTTTAAAGCCTACCAATTAACATACTGAAATACATCAACGGTACTGATTGTACCAACAGACTCTCAATTCAGGTGTTTCCCCAAGTTTATGTAGAATCAATTCTATATAATTGTTTTGCTTTTGAAAATGTGCTGCTTTTATCGGACTGTGCAGCTTTGAGTAATAATGATTAATATATATAGGTATGTATATACTAGGTGATGAATACTTGGCATGGAATAACATGTAGGTTTTCTATATTAACATAATGCATTATATATAGCATATATGTGTGTGAGTCACACCATAATAATGCCGGACATCAAAAAGCATCAATGTGGTAAGTATCGATCAATTGATTGATTGGTGGTTTATTTTCGCTTGTTGGCAGCATAGGCCATATTCGCAGCAAGAATTGTTTGTTTTTTATTCAAACATCGCTTTTACATATAATGTAAAAGCATACAACCAATAGACACCCATGAATTTAAAAAGCTGACAATCATATCATTTGCGCTCAAGGTAACTAAAATTCTAGATGAAAGTAAAGGGTTTTATTATGATTAGTTGATCAATTTTATATACTCAACTATTTGAGGTGGTACAGACCATCATCTTCATGCTGTCGGTCGCGATGCGACAAAGACTGCTTTCATTACTTGACAGCCACTCTCTATTTAGCTCTCTGCTGTGAGAGTTGCATCCATGAGTCGGTCTTAATGTCTCTCAGCTTCAGGTTTCTCTTGATGGTATCCTTGAACTGGAGACTAGGGCGCCCTCTCTTTCTGTAACCAGAAGACAGTTGAGAATAGAGGATCTGGTTGGGTAGCCTGTCTGATGACATGCTCATGAGGTGTCCAGTCCACCGGAGATTCTCTTTGATCAGAAGATCTACCATAGAGGGTAGCCCGTCCATATGAATATTTCCTTATCAGGTGGTACAGACCAGCTGTCCTAAGAAAAGGCTTGTTTCTTGTTTAATTTGAGTAAAAAAGGTCATTGTGAGTATCAGCTAAACTTGGAAATGGACAAAACAATGAAATAGTCTCATGATTTGGAAACTAAATTTAATTTAGTGAAATCACTCAGGCGAATCGCTACGAGGGCAGCAACTTGACATCGACTCAGATATTTATTACCACTTTGTCCAAAATGCACGGTCGGTGATTAAGCACTGGCGGGAAGGGGAGGGAGGGGGAAGGAGGGAGGGGTAGGGGTAGGGGGAGGAGGAGCGGGTGGGGAAGGCGAGGGTGGGTGGGTGGCCGTTGGATTTTGAAAAGTTGACAACTGGCCGAGTTATAGATAAATATATAACAAGTCCATCAGAACTGTCTGGCTGCATTGGCTAATTGGAACAATAGCATTGGTAATTTATTTAGTAATTACTCCAGAGTAGAGGAAGGGTGGTTGGTTGCTGGAGTTTTACGTCCTGGCAAAATCTAAGGTCATATCAGGACAGGTTCCGACTTGTGACAGTGCACACTGATGGTGAGTTTATAGTGCTGGCCCACTGCAAAATCAGGCTGCTGGCACCGTGACCCGATATCCCACTCAGTCACTTTATCCTGACACTGAGCTAACCAGTCCTTGCCCTAATGCAGAGTGCCAGGCTAGGAAGCGACATGTATCAATTTTGACATCACTGCTTTGACTCCCCACCGGGAACCGAACTCCCGACCTCCCGCCCTCCCGCACGCAAGGCCCACGCTCTACCGATTAGGGCACCGTGCCCGGTAGAGGAAGGAAGAGGAGGAGGAGGAGGAGAATGATTCATGTTTACCTCGTTAGTCATGAAGACATGTTAGTAGTACTGTCGATATGTGAAAGTATTGTGGCTTTGATGATACCTTCATGACATTTGGCAGACAGCTAGCATAGGCTTCACTGATGATTGTTCACTGTAGGCCCATCTCAAATTCGACCTCTGACAAAAATGGCAGTAACTTTTAAGATGGCCGCCATCAGTTACTACAAAGTATTTGATTTTGTTGTTTGGTTGTTGGAGTTTTACATCATGGCAACATCTAAGGTCATATCAGGATGCGTACCGACTTGTGACAGTGCACACTCATGGCGACTTTATAGTGCAGCCCCAGTTGGAAATCAATCTGCCAGCGCCATAACCCGATATCCCACTCAGTCACATTATCTGGACACTGAGTTAACCAGTCCTTGGCCTATCCTAATAATGCAGAGCATTACGCCAGGAAGCGACAGGAATGAATGTTAAAGTCATTGGTTTGACTCAACCGGGAACCGAACTCCCGACCTTCCGCACGCGAGGCCCGACAAACGCCATTTGGGCTGAAATTAAGCCATGGCTGCCACATTTGAGCTCAAACTGGAATCATTCCGATAGTAATATCTGGGGGGTTTTCGGCGAAGCTGCCACATCTCCTACACAATGTTGTATTCAATATGAAATTGTCAATTTTTTCCTGGAAATCACAATAGCAAATTATATTTTGCAGAAAACAAATGAAATGGATTAATTGTCTTTTGCAGCCTAATCCTTCATATAATTTGACGGTGAATTTATGGATAGGGTACGTCTGAGTTCGTAAAATATACCATACACATATATATTATATATATGAGACTGTCTCAAAAGGTGCTAAGCAAAATGGGACAAACCTTTGTCCATTGTAACAATCAACACACTATCTGCTTATGCATTTGCTCAGGATAAGCTGATTTGTTTTTTACATGGTGTTTCATAATCCCAATAGAATATATATTGATTTGAAGAAAATGTCCTTGTGTTTTCAGTGTAACCGTTTCTGTGCTGTTTTGTGTCAATCGTATACATATATACCAAGAAAATCAAAAAAAACTAACATAGGCTACTACCCATACCAACCAATTATCTATCTGCTACTGAAATGCAGGAAATCAAATACCTTATCAGCAGCCACTGTGTGGTAAGATAACACCAACACTACAACTGGCCAGCATTGAAAACAAGCCTGGTTAGCCGGGCTTATATGCTATGGACAGTATAAATACAGCCTCAATCAAAAAATAAATTGTAATCGTTACTATGGACAAAACACGAAGAGTTAGCACCTATTGAGGCTTATATACTTTGATATTATATATATAGATAGTGATAAGACTGTTATCTCATGTAATAATCTCTATAGTGCCCCGCTCCTTCCTGGGAGGAGGGGCGGTACTGACATGCTTCACTCCGCATGTATATATACACAGACAGGGGGGGGGGGGGGGAGGGGCGAGGGGGGGAGGGGCGAGGGGAGGGAGGGGCGACGGGGGGGGAGGGGGAAGGGGGAGGGGGCGGAGGGGAAGGGCGAGGGGGGAGGGGGCGACGGGGGGAAGGGGGGGGACAGGCGCGAGGGGGGGAGGGGCGAGGGGGGGGGAAGGGGCGGGGGGAGGGGATGGGGAACAAGGGGGGAAGGGGAGGCGAGGGGGGAAGGGGCGGGGGGGATGGGGCGAGGGGGGGAAGGGGCGAGGGGGGAAGGCGGCGTGGGGGGAACGGGGCGAGGGGGGGGAATGGGGCGAGGGTGGTGAAGGGGCGAGGGGGGGAAGGCGCGAGGGGAGGGGAAGGGACGAGGGGGGAAGGGGCGTGGGGGGAAGGGGCGAGGGAGGGGGGAAGGGGCGAGGGGGGGAATGGGCGAGGGGGGAAGGGGCGTGGGGGGAAGGGGCGAGGGGGGAAGGGGCGTGGGGGGAAAGGGGCGAGGGGGTGAAGGGGCGAGGGAGGGAAGGGGCGAGGGGGGGAAGGGGTGACGTGGGTATTACTATTAGTGAGGTGGCCTATATTATAGTGGAATAGGCAACTGCCGAGTTTGTCTCCTGAGAAGGGACTGCAGCGTGACCTGGGGCCGTATTCATGAGCTCGGGGTAGGGCTCTAACCGTAGGATAGGGTATCCCCCCCGGCTAACGGTGGAAAATCCGTATTCATGAGCATAGGGTAGCCCTACCCTGGGGCCCTAACCGGGGGGTACGCTACCCCACTTTCGACCCAGGGGTAAGCCACTATCGCAAGGGGATAGTGAGTGTGTGTGGCTCTGAATCTATTCAATGCGATCATATTTGATAGATTTAAATACGCAATAAGTGAAATTTATTCAAATTAACCCTTAATCCGAAGCGAAATTAACAGTGACGCCGTAACGGCGGCGATATTAGTATTTTCGAATCGACGAATGTAAAGTACACAAATCGCGCAAAAATGGCCGCCGCCGTCGCCGCCGAATCGGCGTGAATTCCTTACGCCCAAATCTATTCAATGCTGTCATATTTAACAGAATTACATACGCAATATGTGAAATTTGCTCAAATTAACCCTAAATGCGAACCGATATTAATGCTGACGCCGTAGCGGCGTCGATATTCATATTTTCGAATCGACGAATGTAAAGTACACAAATCGGCGCAAAAATGGCCGCCGCCGTCGCCGCCGAATCGGCGTGAATTCCTTACGCCCAAATCTATTCAATGCTGTCATATTTAACAGAATTACATATGCAATAAGTGAAATTTGCTCAAATTAATGCTAAATGCGAACCGATATTAATGCTGACGCCGTAACGTTGTCGATATTAATATTTTCGAATCGACCAATGTAAACAAAGCGAAGGGGTAGCTATCCCGAGCTGCTAGAACATTGGTGAATACCGATTGACCTACTTAAGCGCCACGGTTAAACCACGGGATAGCTACCCAACGGCTAAGCCTAACCTCCGGCTAACCCTACCCCGCGCTCATGAATACGGGCCCTGGGGCCAAATGTAAGAGTCACAATTTATCGGCTGCGGAGTTTAGGGCGGCCGGCGGGTTATCTATTGTCGGCGTTAATAAATGTGTCACGGGGGATGTATCAGTCCAAAGCGCGCGCGGGTTAGCTAACGTTTCAGTTATTTATAGATTTGGGAAATCCCTCTGCCTTTGTAGCCATATATTAGGCTCAAATATATTAAATGCGAGCATATTTAACAGAATTACATACTCAAATCGTGAAATTTCAATAAATTAACCCGAAATTCGAAGCGTTATTAAGGCTACCGCCGCATTGGCGGCGATATTACTAGTTATATTTTCGAATCGACGAACGTAAAGTAAACAAAAACGCCGCCGCCGCCAGTATGGAACGCGACGTCGATGCAGCGGCGATTTGTTTACATTACGTTCGGCGATTACTATCGCCGCCAATGCGGCGGTAGCCTTATTAACGCTTCGAATTTAAGGTTAATTTAATGAAATATCACGATTTGAGTATGTAATTCTGTTAAATATGGTCGCTTTGAATAGATTTGGCCCGAATCCGCCCCTAACCTGCACGTTATCCCAGGCTCAAGTTGGAGTTAGTGAAGACGACGTTAACGCTCGAGGCGGTAGCCTAACCCGCCCTGATACATTGAGACTTTGGCCGCTAACCCGGGAAATCCGCACGACGCGTGGGTTACGAGCCTTAACCCGGACTCTTACATTTGGCCCCTGGTGTGTGTACAGATTTGTAGCAGTGGACTTAGTCTGTCTCTTATTTCTAGCAATCCATTATAGGCCCTATACCAAAGATTCTACTATATATATATATATATATAGGGATCAATAGAACCGGGCGTGGTGGCCAAATGTGTAGAGTGAGGGCCTCATGTGGGGGAGATTGGGAGTTTGGTTCCCCATCGAGTCAAACCAATGACTTATAAAATTGATACTTGTCACTTCCTAGCTTGGTGCTCGGCATTACTAGGATAGGGCAATGACTGGTTAACTCAGGGTTAGGATAATGTGACTGAGTGGAAAATCGGGTCACGATACCAGCAGCCTGATTTCTCATTAGGGCAGCTCTGAAGACTGAATAATCCTCTCGTATGGTGACGTATGTGATTTTTTGCCGCTACGTCATTATGCGTTAAGTGTGCGTTAGGTGAGCATTGGTATACATTGATGTACGTCGGCGTTTATTGACATACTGCGGTGCATGTCAGGGGCTCGGCAAAGTTTTATGCATGCACAAAACTTTCAACGTACGACAACGCATGGGTCATAGTTAAGGTGCACGTCGAGATATGTTAGATGTGCATTGGAGGAACATTGTTCCAACATTGTACTATGTTGACTGTCATTCCTCTGACGGAGAGCATTCAGTCCCCGTGTTGCCAATGTAACGCCAACATATGATGACATTGTTCTAACATATGCATAATGTATGGCTGACACACGGTTGGCGTTTCTCAACCGTGTCTCGACGTATTTGATGTATAGCGCATGCGTCTGGCACTCGCTTAACCCTAGGTCACACCTACCCTGATCAGGGGCCGGACAAGCCCCGGACCATGATCCCTGGCTCATCCGTGGCTGGTCCTTGGTGATCCTTGGTGGACCTTGGTGATCTTTGGCTGGTCTGGCCATCATATGCGGTGATCCGGGGAATATTGCAATCTGGTCATGGTCCGGGTAGTCTGGGGGTGAACTGGGGTAGTATGTGTACCATCCGGGGCAGTCCGGGGCAGTCCAGGAGTTTTTTTAACCGGATGAGCCACGTTTTAGCCATGGTTTAACCTGGAACATCCCCCGACATAGCCATGGACCACTCCAGGACTGCCCAGATAAGACCCAGACAAGCCGGATGAGCACATATTAGCCACGGATCGCCCGGTTTACCATGGATCAGTCCATGGATGAGCCCCGTTTTTGAATATATATAGCAGGAGCAAGTCCACTTCATTCGTCACTTGCAGCTTGACTCTCAGATGGTTCACATCATGGATGCCTGCATGAGGCAGTGCAGGCAGCAACAACATCTGCTGAACTGGCATTTACAGCTACATCAATAACAGAATGTTAACAACATGATTATGCTGCAAGTTCTGAAGATCCATAGAAGACATAAGAGAAGACAGAGAAGAAGTGTGTGCGTCGTCCATTGTAAGAGAGAAGCATTCAATTTGGCAAGTTCACAAGTCTAATGCAAGAGTTACGTATCAAAGATGTTTGTGCCCACAGAAACCTTCTCCGCATGGATCCGGGTATGTTCGAGGAGGTTCTCCTTTGCATCCTTCCCAGAATCAAAAAGCAGGACACTTTCTACAGAAAGGTGTTAACACCTGGATTGAAACTGTCATTCACACTGTGATACCTAGCCTCTAGTGACAGCTATCATTCACTCATGTACGCTTTCCGAGTTCCTCACAACACCATCTCACTCACCGTTTGTGATGTGTGTGAAGCTATAATTGCAGAGTATGCCGAGTAGGTTATCCAGGCTCCAACTCCAGAACCGCAATGGAGAGGTATTGCTGAGCAGTTCTCAACAAGATGTCAGTTTCCCCATTGCCTAGGAGCCCTTGGTGGGAAACATATCCTGATCCAATGCCCAACCCATGGAGGGTCTGAGTATTTCAACTAAAAGGGATTCCACTCTATCATATTGATGGCTCTAGTCGATGGTGACTACAAATTCTCCTAGGTCAACTTTGGGAGCAATGGCTCTGCAAGAGACGCTCAAGTCTTCAACCATTCAGAACTGAAGCAGTACATAGAAAAGGAACATCTTGGTATTCCAGCTGCAGAACCACTGCCGCATGATGAGCGGGATATGCCTTACTTCATAGTTGCTGATGATGCATTCACCCTGAGAACGTAGTTGATGAAACCGTTCTCCAAGCGTCACCTAACAATTCCGGAAAGAATCTTCAACTACTGACTGTTTTGGGCCCGCCAAATCATGGAAAATGCATTTGGGATTCTTGCTCACCGCTACCAGTGCCTCCTACCAACCATGACACAGAGGCCAGCGACAGTTGTGTCAATAGAGTTGGCATGTATCTGACTACATAATTTGACGCGGATGTGGTATGCAGCTCGTCACAACGTAGAGATGGACCAGGAGGACACCAATCACAAGATCGTTCCTGGAGCCTGGAGACTGAACAATCCTCTCACCGACATCTATGGTGCACTTGGGAACAGAATGAGATACCACATGCAATATCTTAGTGCCTATTACGTGTCTGAGGCTGGATCGGTGCCTTGGCAAGATGCTATGATATGCACTATTATGTTGTCCACACGGTTTCTGAGCCTCCCGGTTGTAATCCCGGTGGCGGCACAGGGAGAGCAGGGAACAGACCTGGTAGTTTAGGCTGTGGAGGTTGTGCTTGTGCTTGTGGAATTTGTATCTCTTGTGTTTGTTCTTTCTGACATGCCAGTTGTAGGCTTTCCATCCATAAATGCATCGCCAAGGCAAAACTCTCTGCATAGAACTGTCCCAAAAGTGAGGGGTCAATATCTTCTGCTATCTACTCCAGCCACAATCCCCACAGTATCGCCGCTGACACTTTCAATGGGTGTCATCATCATCGTGCTGTTGGTCGCGAAGCGACAAAGACTGCTTTCATTACTTGACTGTCGCTGTCCATTTAGCTGTCTGCTGTGAGATTGATGTCCATGAGTCGGTCTTAATGTCTCTCAACTTCAGGTTTCTCTAGATGGTATCCTTGAAGTGGATACAAGGGCACCCTCTCTTTCTGTAACTAGAAGACAGTTGAGAGTAGAGGATCTGCTTTGGTAGCTTGTCTGATGACATCCTCATGAGTTGTAGGTTGAGTTGCTGGTTGAGTTGCTGGTTGACTTGCCAGTGGTGGATCCTGGTCGGTTGACATAAAATTATTGTCATCATCATCACCGCAAGTAGGTAGTAGGGTGAGAGTTGCTGCACCAGAAGTTGAAGCTGTTGATGTGGATGTAGCTGTTGCTTTGGCTGTTGTTGCTGTTGAATCTGGCAGCATGGGTTCCAACTGGGACTGCAGAGTGACACCTGATCTGGACGGCTGCCGCACGATATGACCCCTCAGGAAGCCGAAATGCTCCTTGATGTAGATCTCCCGATCGGACAACTGCGTTGCTGTGGCACCAGGCTTGACATCGCTCAGTTTTCCCACCTTGGTCCATATAGACTCGTACCAGGTGATGAGCAGTTTATGCTCGTTCGGGTAAACACCACACGTGCGAGAGGCACGCTAGCCACGCTAGCCACATGTTGTACCAAACTTCTTTTTTTGTTCTCTCATGCATTGACAGACGTTACCACTACGTCGGACCGATGCTACGCTTACGTCCACTATGTTGCGCTGACGTCCAACTTTTCCCTCGGCGCAGAAAAGTTTGAAGCATCTCGACATAAAAAAGAGATTGTATGTGTTGGCGCCACACTTGCAAGATGCGTTGTAATGTGACAGGGCCTTAAGAAACTACAGGGCCGGCTGGGACAGCGGGCCCCAGGGGGTCAGGGCTGGGCGTAGGAGGGTAGTTGCATATGAGCGAGTACCGCTGCATGGCCATGTAGTAAGTGCGTATACTTGACTGTTTAGACTAAGTTGAGTACTGTTTGTGCTAAACCTTGGGTTGTATGGAAATTGTATATGACATTATTGATACTGGTCGGCTGTAGGAGGCTCCGCTTGGTGAGATAGAACACACCCACACCCAGGCCCACACCCACTCCCAAACACCCACACCCACGCCTATACCCACACCCACCCCCACATCCACCCCCCACACCCACATGCACACCCACACCCACACCCACCCCCACACCCACGCCCACGCCCACACCCATGCCATACCCACACCCACACCCACACCCACCAACCCACCCCCCCCCACCCCACACCCACACACCACCACACACACCCACACCCACACCAACACCCATCACCCACACCCACATCCACAACCACATCCACACCCACACCCACACCCACATCCACACCCACATCCACACCCACACACCCACACCCACACCAAGACTCATGCCCATTCCAACACCCATGCCCACAACCACACCCATACACACATCCACGCCCATACCCACACCCACACTCACACCCACACCCACACCCACACTCATACTCATACACACACCCACACCCACACCCACACCCACACCCACACCAACTCTCACAGCCACACCCACTCACAGACACCCACACGCACTCACAGACACCCACTCCCAGACACCCACCCCCACTGCCAGACACCCACACCCACTCCCACACACCCACACCCACACCCACACCCACACCCACTCCCACACACTCCTAAAGCAGCCTCCCTCATCACCCCCTCATCATGAACCTCTCCATCACCAGACGGCCTCTAGCTTGATGGCACATGGTGAATGAGACCTCTCCCCCTCCACCCCCCTGCCCACCCGCCCTCACCCACCCACCCTCACCCACTCACCACTGGGGCCAGCACTTCCCATTAGGCACGACTTGCTCCTTATCCAATTCCTGCCAAATGGTGTGATACGGTGTGTTCCCTAGTGAAATTAGCCCTTTTATATATTTGAGATATTTGAGATATTTGAGATCCTGGAGACATTGGAGATATTTGAGATGTTTGAGATGTTTGAGATGTTTTGGATGTTTTAGATATTTGATATATTTGAAATAGTGTAAACATTTTAGGATATTATTGATATCTTAGAGATCTTAGATATTATATAAAGTGTAGGTAGGTTAGATATTTGAGATAGTTGAGATATATTATAGATATTATAGATATTATAGATATTATAGATAGTATAGATATTATAGATATTAAAGATATTATTGATATTATATATATTATATATATATTATATATATTATATATATTATATATATTATAGATATTATATAGATTATAGATATTATAGATATTATATATATTATATAGATATTATATATATTATTCGTATTATATATATTATACATATTATAGATATTATGGATATTATGGATATTATAGATATAAGCATATTACCTATGTTGGGTAGGCAACATGGTTAATTCATGCACGAGGCAAAGAATGAACCCGCAGCACCTGACCTCCGCCCCGCCCACCCCTCACTTCTCGCCTGACACTTGCCCGGGTAACTTCTCACCCAGCTGCAGAACTCACAACACTGATTTCACTTTTCTTTATGTGCACTTACTCTACCTTTCTTTTGCTTGTAGTGATTTCACATTTACCCTATCTACACAACTACAGCTGCCGGCCATCAACTTTAGAAGTTGGTGAACGCGATGTGTTGAAACCACCGGGGTTTGAACCTACATGAAATACTACACATCTTGAGTTGGCTGTCACACAGCACACGCTTCTGTACACCTCGGTCTCGTGTGTGTGCTCCTCACATATCGTCCATACTGACATGATAGGAACCTTGCCATGCACCAGCTCGTTCCTCGTGTTAAGTAGTATCTCATGTTCATATTTAACTGTTTGAAGTGTAGCATTCATTTCTCTATGATTAGGAATTGTTATGAAGCAGTGCAACATTCTTCAATCCTTGTTCAGGTTGTGGGTATCATTGCTCGCCGGTGTCTGTGTACAGTTGTGACAGTGTCATTTACCTCTGCTCACTCACGGGTGATATGACAGTTTTGTTTTTATCTGGAACGCTATTGTAGTGATGCTCACAAATTACAGTATTGTTGTCAGCATTTACTTGTCCTAATTGGGGATTTTCATCTGAAGTAATGCGAGTATTATTTCTGTTTGTCCATTAACGTCTTTTACGCGGTGATAGTGACAGTGACAGATACATGCCTATATGGCTGCAACCCTCAGGCACAGTCACTCTCGCAGCTCTGTATCTAAAACTCTAACCCAGGCATGCACACAAATTACAGAATTTGCTGTCAGCATTGACTCGTACTAAATATCAGAATTTCATCGGAAGTAGTGCAACTATTATTATTTTATTTTATTAACGTTTGTTCCATTCTCCGTATTGTGGTGACAGTAATTATTGTCTGCCTAGTCTGTACGTTCAGCCACTTGCTGTACCCGTGGGCTAGGATAATGTAAACTACACGTTCAACCGCTTCCTCCTCAGTGCTGTACTGGCGGGCTAGGATAACTGCGTAGAGAAGTTTCCTTATCTAATATGACATTAAGTCTTGCTCATAATTAATAGAATTTACTTGTACCAGTGATTACTACTACTCGCTTGCCTGTCCCCATGCTGTTCATTTCGTTTACCGTGTTTATCGAGGTGATAGTAATCTTTGCCACTTGTGATCATAATTAACTGAAGTTAAGCTGTGCAGTGAATAGTCACTAAATAATAGATTTGGTTAATTGCTCCTAAGTTAACATAACCTGATCTAAAGGAGTCCAAATTATCATGCCATCGCAGTGACAATAGCCTAAACCTTTCCAGTTCACGTTCTTCAGTTTAGCACAATCATTTTAACTTGCCCTCATGAAATTATAGAGACATTAGATATATTAGAGATATTAGAGGTATTAGAGATAGTATATGTATTATAAATATTAGAGATATTAGAGATATTAGATTATTATATATAATAGATATACTAGAGATATTGGAGATATTATATATGTTAGATGTATTAGAGATATTAGAGATATTAGATTATTATATATAATAGAGATACTAGAGATATTAGATTATTATATATAATAGATACACTAGAGATATTACAGGTATTATATATATTAGAGATATTATCCAAAGCCTCTGATACCCCAGTGACAGAGTGGTGATTAATAATGCAGATGCTGACCCAATTTGAAACCATATAAAAACCCAACTACCTACCCACATAATTACCCACCCTTCTAATTACCCATCAACATAATTAACCACCTTATTGGACGCGCTGGCCTAATCGGTAAAGTGCAGACTTCCTATGCGGAAGGTTGGGGAATTCGAATCCCGACAGAGTCAAACCAATGACTTCCAAAATGCATAGTTGTAGCCACCACTCATTGGTTTGACTCGACCGGGAACCGAACTCCCGACCTTCCGCATGCGAGGCCCGCTCTCTACCGATTAGACCACCGCGCCCGGTGGCTCACTGATGCACTCACTGCCCATGGATCGGTCATCTCAAGGTTGAATGAGAGGCAGGAGTACGGATTAGACACACATGAAGCACCATGTGACCATGTCAACTGCATTGTCGGCTGTTGCATTGACTGGTACCTGTATAGTGTGTGTGTTGGGTGCAGGTGGCGTGTGTGGTGGTGTGTGTGTGTGTGGAGGGGGTGGCTGGCTTGCTTCAAGGTGATCAATCCATCTCACCTGTATACATCACCTGCGTCTCCCTGGAGACGGGACAGATCCGTGAAACAGTCTCCCAGACCAAGTGGTTGAAGCACCAACAGTAGAAGCATTTGAGAGAAGGCTGGATAGACGTTTGAGAGGACGCCCACAATTATATGACTTCAGGGCAATGTCGACCTCCATATGTGTGCAAACAAATAAAGTTATTTTTTTGCCATAACAAGCTGGCATGAGAGACCCAATAAGGCCTAGATTAGCCAGAAGAGGATATGTATGTTAATGTGTAAGTTAATGAGTGTGTGTGTAGAGGGAGCGGGGGGGGGGCGGGATGGAGGTATCGTTGAAAGAGTGAAAAGGCATACTACCATTTCTTTTGGTTCACTGTTGATGAAGCAGGGGAAATTTCAATCGCAGACGATTATCTTCCTCATTCAACTGCTCCTTGCCCTATCCTAATAATGCGGAGCACCTGGCTAGGAAGTTGACTCGACCAGGGTTCGGACACACGGTCCCACAATCTACCAAGATGGGAGACAGATGCTCTAACTCATTCAGCCATTCCATCCATTTGTACTATTTCTGGATGCCCCGGCCATCAGAGCCCCAGAGATACCACAACACTCTCCCCAGCTGCATTCTGATGATGGTCTGTCAGTTCACATCTGATGCCTCTCTCAAACAAACTGATAAGGAAGAAAGGGAAGACAAGTCACGAAAGATTGAGAGTGAAGAAGTTGTGCTTTATTGGCATCAACTCCTGTTCAACTACTAGTGACCTATCACCCTGACCCCTTACCTTCGGTCCACACAAAGCCTCATTACTCTATTTAGGATGTATCAGAATCAGTGCTTACAGCCCATTGAACCAGAGTCCCATGGTTGTTGCACACAGCTCAGTTTGTATATGAAAAGTGGAGCATCAGACAGAGTTTCTGGGTTCCTGCTCAAGAGAAGAGTGTGTTTCACTCAAGACTCAAGAGTAGAGTGTTGTCACTTCAATAGTCCATCTAGAAGTGCATCTAGAATAATCAATATCAGAATCAGGCTATCGTGGTCAGGTGGGGCAAAGGGGCGCAGGTGATTGGGCCTCCCACAGCCAGCCAATCATGCACCCCCACAGCCTGGGTGGCAATGCCCCCAATATGGGTAGCTGTCACTCAGCCAGCTGTAGGTGGTGTCCATACTGTATGTAGATGAGGCTGGTGTGCTTGCCCATCGGCCCTGTGGTAACAGGTAGTTGCAGACAGTTACAATAAATATGTATATTAAAAATGTCCTTCTCCTCCACTTGCACCCTTACTGGTGCAGAGAGGGAACATTTCACCAACATTAACTGTCTCTTATATAGGAACATCTCATCAACATCTTGGGCACTATGTATTAACATATATGTCACATAGTCTAATATGTCACACAGCGAGTGGGGCACCCATTGCTTTTCTATTACATAACCTTGGTCCCCACTCCGTCGCCCGAGGATAATAATGCTCTCTGCCAATATATAATTCCGAACTGAAAATCTGTATATTTGTTCACATTGACTGCATTATATCCTTGTGATTGGTATTGTTACTTTAATTTTATTTGTTTACCGTAGTCATATTATTACAACTATTAATTATACATGACACTTCATAATTTAACAAAAAAGTGACATAGGTTTCCGCAGTAATCCATTCTATTTGATTGATTCAATATTCCCTTCTACGTGCGAAGAAATGCTTAATAAGTGCAGCAGCTAAGTTATATACCTTGAATAGAATCTAGATACTTGCTTTGCTTTTGATGGGACTGGGTAGCTTTAATGAGCATGTTTTTGCATGGACGAAGGAAATGAAAAGCGACTATGGGAAGCGGTTTAAAGCGGCACGGTTATCTACTATGAATTTTCTATTAATGATTATAACACTCAGGTATGATTAATTTGGTCAAAGTATGTGCATGGCTTACAAGGTGAAGATTCTTTTCTCTGATCAGCTGCAGGTACGATGACGGGTGGTTCCTGGACCATTTAAATAACGAATAGAAAAGTTCACCTTATCCCATAATGAGTCACATATTTGCTTTACAAATATAAAGGAGTCAATTTTATTGTTGATTAAAGTGGCATAGTCCGATGACTTTATCAACATTTCAAATTTTAAAAATGTATCTAAATTTGATTATATATATCTAAATTAAATACATGTGCACTTATTACGCATTTCTTGCTGCATATCAGATAATAGTAAGTCAGTTTAATCAAACCTGCTACCGTCTATGGTGTCAGGGTTTTGGCAAGCTTGCCAACATTATTTGTGCATGTTTGCACTTCAAATATTTCAAAGGTTAGTGATTTTAAATAAAACTTACTTCAAACTAAAGTAAGGTAGATTATAGCGATCAATTTAATATACTTATCGTCGCAAATGAAAAGAAATCAAAATGATTGGACTATCGTATAGCTTGTACAGGATCCTGGTCACATGACCAGTGTAGTGGGGGGGAGAGGTAAATCGGAAATATTCCGCATAGTCTAGAGCGGGACTCGAACCCACATCTCTTTGCTTGCCGAGCCAGTGTGCTAACCATGACACCACCTAACCTCCCTGATGTCACCACCCTACCCACGCCTACCTGTATATGCGCCTCCTTGCGTGAGAGGTTTGTATAGACTAAGGACACAACTTTAACCAATAACAAGTAGCAGAATCAAAAGCCGCTATATTATAATATCGATCATTTAGCTTTCTTTTCAAATGTCCCGGTCAGAATCAGACTGACTAAGTAGAAATAGGTTTGATTTGATTGTTGTTGTTTTACGTCCCAGCAACATCTAAGGTCATATCAGGACGGGTACTGACTTGTGACAGTGCACATTCATGCCGACTTTATAGTGCTGTCCCAGTGGGAGACCAGGCTGCCAACACCATGACCTGATATCCCCCTCACTCACATTATCCTGACACTGAGTGAACCAGTCCTTGCCCTACCCTAATAATGGCAAGAGCCTGGCTAGGAAGTGACAAGTACCAATTTTATAATTCATTGATTTGACTCAACCAGGATTCAAACCCACAAACCTATGATCCCCGATCTCCCAAAATAGA
This sequence comes from Branchipolynoe longqiensis, assembly GCA_030323885.1. Classification (NCBI taxonomy): domain Eukaryota; kingdom Metazoa; phylum Annelida; class Polychaeta; order Phyllodocida; family Polynoidae; genus Branchipolynoe; species Branchipolynoe longqiensis. The sequence continues at coordinate 4,685,723 of CM059191.1, forward strand.
AGGATGCTCAAATCATTTGGCCATCCCGTCTGGTCAAACAAAAAAAGAGGAAGTTTATTTAATTTAATGACGCCTCTAGAGCACATGGATTTTTATCATCGGCTATTGGACGTCAAAATTTGGTCATTCTGACACATTTCTTTACAGGAAAGCTGCTGCCGCCACATAGGTTACGCTTTCCAATAAGGTCCAGCAAGGTTTTTTTTTATATGCCCTTACCCACAAACAGGAGAGCACATACCACAGCCTTTGATGAACAAGTGGTGGACAACTGGTTGGAACCGAAAACAGCCCAAACTGCAAATGTGTCCACTGCGCAGGATCGATCGGATGACCCACACCTTCACAGCTAGAGACTCGACTGCCTGAGCTACATCCCCACACTAACCTGCCCTCTAATGACATTAGCAAGAATTAATATTGGTGCTGGGAGCACGGGGCGGGAATGGGGCGGGCATGGCGCGGGCACGGGGCGAGCACGGGGCGGGCACGGGGCGGGCACGGGGCGGGCACGGGGCGGGCACGGGGAGGGCACGGGGCGGGCACGGGGCGGGCACGGGGCGGGCACGGGGCGGGCACGGGGAGGGCACGGGACGGGCACGGGGCGGGCACGGGGCGGGCACGGGGCGGGCACGGGGCGGGCACGGGTGGGCACGGGGCGGGCATGGCCGCCGTCCAGATTACATGTCGAAACGGTTAATGACTTAAATTAATCACTCGGCCCTGAATTGCGCCGTGTCCGGCCGGCAGGTGGTGTCTGCTTGCGCGTCCGAGCACCTCGGGGAAGGAGGGCTGGGTGAGCGCGATACAGTTGACGTTGTAGAAGCTGTCCAGGAGCACATAATTAACCCTGTAGTGCTTGAAGAGGGGTGGGTGGGGAGGGGGTGAGGGGGTGAGGGGGGAGGGTGGGGTGATGGGAGGGGCGAGAGGAGGGGGAGGGGAGGGGGAGGGGCTGAGGGGGAAGGGGGAGGGGAGGGTGGGTGGAGGGGACGGAGGAGAGGAGGGGAGGAGAGGTGAGGGGGAGGGTAGGGTGGAGGGGCTGAGGGGGTGAGTGGGGGCGTGGAAGGGGAGGGGAGGGGGAGAGGAGGGGGAGGGGAGGGAGGGGAAAGGATGCGATACAGTTGACGTCAACTTCTCACCACCCACCTCACAAGAACCCTCTCCTCAGGCCTTTCACCAACAATCCACAGAGCCACGGCCTACCTCCGAGATGGGACCCACGGTCACCCTCACACCTCCTACCGCCTCAAGGACGCCATCATCACCTTAAAGGACTCCCATGGACACCACATTGTAGACTCCGCCCTGAGCCCTTACAAGCCACCATGGTTTTCCATTCCAGTGGAAATCCAAACCACCAACCTAGTTGCTGCCAAGGCGGTTTACATCACCCCAGAACTCCACTCTCTGCCATAACTCAGGCAAAGGTGGACTTTCCCCTCGCAAAGACGGTCTGCACCGATGGCTCCTTTAACCCAACATCGGGTAGAGCGGAGCCGGAACCTTCATCCCCTTCTCCAACACAAAGAACACCACCAGGGTGTCAGACTTTGCTTCCACTCTCGATACCGAGCTCGCCACCATTCACTTGCCCCTCGAAGACCTCCACAACTCAAGTGCCATCATCATTCCTGACTCTCTGACTGTCATCAAAGAGATTGCCCACCCAAATGCCTGACACTCCCTTGCCGACGTGATCCAGATTATAATCTTGACCAGACATCAGGCACACCTCAACACAGTCCTGCTATGGGTCCCCTCGCATATAGGACTCTATGGTAATGACCAGGCCGACTGTGCCGCTCTAGCCGGTGCCAACCAAGCAGACCTGGAGACAGCCATCCCTCCATCCATCACCAAACTGACAGCCACCACCAAACTCTGGGAATGCGCTACACAGAAGGAACAAGTATGGAACACTTATTCAATAAGCTGGTTCTGGTACACCCTGGTCAGAACTACCATCCCCCTTCCAGTCGGCCTTCCTGCTTCTACCCAAGTTGCCGTCACCCGCTTCAGGACTCGCTACCACCATTGGATTGATGTCCCCAACCTCCAGAGCTGTCCCTGCAGCACTAAGATCTTCAATGTGGCCCACATACTCACCTCATGTGGCACCGTCAACAGATCTGCCATCAGTGACTTCCTGGAGGACCCTGACCACCAACTCAGCGACAATAGGGCCGCTCTGGCTATCCTCTCCAGGATTTCCAAGTCATCCTGGAATGCACTTGCTCGCTTCTACCACCAGAACACATATATCATCAACGCGGTCGTGCACCCAGACCATGACACCAAGGACTAGCAGGCCCCACCTTGATGCCAGAGCTGACTTGACACCACCACCAACTAACCACTAATTTTTACTAACAACTAAGAGGTAACCCCCCCCATTGCCTAACTAATCCCATCGTCACTTCACTTCTTCCTCTGGCCTTGGCCGGACTTACTGTGGATACCAGAGAATCTGGAGGGACTGAAGTTTGGATCATGGTCGAGTCAAAACTATGACTTATAAAATCGGTACCTGTTGCTGCTTGGCGCTTGGCATTATGAGGTCAGGACAGGGACTGGGCACACAGTTTCAGGATAATGCGACTCCTTGGGACATCAGGTCATGGTGCCGGCCGGCCTGATTTCCCAGTGGGGCAGCACTATAAAGTTGCCATGAGTGCACACTTTCACAAGTCGGTGCACATCCTGGTATGGCCTAGCGTCTTGCTGGGGCGTAAAACTACACCAACCACCCAGCCTCCCGATGCCCTCTCAGAGGACTGTGGTTGGGCTCGTAGACTGCCTTTTCCCTTCCTCCCCCCCCTTCCCACGCCCCTTCCCCCTCCTTGAGGGGAGGCAGAAGGGGCGTGGGAAGAGATGGGGGGGTAGGGAGGTAAGTACTAAGAGGGCAAGATAAAAGGGGAGGGAGGGGGAGGGTAAGGGAGGATGGAGAAATGCGAGGGGAGGAGGTAAAGGGGGAGGGGTTGGGTGGAGGGTAGAGGGGAGGTAGAGGGCAAGCGGTGGTAGAGAGAAAAGGAACGGCATGGAGCGGAGGTGGAGGGGAGGGGAGTGGAGTGGAGGGAGGGTTATCTGGGGGTGAGAGGGCAATGGAGAGAGGGGGAGTGGAGGGCATTGCAGGGAGGGGAGAGGAGTGGCGGGGAGGGGAGGTAGGGAAGGGGGAGGTGAGAGTTGGAGGGGGAGGGGGAGGGGGACGGGGTATAGGTGGAGGGGGTTGGGTGGACAGCCTACGGGAGGTTGAGGGAAGGAGCAGTGCATCCTGTGTGGAGAAAGGTTTCATAGAGGAATACCCCCCCCCCCCCACACACACACACTAAACTGCCCTCTGATGACATTAGCAAGAATTAATATTGGTGGTGGGAGCAAACTGTCCAAGGTCCGGAGAAAAGATATCTAGCATAGAGCATTTCAACAATGACACATCGGACCATTTCTTGGTAACTTGCTCTATCAATATCATACAGCATAAGATCAATCACACAATGGGTCATTTCTTGCTAACTTGCTCTAGCATACAGCATTAGAACAGTGACACTGTGGGCCATTTCTTGGTAACTTGCTCTAGCATACAGCATTAGATCATTGTCACATTGGCCATTTCTTGGTAACTTGCTCTAGCATACAGCATTAGAACAATGACCCATTGGGCCATTTCTTGGTAGCATGCTCTAGCATACAGCATTAGAACAATGACACGTTGGGGATTTCTTGGTAACTTGCACTAGCATACAGCATTATACCATTGACAAATTGGGCCATTTCTTGGTGACTTGCTCTAGCATACAGCATTAGAACAATGACACATTGGGCCATTTCTTGGTAGCATGTTCTAGCATACATCATTAGAACAATGATACATTGGGCCATTTCTTGGTAACTTTCTCTAGCATACAGCATTAGAACATTGACACATTGGGCCATTTCTTGGTAACTTGCTCTAGCATACAGCATTTCAACAATAACACATTGGGCCAGTTCTTGGTAACTGGCTCTATAGAGGTAGGAATAAGGCCACACCGAGGTACGGAAAGGGCAATGCGGCTGGGTCTCTGGGTGGTGAGTGGAAGAAGGAGGAAGTAGTGGTTGGGGTGTGGAGGAGTGGGCGAGGGGGGGAGGGGGCGAGGGGGCGAGGGGGCGGGGTAGGGGGCAGACAGTGACTGTGATGGAGTAGAGCCTGATGCAATTACACAAGCCCCCGATCTCACTTGTTCCAATTGGCAACCCTTTCACGGTGAGCAGTAAATGCATTGAAATGTGGCAGGACTTCGCAAGTTTCTGCTCGATATGAAAGGACAAGATGCAAGGGTCCCTTGTGCCATCTAAGGCCCCTAAACACAGAGCATGAGGAATGATTCAAGCTGCATAGTCTGATGAAAACATCAATGTTTCAAGACCAATGCAAATATCTAGATTTTCTTCTACATATTTGACTTAGATTGTTGTTGGCATCCCTCAGTCTTGCAGACTATGGAGTCGCGCATGTAGAGTTAGTTGAGGAACATCCTCTTGTATGGCTGTAGAGACGCATCCTCGATTCGCACAATCTGTTGCAGCCCTGGCATGTGAAGTCATACACATCCTGAGATTCTTAGCTACTGGTACAATTATTAAGCATTTGTCGCCCATAGAAGGACACATTTGAGGCAATTTAATAGAACCTCTTACTGCAGAGGAATATGGTGTCAGAGTTTTGACGTGCTTGCCAACATTAATTTGACATGTTTGCACTTCAAATATCTCAAAAGTTAGCCATTTAAAATGAAAGTTACTTCAAGCCAAATAATATATTTATCTAATATATTTATCTTGTAAAATGATGTAAACTCAAAAACATCGGAGTATTCAACTTTAATTAACATATGAGTAAATGAATATGGTATGCAGGTACTGCAGGTATAGCAATACCTCAGGGAGTTTGACAGCCCTGCCCTGCAGAGTTGTAAACCACTGCCTTGTGGTAGAGGTTCTTGACAGAACCGAAGGCTAAGGGAGCACACCCTAAACAGAAAACCATGTCACTGTGGCAGCATTAAGGGTAGTTGATGTACGGAACTCCCAACATCTCTCGACCAGCCACTGCAGGGACAAATAGTTTTGTTCCTGTCTTGACATGTTCTTGATGGTGTGAAACCTCTATTTGCTCCCCGAGAGAGTGCCGCTGGTAACTTTCAAAAGCCAGCATCACTTTCAACACTTTTGCAGGCAGCTTTCATGAAATGTAGAGTGGCAGTCAAGTAATGAAAGCAGTCTTTGTTGCATTGCGACCAACAGCATGATGATGATGATGAAATGAATAATGTACAGTACTACTACTATTGAGTGCTACTCTGCATCCAGACCAGTGTTGTCCTGACATAGCAGGTGTCCTGCCATCAGCGGAGCAATCAAATGAAACAAAAATAGTTTGTGCATTGCGCAATTGTGTTTGCACAAAACAAGGGTTTGCCGATCATCCTGGATTATTGAAAACAGGTACTACTGAAATAATATGAAAATAAAATACAATTAGTGCTTCCGTCTCTTATTTAGATGATAAAATCAGCAATTCAGAAAACAATGGATGGTTAGCCTGAAGATTCATCACCAACATCAACCAGACGGGATGGCCGAATGAGTTAGAGCATCTGTCTCCCGAGCTGGTAGATCATGGGCTTGTGGGTTCGAATCCTGGTCGAGTCAAACCAATGACTTAAAAATTGATACTTGTTGCTTCCTAGCCAGATGCTCGGCAAATCTAGGATAGGGCAAGGAGCAGTGGAATGAGGAAGACCAGACATCTACGACTGAAATTTCCCCTGCTTAAACAACTAATGTACCCACAAAAATCACCCTCAATTCTACCGGGCTCTGTGGCCTAATCGCTAGAGTTTGGGTCCTCTCTGAAGGATGAGAGTTCGGGTCCCGGTCGATTGATATGGGAAAGGATTGATATGAAACCAGAGAAAACAGTGAAGTGGTTGATTCCAGTTTTGATATCTGTCCATTATGCATTGTATAACATGTTATGCTGGTATTATTATATATGTAGTCGAATGTATACAGTATATATAGTATTGTATGATTATCTGTCATAACTACTGCTAGTGTAATTTGACACCGACACCGCATATGAGTTTAAAGTTGGATTTATTTCTTCTTTTTCGATAATGAGTCTGTAGTAAGCACATGTCAATTTTTAGTAAGCACATATTATTCAACAGAATAAGCACAGTGAGATAAGCCAATGAGTTATGCACAAAGAGGTCAATAAGCTTTAACCCTATGCACAATATAGTATTTTTAGCAGGGATGGGTGGGATGGCAGTTCAAAGCCAGCTAGTGTCCTCCTGTGGCCGTGTCGAAGTGACCTCTCTGCCGCTAAGACGGTCCTTATATAAGCACTTGGGCCAGTAGCTCGAGCGGGCGACCGCAGATGGCAGGTCAGTAAGACAGAGTTAGCAACTCGAAGTATTTCGTATCAAAGTATGAATAACCAGACGGCGCTGACGCAGAAGTCAGAAAGCAGTATCGCCGTAAGTAGATAGGTGGCAGCACAAGTATTAACCTTAAGGCTATGAGGCTATGGCGGCGAACGAATGCCAAATTACCCATGTTGCTGAGCATCACGAACAATGTATTACTTGTGAGAGTTTGCTCTTGAGTAGATTGGCAAGCACAATTAGAATTACTCTCACTATTAGTATCACTCTCTCTCGCTATTAGTATTACTCTCTCTCGCTATTAGTATTACTCTCTTTCTCGCTATTAGTATTACTCTCTCGCTATTACTAGTACTCTCTATCGCTATTAGTATTACTCTCTTTATTGCTATTAGTTTTACTCTCTCTCACTATTAGTATTACTCTCTCTCGCTATTAGTATTCCTCTCTCTCGGTATTAGTATTACTCTCTCTCGCTATTAGTATCCCTCTCTCTCGCTATTAGAATACTCTCTCTCGCTATTAGTATTCCTCTCTCTCGCTATTAGTATTCCTCTCTCTCGCTATTATTATTCCTCTCTCTGGCTATTAGTATTACTCTCTCTCGATATTAGTTTTACTCTCTCTCGCTATTAGTATTATTCTCACTGGCTATTAGTATTACTCTCTCTCGCTATTAGTATTACTCTCTCTCGCTATTAGAATACTCTCTCTCACTATTAGAATTACTCTCTCACTATTAGAATTACTCTCTCACTATTAGTATTACTCTCTCTCACTATTAGTATTACACTCTCTCACTATTAGAATTACACTCTCTTGCTATTAGTATTACACTCTCTTGCTATTAGTATTACTCTCTCACTATTAGGATTACTATCTCTCGCTATTAGTATTACTATCTCTCGGTATTAGTTTTACTATCTCTCGCTATTAGTATTACTATCTCTCAGTATTAGTATTACTCTCTCTCACTATTTGATTTACTCTCTCTTGCTATTACTATCCACGTTTGTCATTCTCTCTATGGCTCACCCTGTCTCTCTTTTGTCTGCATTACTCATGTTCTCCATTGTACTCGCCATATTTTTTTATTTCTCTCAATTAGGTTTTCTTGCCATAGTTCTCTATTATTTCATTTCTATACCAGCCTTCTCCCGATTCCTTCCCTTCTCTCTGTCAGTGTTACCCCCTTTCTCCCCATTCCTTCCCTTCTCTCTATCAGTGTTACCCCTTTCTCCCCATTCCTTCCCTTCTCTCTATCAGTGTTACCCCCTTTCTCCCCATTCTGTCCATTCTCTCTGTCAGTGTTACCCCCTTTCTCCCCATTCCTTCCCTTCTCTCTGTCAGTGTTACCCCCTTTCTCCCCATTCCTTCCCTTATATCTGTCAGTGTTACGCACTTTCTCCCCATTCCATCCATTCTCTCTGTCAGTGTCACCCCCTTTCTCCCCATTCCTTCCATTCTCTCTGTCAGTGTTACCCTCTTTCTCTCCATTCCTTCCCTTCTCTCTATCGGTGTTACCCCTTTCTGACCTTTCTTTCCCTTCTCTCTGTCAGGGTTACCCCATTTCTCCCCATTCCTTCCCTTCTCTCTGTCAGTGTTGGCCCCTTTCTCCCCATTCCTTCCCTTCTCTCTGGCAGTGTTACCCCATTTATCCCCATTCCTTCCCTTCTCTCTGTCAGTGGTGTCCCCTTTCTCCCCATTCCTTCCTTCTCTCTGTCAGTGTTGTGCCCTTTCTCTCCATTCCTTCCCTTCCCTCTGTCAGTGTTACCCCCTTTCTCTCATTTCTTCCCTTTTCTCTGTCAGTGTTACCCCTTTCTCCCCTTCTCCCTTCTCTCTGTTCTTCTCTCTGCAGTGTTACCCCATTTATCCCCATTCCTTCCCTTCTCTCTGTCAGTGGTGTCCCCTTTCTCCCCATTCCTTCCTTCTCTATGTCAGTGTTGTGCCCTTTCTCTCCATTCCTTCCCTTCCCTCTGTCAGTGTTACCCCCTTTCTCTCATTTCTTCCCTTCTCTCTGTCAGTGTTACCCGCTTTCTCCCCATTCCCTCCCTTCTCTCTGTCAGTCTTACCTCCTTTCTCCCCATTCCTTCCCTTCTCTATGTCAGTGTTACCCCCATTTCTCTCATTTCTTCCCTTCTCTCTGTCAGTGTTACCCCCTTTCTCCCGATTCCCTCCCTTCTCTCTGTCAGTGTTACCTCCTTTCTCCCCATTCCTTCCCTTCTCTCTGTCAGTGTTACCCCCTTTCTCTCCATTCCTTCCATTCCTTCTGTCAGTGTTACCCCCTTTCTCTCATTTCTTCCGTTCTCTCTGTCAGTGTTACCCCCTTTCTCCCCATTCCCTCCCTTCTCTCTGTCAGTGTTACCCCTTTCCCATCCTCCCTTCTCTCTGTCAGTGTTACCCCCTTTCTCTCCATTCCTTCCCTTCTCTCTGTCAGTGTTACCTCCTTTCTCCCCATTCCTTCCCTTCTCTATGTCAGTGTCACCCCCTTTCTCCCCATTCCTTCCCTTCTCTCTGTCAGTGTTACCCCCTTTCTCTCCATTCCTTCCCTTCTCTATGTCAGTGTTACCCCCTTTCTCTCCATTCCTTCCCTTCTCTCTGTCAGTGTTACCCCCTTTCTCTCCATTCTTCCCTTCTCTCTGTCAGTGTTACCCTTTCTCCCCATTCCTTCCCTTCTCTCTGTCAGTGTTACCTCTTTCTCTCCATTCCTTCCCTTCTCTCTGTCAGTGTTACCCTCTTTCTCTCCATTCCTTCCCTTCTCTCTGTCAGTGTTACCCCCTTTCTCTCCATTCCTTCCCTTCTCTCTGTCAGTGTTACCCTCTTTCTCTCCATTCCTTCCCTTCTCTCTGTCAGTGTTACCCCCTTTCTCTCCATTCCTTCCCTTCTCTCTGTCAGTGTTACCCCCTTTCTCTCCATTCCTTCCCTTCTCTCTGTCAGTGTGACCTCCTTTCTCCCCATTCCTTCCCTTCTCTCTGTCAGTGTTACCCCCTTTCTCTCCATTCCTTCCCTTCTCTCTGTCAGTGTTACCCCCTTTCTCCCCATTCCTTCCCTTCTCTCTGTCAGTGTTACCCCCTTTCTCTCCATTCCTTCCCTTCTCTCTGTCAGTGTTACCCTCTTTCTCTCCATTCCTTCCCTTCTCTCTGTCAGTGTTACCCCCTTTCTCTCCATTCCTTCCCTTCTCTCTGTCAGTGTTACCCCCTTTCTCTCCATTCCTTCCCTTCTCTCTGTCAGTGTTACCCTCTTTCTCTCCATTCCTTCCCTTCTCTCTGTCAGTGTTACCCCCTTTCTCTCCATTCCTTCCCTTCTCTCTGTCAGTGTTACCCTCTTTCTCTCCATTCCTTCCCTTCTCTCTGTCAGTGTTACCCCCTTTCTCTCCATTCCTTCCCTTCTCTCTGTCAGTGTTACCCCCTTTCTCTCCATTCCTTCCCTTCTCTCTGTCAGTGTTACCCCCTTTCTCTCCATTCCTTCCCTTCTCCTGTCAGTGTTACCCCCTTTCTCTCCATTCCTTCCCTTCTCTCTGTCAGTGTTACCCCCTTTCTCTCCATTCCTTCCCTTCTCTCTGTCAGTGTTACACCCTTTCTCTCCATTCCTTTCCTTCTCTCTGTCAGGGTTACCCTCTTTCTCTCCATTCCTTCCCTTCTCTCTGTCAGTGTTACCCTCTTTCTCTCCATTACTTCCCTTCTCTCTGTCGGTGTTACCCCTTTCTCTCCATTCCTCCCTTCTCTCTGTCAGTGTTACCCTCTTTCTCTCCATTCCTTCCCTTCTCTCTATCAGTGTTACCCCCTTTCTCCCCATTCTGTCCATTCTCTCTGTCAGTGTTACCCCCTTTCTCTCCATTCCTTCCCTTCTCTCTGTCAGTCTTACCCCCTTTCTCTCCATTCCTTCCCTTCTCTCTGTCAGTGTTACTCCCTTTCTCTCAGTTCTTCCCTTCTCTCTGTCAGTGTTACCCCCTTTCTGCCCATTCCTTCCCTTCTCTCCGTCAGTGTTACCCCCTTTCTCTCCATTCCTTCCCTTCTCTCTGTCAGTGTTACCCTCTTTCTCTCCATTCCTTCCCTTCTCTCTGTCAGTGTTACCCTTTTCTCTCCATTCCTCCCTTCTCTCTGTCAGTGTTACCCCCTTTCTCCCCATTACTTCCCTTCTCTCTGTCAGTGTTACCCTCTTTCTCTCCATTACTTCCCTTCTCTCTGTCAGTGTTACCCTTTTTCTCTCCATTCCTTCCCTTCTCTCTGTCAGTGTTACCCTATTTCTCTCCATTCCTTCCCTTCTCTCTGTCAGTGTTACCCCCTTTCTCTCCATTCCTTCCCTTCTCTCTGTCAGTGTTACCCCCTTTCTCCCCATTCCTTCCCTTCTCTCTGTCAGTGTTACCCTCTTTCTCTCCATTCCTTCCCTTCTCTCTGGCAGTGTCACCCCCTTTCTTCCCATTCCTTCCCTTCTCTCTGTCAGTGTTACCCCCTTTCTCTCCATTCCTTCCCTGCTCTCTGTCAGTGTTACCCCCTTTCTCCCCATTACTTCCCTTCTCTCCATTTCACCATGTTTCTCTTTCTCACTAGTATTCTCTTCTGTCTCGCTCCCCCATCTCTCTCCCCATCTCTCCCTCCCCTCTCTCTTTTCTCACTCTCTCTATCAGCCCGGATCTCTCCCTTCCCCCATCTCTCCTCCCATCTCCCTCTGAAGCGCACAGCCTGCGCAGGGCGATCATTTGGATTCTGCGCAGTGCGCTCGCGCGCGCCTTTTCGCCGCTGCAGCCTGCCTTCCGGTTGAGGCCCGCGTCCCCTGGCGGGCGCAGCTCGATTTAATCCTCGAGATGGCTCTAAGGTCCTGCCGCTAGATTGAATAGGCATGCGCACCACACCCGTCCCTCGGGGGAGGCTTACTAACACAACCACAAAACCAGACAAATCCCGCCAAATTTAACTGGTTTAGTGCCTTATGTGCTTTTGCAAATATAATGTATATATGTGATTTTATATATGTGTATTATGTATATAGTATGTGTATATGTGGATGTACGTGTATGTAAGCGTATGTGTTGGTATGTGTATATATGTATGTGTATGTATAGGTATGTATATGTATGGATATTTCTAGATATGGTTGGACATGCACGGATATGTATGGACATGTCTGGATATGTATGGATATGGATGGATGTGTATGTATATGTATATACATGAATGTATATCTATGGATATGTATGTATATGGATAGGTTTGCATGTATATACATTAATATGTATGGATATGCATGGATATGTATGGGTATGTATGTGTAAGGCTACACAGGACAAGCCAAGGAAAGACTGGACAATCTAATCTATTGACAATTGACATATGTCAATCAACATCAATATGAATAATCAAATAATCAGTCAGATAATCAATCAAACAATCCAAGGGGCTGGACGACATGCCCTTATAATAAAAGAAAACAATTTTATCAGTAAGGTCTGCCAATGGCCGCTCGGAGGTGCATGTGGCGGCGGGGGCAGCTAGGCGAGCACTGTCGACTGCACCTGGCACAGACTGCCTCGGCTACAGAATGCAGCATCGCCCAATGGATAGTACATGAATCAACTGCATTTAGACTGTCTTGCATACCGCAAGAGGGAACCACTGTGTTCTGCCCCTTACACAAGGATATACAGCGCTGTTACGCTACACAGGACTAGGCAAGGAAAGACTGGACAATATAGTTTATTGACAATCGACATATGTCAATCAACATCAATATGAATAATCAAATAATCAATCAGATAATCAATCAAATAATCAAATGGGGTGGATAACACATCAACCAAACAGAGCGAAACCAGCCAACCAACTCAGCCAAATCTGAAAGGGCAGTAGCTACCTGCATATCAAATAGGATACGTTCAGAGATAGATTTAGATATATATTTGCACATGGTATCTGATGCCCAATCCCCCCATGTCTTAATTTGGTTGATGGTAGCTCCCTGGAGAGCCAAATAGGTGCAGCCACCTCTGTACAAGGAGTGGCAGGAGAATATGGAGGGGTCTATACCTGCATGGCCCGCAAAATGTTTTGTTGTGAACTGCGGGGTAAAATAATCAAGAGGTGAGAATCTATATCCAGGTGCAGGGAGCTGGAACACAGCGTCCTCTGCACCTACATGTGTCTCAAGAAAGTGCTTTCTCACCCAATATAATGCACACAAATCAGTATTCGCGACAACCGAGATGGGAATTAACAACTCCTGTTCTGACTATTGTATCATTTTGGACTTGCGGACATGAATCACGAGACCCCATGAGTAAAAGAAAAAATCACGCCTATGCAACGCTGAGTCTGACGCTGTAATCTGGCATTTTCTAAAGAGTCCCCGGAAGCCGATTAATAGAGCAGGATAGACGCAAGTATGTCCTATGTTACTGGACATAAAGGAGAACATAGCCAACAGCTGCTTGCGAACCAGTGGCATAGCACGCTTCACAGCACAACCGAGGACTCTCTTCGCCCCTCCCAGGACTGTTTTAATTATGTGCTCATTGTAATCTATGCCTGCAGTGCCTTCTGACTTTAAGACATACTTATTAATGAAGGATAAATAATGCTTAATTTGTATATATCTCGTAGCCCTAGAGCTTGGTGCGTATTACAACATAAACAGAGTACCTCCATCTGTAGCTTCCTCAGACCTACAAAAGTCCAGAAACGAAGACATTACCCTAATTGTAGAAAATATTCATACAACATAATCATTGTAATGGGTCGGCTGTCTGTAGCTGGGCCAGAGAGTCGGCCTCCGACCATCTGCTTAAAGCATCACAAATTGTATTATGGGCACTCCTATTATATGCCGAACAAATATTAAAATTAAAGCTAGCTGAGATCCAGAAACACTCTTTCACCCCCAACATAATATTGGAATTGTTACAGCATCCTGTGACCAAGGAGGACTCAACAGTTGAATTATCAGTTATGAAAATAACATGTTGAACTCCAGGGATGCACGCATGGTCCGGGGAAGCCACATGGTGGCCAGTTATCTGTTTCAATTTCAAATGAGATATTTCTTCAAAGGCACCTATGCACCAGTCGTATGCGTGAGCAGCTCCAAATCCGACCTCCGACGCATCCGAATACACAGAAACTGTATCAGTGTGCCTGCCCAGGAGTTATTATGCATAGCCTGACTCCGTCTGACTTTGGTACAGCAAAATTATTATGGATACAAGTAGGGGGTCACTGCACGCCACTACTTCTACCATCATGCAATTCATTAAGCAATTTGCCCTCAACACAATTACGGTGATCGGAGTTACAAATATCCCTTGTACGTCCACCATATGCCATGTCACAGGACTTATTAATTGATCTGAAACCGAAAATAACACTGTCATAAATATTCTGAGTTTGCATCTGTAGCTCCCCTATAAAAGCATTCGGAAAAGACTCTGCAGGGCTTTAATTGAGCCATGCGACCCCGACCGCGTGTCCACACATGCAAGTACCGTTAGAACAAGCCATAGAAACAACAAAATTACAAACAGTACGATCAGCTGACGAGGTGTCAGTCACAGAAACAGCCAAGCAATTACCATCATTACACACCGATACCCAGTCAAATACCAGGGCCACCCATTTTGGAAAACCTGTAAGGGGAGTTACATCACCCGGATAATTATGAGGCACAGGACAATAGACATGTTCCATAGCAAAATTATTGACAGCGAACTGGCCATCGGCTGCGGTTGGCAATCAAAGTCAGAGTCAGAGTAAATTTCTGCATGGCCAGCAATACTGCCATATTCAATTAGAGGGGCAGTCACCTACACCGGCACAATCCTGGCACCCTCTGTAGTTGAGTCCTTCACACAGTCAATGGCGCATGTAACAACTTGCGGAGCCCCATTCTCACCGCCGTTAATTGTCATAATTGTAGCATTCAGCTTGGCCAGAGTAGGTGCATTTGTAGACCCAGTCTCGGTGACAGGTCACGTTCTTGTGCACCCTACTCCCATAGGGGGAACAGCAATGGACAAATTGACAGTCCTTACTCTCAGCAGCGCATCCACTCTGTGTGTTGTAATTGTAACACGGGCACTTCCCCTCACGGGTGAAGGGCCTCTGCGCCTGTCCAGACCCTACGGCTCGAGAATTGTCGATTTATTCTCAGATTTAAGTGCCTCATAGGCATAATCAGGAAAAATGCGAACACAGCAAATATAGTTATGGCATTTTTAATTAAGGAAAGTTAAATGTCAGGTTATACAAATGTCAGCTCACAAATGCTTAAGAAACGAGGCTAGAGATGCTATGGCCCTACTTTCCACTTTCACAAAATTGATACATGTCGTTTCCTAGCCAGGCGCTCGGCATTATTAAGATAGGGCAAGGAGCAGTGGAATGAGGAAGACCAATCGCCTGCGACTGAAATTTCCCCTGCTTAAAAAACTAATGTACCAAAAAAAACTGCATTTAGACTGTCTTACGTACCGCAAGAGGAGAGCACCGGGTTCCGCCCTTTAAACGAGGATATACAGCGTATATCCAGGATATATATGGATATGTATGGATATGTATGGGTATGAATGTATGTATATGGATATGTATGGATGTGCATGGATATGTATGGATATGCATTGATGTGTATGGGTATGTATGGATATGCATTGATATGTATGGGTATGTATGGATATGCATTGATGTGTATGGGTATGTATGGATATGCATTGATGTGTATGGGTATGTATGAAGAGGTATGGATATTTGTGGATATACATGAATATGTATGGATATGTATGGGTATGTATGGGTATGTATGGATATGTATGGATATGTATGGATGTGTATGGATATGTATGGATATGCATGTATATGTATGGATATGTATGGATACATATGCATAGGTATTGATGTGTATGGATATGCATGGATATGTATGGATACACATGTGTATGCATGCATGTGTATGTATATGTATGGATATGCATGGATATGTATGGATACACATGTATATGTATGCATATGTATGTATATGTATGGATATGCATGGCTATGTATGGATACACATGTGTATGTATGCATATGTATGTATATGTATGGATATACATGGATATGGATGGATATGTATGGATACACATGTATATGTATGTATATGTATGGATATGCATGGATATGCATGGATACACATGTATATGTATGCATATGTATGTATATGTATGGATATGCATAGATATGTATGGATACACATGTATATGTATGCATATGTATGTATATGTATGGATATGCATAGATATGGATGGATATGTATGGATACACATGTATATGTATGCATATGTATGTATATGCATGGATACGCATGGATATGTATTTGATATGTATGGATATATATATATATATATGTATACACAAATACATGTGTACATAGTATAATTACCATTCATATAAACACCAAGTATATCTAACTTGGCATTTGCAGATTTGTATATCTTCAAATGTTGCTACGTTTATTTAGTAACACAAAACATACCTCAAATAATTGTCTATCTCGTGTAAATATAAAGTGACAGTATTCGTGGCACTGGGGAGGTGGCGCCAGCTGTCCCACCCAGGGGAGGGGCCACCCATAAAGTAGTACACAGAATCAGGGTGGCCAGTAGGGGATATTCCCTTACACACCTTTATACTCGCATACGTTTTATACATCACATATATTTACATATGAAGAGTTTCCTTCCATAAACAGTTATGTGCAAATGTATCTGTAACTCACAATGTGCTTCTATTCACAAGTTGTACCATATTGTAAAGGCTAGGACTCAAATCTGTGGTTGTGTAGGCAGGCTATAGTGAAATCAATACAGACAAAGAGAAAGGAAGAGTATAAAGTGTAAAGAAGAAGTGAGAGTTCAGCCCTCTGGTTTATTATTTATATGGTTACATGGGTTCATTGTAGAGTATCACCCCACCCCATTCCCCCAATGGGAAACAAGCATTCTTGGCTCTACCAATAGGGATCCAGCATTCCTGGTCCCCATGGCTACCAGTTGTCTGCCCACCACCACCAAGCTGTGTGGCCCCCCTGGCCACCACTAACCTTGACCCTGAGTGTGGTGATCACTATCCCAGCAGAGGGGGAGGGCCTAGGTCCTGAGTGCGGTTACACCCAGCCCTGCCAGCACCACTATGTATATTTACATTCCACTCAGGCACCACCAGCACCTACATATACATACATGCGCTTGGTCATGTATACCGGTTTTGTACTAGAACATTTGCATTCCCCACGATGCCGTAAATCAGATTATTTTACAATATGACAGCAGTGGAAATAGAAATAGAAATGCCCACAAATATATGTGAACAAACCCGTTGTTTTCCCCACTGTACATTGATGCAAAATAATAACAAAAACGAGAACAAATAAAAATCGAATGCGCATGATGGTTTTTTCCCCCTCTCAATTCGGTTATTCTGGTGAGTGAATTGTTAGTACGATGAGAACCTACAGGAGGAGTTAGGCGAGAAGAGGGGGTTGCAGGCCAGCAGCAACAGGGCTCTGTGGAATCACCCCCCCCCCCCAACAGACACACACTCCTCGTGCCCCCCCCCCCCACCTTCTCCTCCCCTTCGCCCCTCCTCAACCCCTCAAGTTACCCTCGGCGCCTAACGACAACTAAAGGAACAATTCCGAGTAGGTCAACCACTCAAACTCTCCTAACACTTTCGATGGAGATATCTTTCCACCGGCTTTCTTGGGGGGTTCCTCTCCTCACCCACAGATTCACTAATAAACTGCTTTATTCATACACAAATTACAGTCACCTTTAGCATTTATATTTGATGATTAGTTATGGTGAATTTTTTTTGAAGATTTATACTGCCTATCATGGATAAGTCTGAATAGACTTGTTTTCACCATTAGACAGTTTGTCGATAGAAAGCCCGAGCCTACACCTTTACCGACCCAAGGGATTTTTAACCTCCCAGACCACATAGACATGGTATGAGAGCAACCGGCCTTTGATGACGCTGTAAGTTATACACAGTGGTGGAAATCCAAATTGGCATAGGTAAGGGCACAGGGAATAGAACCACCAACCTTCAGATTAGGAGGTTGACCTAAAAAAATGTCAGACACTCTGACCACTCTGACCACTCTGACCACTCTGACCACTCTGACCACTCTGACCACTCTGACCACTCTGACCACTCTGACCACTCTGAACACTCGGACCACTCGGACCACTCGGACCACTCGGACCACTCATACACACCCACTCGGACCACTCGGACCACTCGAACCACTCGAACCACTCTGCCACAGAGAACACAGAGAATTTCAGTTGGAAACAACAGGATATCCTTTTTCGACTGTCGTAAGGGGTGATTAAAATGGGAAATATTGCACCCACAGCGGGAATCGAACCCACATCTCTTGCATTATGGGTCAATGTGCTAAGCAATACACCACCTAGGCTCCGTACTATCACTACCCTACCCATGCCTTCCTGTCTATGTGGTCCCTTGCCTGAGACTGAGAAGTGAGTGCCCACTACTAACTACACTCATCCCCCTGGAATTATAAGCCTTTTAAATGGTAATTTCACACATTTGGGTTATTCTCCAAATCTGGGCACCACATATTTGGTCTCCATGTTACGATGCTGATAATTAAGTATTTGTTTTATTGATAGCAAGTCAAATAATTATTGTAGCCTCTGTCTATTAGGTATGTTAGCAGTTTGACATGTATTGAATTTATCCCACAAAATATATCAAAATTATAATTGTGTGATTTTGCGCTAGAGTGAAAATGTGAACATTTACACATTGACACCATACATGTAGCCAAACTTTTTTTCAACTTTTTTTAAAACTTTTTTCTTGTAAGTCATAAGCTTGTCTGCTTAACAGTAATCGAGAAAATCTTTTTTGACTCTGTTGTATATATTAAAATGAGATTCTGCATGTGTTTTTGATTTTCATGATACACGAGTGATATTAATGTATTGCTCAATTTGTATAAGATCTAATTCAAAAAGTGAAACGATTTGTTTTCAACTCTGACATATGCACAACATGCAAACCTTCATAGGACATTGGATTAGGATTATTTGGAAGGATATATGCTATTATTTGGAAGGTTTTCACTTTCGGTTTCCATGTCACACTTTTGTGCCCAGTTTTAGAGAATGACCCATATATGCAAAGCAGATACTTATACATACACAAGGTAGGTTCAACAACCGTACAGCAAGTAGCTTGTACAGAATCATGGTCACCAGGCAACCAGTGTCATTAGGGAGGGGGGGGTGACGGAAATACGGCTCCTTGTCTGAGAGGTCAGTGCAGACCACGACACTGCTCACCTCCTAGTACCGCTGGATGCCAATACAACATGGCTGCACATATCACTCTCGTTAAAGTCTTTGGATTGAATCTAAAAGGGATTAAATATGCATGGCCGGGATGTCCGAATGAGTTAGAGCATCTGTCTCCCATGTTGGTAGATCATGGGTTCGAATTCTGGTTGAGTCAAATCAATGACTTACAAATTGATACTTGTTGCTTGCTAGCCAGACTCTTGCCATTACTAGGATAGGGCAAGGAGCAGTGGAATGAGGAAGACCAGTCGTCTGCGACTGAAATTTCCCCTGCTTAAAGAACTAATGTACCCAAAACAAAATATATCAAAATATGTATTTTGACTTTCGCTGTTCCGGCAGGAAGGACTGAAGATGCGACCTATGACATCAGCTCGCAGCTTCAGCTCACATGGCGGAAGTTTTGAGTAGGTGCCCCTCCCAGCCCTAACCACCACTAAGGGTCAGAGACTCCCACCCTGATATGACCCTAGATGTTCCCAGGACGTAAAACTCCAAGAAAAAATAAAAACAGGCCGAATCCTTTAAACTTGCTTTGCACCTATAACTAACTACAGTATACCCCCGTTAAACCAAACTTGAAGGGACCCTAGAAATTTGTTTGGATTAACCGATCATTGGTTTAACCGAGCTTTGACTTTGACTTGGCTTTGGCAAAACTGGGGGTGCATTATGAATGTACAATGTATGTGGACACTATGATTACTGTTTTTTTATGTTTAACCCCATTAAACCACCCTCAGTTAAATCAACCAATCGGTTAATCCAAACTTTGTTTCGGCGACCTGGCAAAATACCATTTATCATATGAAAAAGTCTCAGATGACCTTAAAACCACATGAAAGTTTGGTTTAACTGTACCGGAAGTGGGCTGGGGCCGACAATTTTGTTTGGATAGTTTCCATTACCTGAAATGCTGCATCACGTATGTGTATTCATAACGTCCTACCTATACCGGGCGCCGTGGCCGAATCGATAGAGCGCAGGCCTCCTGCGCGGGAGATCGTGAGTCCGATTCCCGGTCGAATCAAGCCAATGACTCACCACATTGATATGTGTCGCTTCCTAGCCTGGGGATCGGCATTAATAGGAGAGGGCCATGGCTGGGTAGCTCAGTGGCAGGATAATGCGACTGAGTAGGATATAGGGTCATGGTGCTGGTGGCATGATTTCCCAGTGGGGCAGCACTAGGTGTGCCATGTCACAAGGCGGTACCCATCCTGATATTAGTATGACCTTAGATGTTGCCAGGACATAACACTTCAGCAACCAACTAACCTCCCGACAGGTAGGCTATAGCTATGACCCACAGGCTGGGTCGCAATTTGAGGGAGCAACGGAACTCAGAACACAACCTTTATTTCAGAGCAGACACCATTTATCTCTGAGCAGAAAACATCTGGCTAAGAGCAGAGAACACTTATTTCAGAGCAAACGACATATGTCTCACAGCAGACAACATTTGAAGAGTTCAGTCGCAAAACCTTGTAAAGGCCAATCCAAAAACGTAATTTAAATAAAATATGTTTACCAGAAGATAACTTTTATTCTCACTAATTCCACTTTTGCTAGGATCACATGGTTATGGATCAATGCACAAAAATGTAGGAATATAACGAAAACTTGTTGAAGATTTAATTTCAATGTATAACTCCATTTTGGAGTTGACGTTTACGTGGTTTTGCGCCTGAACTCTTCATTTGATTCAGAGCAGATGACATTTCTCTCAAAGCAGACAGCATTTCTCTCAGAGCAGATGGCAACTTCAATAACCAACCAACCTCCTGGCAGGAAGGCTATACCTGTGACCCGCAGGCTGAGTTGCAATTTGATGGACCAAAATATGTAAATAGGAGTAGGCTAGTTTAGTAATAAGAGTAGAACAAAATAAAATAATACATACATGCCAAGAAAATCCAAAAAACCTAACATAGGATATTAACCATACCAACCAATTATCTATCTGCTACTGAAATGCAGGCAATCAAATACCTTATCAGCAGCTACTGTGTGGTAAGATAACACCGACACTACAACTGGCCAGCATTGAAAACAAGCCTGGGTACCCGGTCTTATATGCTATGGATAGTATAAATACAGCCTCAATAAAAGATAATAATAAACTAAATGAATAAATAAATCAAATTTTAACAACTCAGAACACAACATTTATTTCAGAGCAGACAACATTTCTCTCCGAGCAGACAACATTTCTCTCCGAGCACACGACATTTCTCTCAGAGTAGACACTATTTGCCTAAGATCACACAACATTTCTATCAGAGTAGACATCCTTTCTCTCAAAGCAGATAACAGTTCTCTCAAAGCAGATAACAGTTCTCTCAAAGCAGACAACATTTCGCTCAAAGCAGACAACATTTCGCTCAAAGCAGACAACATTTCTCTCAAAGCAGACACCATTTCTCTCAAAGCAGACAACATTTCTCTCAAAGCAGACGACATTTCTCGCAGAGCAGACGACATTTCTCTCAGAGTAGACAACAGTTCTCTCCGAGCTGACGACATTAGTCTCAAAGCAAGCGACATTTATCTCAGAGCAGACAACATTTCTCTCAGAGCAGACGACAAGGGCCGTAGTTGGGCGTCCATGTAAGCACAGAGCGCACAGAACGTAGCGCGCAGGCGCAAACCCCAGGCGATCTGTTACGCCTAAGTTGATATGTCCCGCTAGAATCAGCATCGTCACGGTTGACTGCCCAATGCCGTGTGGGTGGGAGGGAGGGGAGGCGGTAGGAGATATGGTGCTTTATCTGTTTGGTCAGTAAACAAAGTGTCGACATGGTAAGAGTCACGTAGGCCTCCCCATGTGCATACACTGCTGGTTTTTGGTGTTTTTGTTTGATTGGTATGCATAGGTGAAGGGGGGGGGGGGTGAGATGGAGGAAGGGGAGGGGGGGCTCCCTACTCCCATCTGAGTCATTCATATGAGGATGGCTACCGAGGTGTCAGTAGCAATATGCGCTCATACTAATAGTGGATTTATAGTGCTGCAACAATGGAATCTACCATGCAGATGGAAATGCGATGAGGAATCCAGCAAAGTAGTCATGATACCATGATACTGACAAGAGGATACTATATATCCTGGTGCATGCAGTGTCTAGTGTCAGTAAATAGGTCATCTTAGGGAAATCATCTACCAACATTCTGAGGCAATAAGAAAATAATAATAATGGTGATGATTATAATGATGGTTGTCGTGGTGATGCTTGTAATGCTTTTGAAGTCGGTGATGATGATAGTGATGGTGAGCCTGACGGTGACAGTGATCTATGTGGTGATGATGATGATGATAATAATGATGATGATAGCAATGAGGAGGATGATAGTAAGGGCGAGGGTGACAGTGATAGTTGTGTTGACGGGTGTGGTGATGGTGATGATATTAACGATAATGATGACAACGATGATGATGGTGATAAGATAGGGAGAGAAAAAACTAATATGCATCATTGAAACAGAACACAATATTTTCATTTATTTAAAGTTTAGCCAGTAGCCTCTTACTGTTAGGACACCATTCAGTTTATGAGGTGTGTCATATATTTCAAGTACACTTCAAATCAGTTGCCCATGTGCATGTTCACCAGATGGGATTTTGTAGTCGCGGGTAGTTATTATGTGTTTGCTAATTAGACTTGTCTTTGTTTTCTTTGATATTATATATATAAATATATATATATGAAGAGTTCCGACACAAAAGCCGGTAAACACCAATCCAAAAATTGAGATAAACATTTGACTCAAATCTTCAAGGAGTCTATTTTGGTTATACTCCTACCTTTTTGTGCATTGCTCCATAACCATGTGATCATAATATAAGTGGAATTAGTGAGAATTAAGATTCTTTTCAGGTAACCATCTTTTATTTAAGCTACATTTTTGGTTTGGGGTTTACAGGGATTTACGTCTGAACTCCTCATATAATGACAGTATTCGCAGCACTGGGAGGGGTTGGGGGTGGTGGCGCCACCTGTCCCAACAGTGAAAGGGGGGTCACCCATGAAGTTACACACAACTTATGGGTGACCAATATAGGGAATCATCTCTTACATGCCTTTATACTCGAATAATTCTTATACATCTATATATATATTATATATATATATATATATATATATGTGTGGGATGTATAACGAATTATGCGAGTATAAACATACAAAGTGAATTGTTTCCATTATATATTATTATATTATAGTTATTACCATTGTTATTCTCTGTAAAACTCAACACTTGACAGATGGCGCCACCTGGGTCCCACCTCCCTTCCAACGGGTGTTGACAAGTGTCAGTCATGCCAGTGGATTTTTTCAGGCCCCTTTATATATATGCATGCATGCGTGTATGTATGTATAAATAAGATGATAGACCATGCATGCTTGGGTTGCCAATCCTTTTAATTCTCATGGCTGAGCTTTACAATTTAACTGCTCCACTGGGTACGATTGCGAACATTTGTCAGCGAAGGACGGCTAGTTCAAACAGTGGGGGGAGGGGGTAGGGGGGGATCGTGGGAACGAAGAGCCCCCACACAAAATTAATGATGAATCCAAATAGGTCAATAATAGTTTCCATTCTTGACGAATAATAATTGAATCCAAGTTCTCCACCCATTTATAAAGGTATAATGAATTATACTTAGTGTATATTAGTCGGTGCCAAAAGGAATGAGGAGAGACAATTAATGGTTGATGAATTTTATCTCTGGCATCGGGATTATCAGCCCTAGCCCTGAATTGTATTGTAATTGTGGTGTTCTCTGTGCCTGAATGGTTAGAGTGTCTGACTTTTTTCTAGGTCGGACTCCTAATCTGAAGTTTGGTGGTTTGATTCCCCATGCCCCCACCTCTGTCGATTTGGATTTCCACCACTGTGTAGAACTTACAGCGTCATCAAAGGCCAGTTGCTCTCATACCATGTCTATGTGGTGTGGGAGGTTAAAAATCCCTTGGGTCGGTAAAAGCGTAGGCTCGGGCTTTCTATCGACAAACTGTCTAATGGTGAAAACAAGTCTATTCAGGCTTATCCATGATAAGCAGTATAAATCTTCAAGAAAAAATAAATAAAATAAAATAAATCCTCCTCTCTAAGTGGTGCAGTGGCGCAGCGGGCTGAGGGGGGCACCCGGTCACCCAAGGTGTGGGGGGGGGGGCACTCCTCCAATGCCCAGGACAGACAGGAGGATTCAGAATAGAACATTTATTCCTCTCAGATTTATAGTTATATAATTACATTTAAATACACTGAAGAGCGAGTGACAGTTGGCGGCCCGCTAGTTACAGTGGGGGTCGGTGATGGCGCCACCATCGGGCAAAGGAGAAAGCAATATACAGAATGCATACACTAGCATAGACACTAAATCCCCTTTCACCCCTTTATACTTGCATAATTCACTATCCATCACATAAAATAAAAATCCTCTGATGCGCCTGACACTTGTCGACATGCGCTGATCCAGTGGAGGTGAGGAGGGCCACGGGTGGCACCACCAGTACAGTGTTGAGTCTTACGGAGTATAACAATATGATAATAATTCCCTTGTTGTGACTCACCTGTAGTCCTGGATGTTGCCGATGACTATTCTCGACAAAGCGTCGGCGACTGCGTTATCCTTACCGGCGATGTGTTCGAAGGCCATGGTATACTCAGAGATGTAGGACAGATGTCTCTGTTGGCATGCCGACCAGGTGTCGGCCTCCTTGGCAAAGGTGAAGGTGAGTGGCTTGTGGTCGGTATGTACCACAAAATCGCGGGCCTCCAGTAAATACCTGAAGTGGCGTATCGCCAGGTACACAGCCAACAATTCTCTGTCAAAGGCGCTGTATTTCCTTTCTGGTGGGCGGAGGTGCCTGCTGAAGAAAGCGATCGGCTTCGATTTGCTTTGGACATCCTGCTCTAACACAGCCCATATCGCAATATCTGAAGCGTCGACTGTGAGCCGGATGGGTGCATCAGCCTGTGGGTGAGATAGCATCACAGCCTGTGCGAGTGCTGTCTTGGTATCCGAGAAGGATTGAAGCATCAGGTCTGTCCATTCAATGTGTTTACTCTTGGTTGCCGTTTCTGCAAATAGAGGTTGGAGTGTGGCAGCCACGCGTGGCAAGAAACGGTGGTAATACGTTACCATACCGAGGAACTTTTGAAGGCCCTTGACTGTATCGGGTGCTGGAAACTCTGCGACAGCCTGCACTTTAGATGGAAGGGGACTGGCTCCGTGTTCGTCTATGCGGTGTCCAAGGAATTCCAGTGTGGGTTTCCCGAACTCGCATTTCGCCACGTTTACTACAAGTCCATGTTCTACGAGGCGTGTGAACAGCTGCCGTAGGTGGTCGTAGTGTTCCACACTCGTGGGGCTGGCCACGAGGATATCGTCGAGGTAAACGAAGACAAACTCCATTCCAGTGCATACCTTGTCCATTTGTCGTTGAAATGCCTGTGCTGCGTTCTTTAGACCAAATGGCATATGGACAAACTCAAAGAGGCCAACTGGCGTTATGACGGCTGTCTTAGCCATGTCTTCTGGAAGTACTGGGATCTGGTGGTATCCGCGCACCAGATCGATTTTTAGAAAAAATGCTCTTGCCCGCGAGGATTGAGGAAAAATCCTGCACGTGTGGCACTGGGTAGCGATCCGGCCGGGTGGCGTCGTTGAGCCTACGGTAATTGCCGCAGGGCCTCCAACCGCCTGATCGTTTGCTCACCATGTGCAGCGGCGATGCCCAAGGGCTCTTTGAGCGACGCACTATACCCATGTGTTCCATTGCCTGGAACTCGTCTCTCGCCAGACACAGTTTATCCGGCGGCAGGCGGCGACCACAGGAGTATACCGGGTTCCCGGTGGTGGTGATGTGATGATGTACTCCATTCTTCACCAACTCCGTGGAGAACGTTGGCATGGTGACTGCCGGGAACTCCGTCAGGATATGCTCGAAGCCCTCATAGTGCGGTGTGAGGGTGCTGAGATGGCCAATAGGGTTTTGCTCTAGACGCAAACGGAGAGTATGGAAGGTGGTGGAATGTATGAAACGCCGTCCTTGGAGGTCCACTAGGAAGCCGTGCGCAGCAATGAAATCGCTGCCCACTAGTGGTCTATCTACTGCGTCCACGGTGAACTTCCACCGGAATTGTTGGCCGTCAATGCATAGCGTGACTGAGCGGGTACCGTAGGTGCGAATGGCGGTTTTGTTAACTGCCTGCAGGGACG
The DNA here is from genome assembly GCA_030323885.1 of Branchipolynoe longqiensis. Taxonomy (NCBI): domain Eukaryota; kingdom Metazoa; phylum Annelida; class Polychaeta; order Phyllodocida; family Polynoidae; genus Branchipolynoe; species Branchipolynoe longqiensis. The sequence goes on from CM059191.1 coordinate 4,711,731, forward strand.
GGTGTTCGTCTGGTAAGGCCCTGTCAATAGCGGTGGGAGGAATGACGCTTATGGCCACTCCTGTGTCGACGAGGAAACGCCGCTGGGATATTGCATCATGAGCATGCAGGAGACGGATGCAGTTGTCGCCGCCCGCCAAGACCATCACTGGCTGTCGGCTTTGGTGTTTTCCGACCACTTGCAGCCCGGTTCGCACTTCTGGGCCTTCTCCCTGAAGCGGAAGTGGTAGTAACAAAGGTGTTTTCTGATTGGCTGCTTTGGCTTTTCGATGCTCTTCAATCTCGGTGCGATGGTGGCAGCCGAGATGGTGTTGGGCTCGACAGCATGTACGGTCATGTGACTCACCCTGTGGTGTGCCATAAGCTTGTCAGCTTGACGGGCCACCTGGCGTGGGCTCTTGAAGTCTTCATCCTCCAGCATGATCCGAATGGTGCCTGGCAGGCGCTCAAGGAATATGTGTTCGAAGAGCGTGCACGGGTGGTATTTGTCAACCAATGCCAGCATGTCGGTCATTAGCTCTGACGGCTGGCGGTCTCCCAATTCGCCAATTTCCATCAACTGCCATGCGCGTTGCCTGCGGCTGGGAGTGTAGGCGTCAAGGATGTGGCCCTTCAGATCCTCATACAAATCCTCAGTGGGGGGGTCATTGAGAGTGTCTCTCAGGCGTCTCACGATGTCTCGGTCTATCACGGCGACTACATGGTGGTACTTCATGAGGTCTGCAGTTATCTTCCGCAAGGCGAACTGTGCCTCCTGGGCAGCTTCACTGCCTCTGCGGCTATCGGTTCCTCGTCCCCCATGCTGGTTCGATGCGGCTACGTGGATATAACAGTTATGTTGTGTGATTAAGGACTATGTGCACAACTTAAGCGTGTGCATGCGGCAATCAATGCATGATTCCATTGTGCATAACACACCCCACTATCCACTGCTGTTGTTTGCAAGTGTGTAGAACCATCTACCCAATGCAGGGTTGTTCCCCTGTGTGAGTGCAGAGTAGCACTGAAGCAACACATGGGGAAGAAGACCAGTGTAGTACCTGTGGGTTTACTCCAATATGGTAAATAACTGCTGGCTAGGTGTCAGGTCCTGTGTGATGTCGTCACTCAGGGTCGGGGTCACCAGTGTTGTGACTCACCTGTAGTCCTGGTGTAGTTCGCTCCAGGGCTTGGAAGGATGACTCTAATTCCTAGTTTATAGGTTGTGTGGACATGTTGTCCATTCTCCAGAAGTCCAGCTACTTAGCCCTCCTTTGGTCTACACAGGGGTCCTGGCTAACTGCCCTTTATCACACGGGGCACTCATGCACCTAAGAGTCTTGTAGGCACGGCAGGCTCGTGCCTATAAGAGTACCTGGGGTAACCCCTGCCTCAGCCTGCTTCAATACTGGGCCCTACCTAGGCCGCCACACCCTTACATATATTTATACTTGCATGATGCATTATGAATCACATATACCAGTCACGTGGCTGGGTCACCCATAAAGTAGTACACATCATAGACAAAAAATATAAGAAACATCCCTTGGGCGCTTTCATAATCGCATAATTCTTATACATCACATATAGTTGCGAGGTTACTGGGCAATAGAACCAAGCAAACATTAGTTTGGGGTTTTTTCTCGGAGCATATTAGTTGTTGTAGGAGGGGAAATTTCAATCACGGACGATTGGTCTTCCTCATTCCACTGGTTCTCGTCCTATCCTAATAATGCCAAGCCTCTGGCGAGGAAGTGACAAGCATACATTTTTAAGTCATTGGTTTGACTCGACCAGCGTTTAAACCCATGATTTCCCAATCCCACGATCTACCAACACGGGAGACGGATGCTCTAACTCATTCGGCCCTCCCGTCTGGTGCTTTAATTTCCTGTTTTCCAAAATTGATCACTAATTACCAACTGTCAGCAGAATCAACCCCCAACGCGACTTCCAACTCTCCCTTGCAATGACCGGATATGCAACAGATATTGGTGGGAGTTTGAGGAGAACAAAGAAGGCAGGGAGTGAGAACCTAAATATTGGACATCTGCAGAGTAGGGGTGGGTAGGGGTGGGAGATTGGGAGGTGGGGGCGGTGGGGTGATGGGGAGGTCATCGCTCAGTGGCGTGGGGGGAGGGGGTCGCTGACGGTACCGGACGCTGTGTGCAGGCAGTTATTGCATTTGGTGGCGCCCCCTGTCGACAGACCCTCTAACCTGCAACCCCCGGGGCTGTATAACTAACAAATCATCGTCTCAAAAATGTTATCCATTGTATTCGCGTGGATTGTGACATATTGTGGTAAGTCTGCATGTCCTGCCAGTGCTGCCACCAGGTGCGAACATGCCCTATGTTGCCAAGAAATAGATTAAGGTGTGTTCACACCTACGTTTGTTGCTTTTCTGGTTTGTACAAGAGAGAAATGTTCGATGAATTATTAGTAGAATGGTACCTTGCCATCAGATTGTAGCCCCACCCATTTACCAGCCTGTGATGATGGCTGTTTTACCAACAATTCATTGGTGATTTTGGTTTTAGGTCTTAAAAGAGATAGCACAGAAACCCTCGTTGAAAGTTCTCATGGTATTTAAAGTTAAATTACAGTTAATTATCTATGGGAAAATGGAATACAGTAAAACCTCTAACCGACCACATCCGCAGTTTGACCCCTCCCCTATATCAATCACTTTATGTGGGTCCCAAATGATTGCCCATACAATACCATTGTGATGACACAAAAATACTCCCTAAACTGACCACCTCCCAAAATGGACCATTTAAAGTCGGTCCCATGGTTGGTCGATTTAGAGAGATTTGACTGTAGTCAGATCTAGCAATGCGTCTATTCAGTGACCCCGCTCCTTATGATCGGCAAACTTATGTGAACAATGTTTGAATGTACAAACTACTTTCTGTCATTTCTGATAATAAGGACACCTGCTATGTGTCTTGATACATGTGATAGATGTGATATTGAATGCGTATGCCTCTCGATGCATATTAACGTTCAGCTACAGCACGTCCTTCAATAAATAGTTACAGTAAAACCTCATTAAATCGACCGACCATGGGACTGACTTTAAATGGTCCATTTAGGGAGGTGGTCGGTTTAGGGAGTTTTTTTTAATCATTACAATGGTATTGTATGGGTAATTGTTTGGGACCCAAATATAGCGATCGATATAGGGGAGTGGTCAATCTGTGGAGCTGGTCGGTTACATATGTTTTACTGTAGATTGTTTTAGATGTTAGGTCTTAAAGTTGTGGTAAGAGTGGATGTCTAAATGCTCGTAAAACCCCCTCATACCCCCCCCCTCCCTCCCTCCCTCCCTCCGGCCACGGCTCACTTCGCCATGAATAGGCATGATTCGGCTTTTTGTGTTATTATTTCCGAGCACTCGCACCAGGGGTCGCCACTCGCCCACGCCGCCCCCTGGTGGGATTGTCATCAACCACCTGATTCCTGTCGGGTCCCGACAGCGGACAGAAGAGGGCGAGGTCAGAGGACGACTTTGGGGTGTGGGTGTGGGTGTGGGTGTGGGTGTGGGTGTGGGTGTGGCTGTGGCTGTGGCTGTGGCTGTGGCTGTGTGAGGGTGAGGGTATGGGTGTGGGTGTGTTTTTGGTGTGGGTGTGGGTGTGAGTGGGGTGTGGGTTTTGGAGGGGGTGTGGGTGTGGGTGTGTGTGGGTGAGCGTGTGGGTGTGGGTGTGGGTGTGGGTGTGGGTGTGGGTGTGGGTGTGGGTTTGGGTGTAGGGGTAGTGGGATTGGGGTGGGTGTTGGGGTATAGTGTGGGGTGGGGTCTGTTGTGTGGGGGTGGGGGTGGAGGTATAGTGTGGGGTAAGGAGTTGGGGTGGGGGTATACTGTGGGTATGGGGTAGGGGTGGAGGTATAGTGTGGGGTGGGGTCAGTGGGGTGGGGGGTAGGGGTGGGGGTATAGTGTGGGGTAAGGGGTGGGGGTATATTGTGGGGTAAGGGGTTGGGATGGGGGTATAGTGTGGGGTATGGGGTGGGGGAAAGAGCATCTATGTACGGTGTTAGTTCTTCTCACTGCAATCACAGGGAAATACGGCGGTGGAAATCCTCTATAGCATCTTGTCCACATAGCATACTGCATATTGAACAGTTACCGTAGGTGTTCTTATTGACGCCAAGTGGCCAGTTGGTGCTGGAAATCGTCTATTAGCTAGGAGTACTGCGATGGAAATTTGCATGAAGATCCAAGAATTGGAGATCTCAGAGAGTGACGTGATTGGCGGAATGACATTGGCTATAAGACCCTATAGTGTAAGCTGGAAATGAGGGTGTGGGGGGCTGGGGGTAAAATGTGGGAATGGGGTGAAAGGTGGTGAGATCGAGGAGAAGTTGGTTTGAGTCGGTTGTTTGTTGGAGTTTTACGTCCTGGCAACATTTAAGGTCATATCAGGACCGAGTTGTGACAGTGTGCACTCATGGCGACTTTATAGCGCTGCCCCACTGGGAATTCATACCGCCAGCACCATAACCCAATATCCAACTCAGTCACATTATCCTGACACTGAGCTAACCAGTCCTTGTTCTATCCTATTAATGCCAAGCACCAGGCTAGGAAGCAACAAGTAACAATTTTAAAGTCATTGTTTTGACTCGACTGGGGACCCACGCTCTACCGATTCGGCCATCGTGCCCGATAGACTGGTTTGGGATGTGAGTATTCGAGGCCTAATATGGCCTAGATCAGCCAGGGGAGGATCTTTTGGGCCGTAATCGATTAACACAACCCGGGCCACTCGGGTCACCCGAGTCGTCAGAATTTCAAATCGAACGCCACAAGTGGAGTCGAGAAATACATGTGCTGTGTGCAAAACGACCCGACCCCAGTAACCCACCTCTTGGTTGGGGTTTGCTAGGATCGATGACTTCACATCTGTGCTGGTACCTGTAGGATAACAGCTACCAGCACAAATCCGATGTGTTGTTTTAATGCTCTTTTTTTTAATAACCCAGATTGTCAGCTTCTACAATCAGAAAATACTTTAACTCCTATTTTGCTGTACATATATCGGTTATTGAAAAACTAAATTTAAGTTTTAGATTAAGCCACCATTTTGTCCACCCTAAGCACCCGAGTCTGTAGGATGTGCGCATGCGCCAAAAAGTGGCTTGGGTGACCCGAGTTGATTAATCGATTACGCCCATAGTTAACTTGTAAGTTAATCCTAGCTGGTACAAGTCAGAAGAAATTGTACGCAAAGATGGCACTGATATCTAGTTTAGCTCTTCTTTAAAGTTCCAATAGTGCGATGCTTTTGAGATAATTGTATTATGTTGTTCGTTAGAATCAACCTTCATCATCATCATGCTGTCGGTCGCGATGTGACAAAAACTGCTTTCGTTAGTTGACTGCCGCTCTCCATTGTTTTGTGCAGTTGTACATTTCATGAAAGCTGCCTGCAAAAGTGTTGAAGTGCTGCTGGCTTTTGCAAGTTACCAGCGGCACTCTCTCGGGGAGCAAATAGAGGTTTCACACCGGCAAGAACATGTCAAGACAGGCGCAAAACTATTTGTCCCTGCAGTGGCTGGTCGGGAGATGTTGGGAGTTCCATACATCAACCGCCCTTAATGCTGCCACAGTGACATGGTTTTCTGTTTAGGGTTTGCTCCCTTAGCCTTCGGTTCTGTCAAGAACCTGTACCACAAGGCAGTGGTTTACAACTCTGCAGGGCAGGGGCGTTAAACTCCCTGAGGTATTGCTATACCTGCAACACCTGCATACCAATCAACCTTACTTTAGTTTAAGATAGTGTTTATGTTAAATGGCCAACTTTCGCAATATTTCTAGTAGAAGTATGATACATTCAAGTTCATATTCCGTTGGTTTTGAATTTCTGTATTTTTTCTGAGATAAATATATTACATCGATCACTAGTATCTACTTTACATTAGTTCAAAGTTACTACTTTACATTAGTTCAAACTTTTGAGATATTTTGAGTGTAAACATGGACAATTAGTTTTGGCAAGCTTGTCAAAACTCTGACACCATAGACTTCTGCAGTAACAGGTTCTGTTAAATTGACTCAGTATTGCCTTCTACGCAGAAACACATGCTTAATAAGTGCATCAGTATCTAAGTTAGATATGTAAATTCAAATCTAGATATTTGGTTTTGTTTGGAAAATTAGCTATTTCATCGGACTATGCAGCTTCAATGTTGACGTGCATGTTAGAATGATGGATATCATAGCCTTCATCAGTGTTAGGTCCTATTAAATTGAATTAGTGTTCCTACCTATGCAGAGAATTACCTATAGGAAAATGGAATACAGTAAAACCTCGCTAACAAACCACCTCCACAGGTCGACCCCTCCCCTATATCCATCTGTAAAATATTCTGATATAACGCATTGGTGGGAATGTGAAATGGTCTATCAATCAATCAATGGGTGCCGTCTTCTTGAAGAAGGTTGGCTGCAATGGACCTCCATCTCTTCCTGTCATTCGTTCCGCTCACGCATTCCACATAGCTCATTGCTGTCCACTCAGTGATGTTGTCATCCATGTTGTTCTCCTTCTCCCTCTTGGTCTTTTCCCTTCTATCTTCCCTTCCAGTATTCTTCTCTGTGTTTCCTGGTGTCGTATCATGTGGCCAAAGTATTTAATTTTTCTGTTTTTGATTGTTTGTATTATCTGTCTCTTTATTTTCATTCTTGTTAGGACCTCCACGTTGCTTATCATTGCTGTCCATGGAATGTTTAACATTCTTCTGTATTACCACATTTCAAATGCCTCAAGCTTTGTTGTTATTGCTTTCTTCAAAGTCCATGTCTTGCAGCAATATAAAAGTGTAGACCACACATAGCATTTTAGCAGTCGGAGTCTTGTTTTTATATTTATGTCTCTAGATGTTAGTACTTTCTGCATCTTTAGAAATGTTGTTTTGGCAATGTTTATTCTCCATTTAATCTCTCTTTCACATCCGCCATCACTAGTTATTAAAAGGCCCAGATACACAAATGACTCTACCTGCTCCGAGATTGCACCATTACATGGTCTATAAGGGAGTACAAATGGTCTATTAATGTAGCTGATGTATAGGGCCAGGCGCATGAATGCATTTCTGTAGTTGCTGGTGACTCTTTACTTGTGGTCAATAGTCATTGTGTATTAAATAGATAGTGTGAGAGGGGCACTAGTGTTAGTGTGTAAGGAGCTCAAGCGCTCCGCTCACTATCCCCTTCTCCCCAACTGTTAGTCACGGATCACCGCACACACACACAGCAGGCAGGTGCAGGCCAAGCAGCCACATGGTATGGTGATGGTGGGTAGATCACAGTAGCCATGGTGACACAAGAATGCTTACTGTTCATTGGTGGACCTAGAAATGCTTGTTGTTGAATGGAGAGCATGTTCAGGTGGTATGCCATATCAGATCCATGTACCACTATATAATAATAAACCTGAGGGTGCAAGCTCTCACTCTACTTTCATTCTTTATACTCTTCCTTTCTCTCCTTGCCTGTATTGATTTCCTATTAGCCGGCCTACACAACTACAGCTGCCAGACGACGACTTTACACATCACTTTATTTGGGTCCCAAATGTTAAATAAGTGTAGAAAGCATCTAGGTAATTGTTTTCATTTTCACAAATCGGATGTTTACATCCCACTATATAGCTTTCAATAATTGCAAGCAGTCCAGATTCTTCAGAGCAATAACATACTTAGCAATAAAAAGCACGAAAAAAGACAAGCCATTGTGGGATATGATTCTACAGACACTGTTGTGGTGGATATGATGTGTACAGGCATACTGGATGAAGTAACACTGGTGGCGACAGAGGTGGAGCGATGCTTGTGGTAGCCAACCATGTGGTGGCTGCAGCAGAATGGGTAACAGATGAAGCAGCCTTTGTAATACAGTGATCCCAGTTCCGCTGGTCCCTCAGGAAATACTGACGCTGTGACCAATCACGTCGGTTCACAGCTAGAGCTTTCATCCAAGGTGGTGAATACACACCATCCATGCTCCAGGAAGTGGTATTTTATGTGACGTAAAATATCTACTAAGACCATTTCAATGCTATCTCAATTAGAAACAAATGCTTTGCAATATACCCCGACCAAGTTTGGTTATCGGCTTTGTTTGTTTGGTGGGGTTATATGTCCTGGCAAGATCAAAGGTCATCTCAGGATGGGCAGCAACTTTTGACAGTTCACATTCATGGTGAATTTTGTGTGCTGCCCCAATGGGAGACCAGGCCGCCATCGCCATGACCTGGATCCCCACTAAGTCACATTATCCTGATACCAATGTAACCAGTCCTTGTCCTATCCTAGTAATGCCACGTGCTAGGCTAGAGAGTGACACGTATGCATTTTGTAAGTCATTGGTTTGACTCAGTTGGGGTTCAAACCCCCGACCTTCTACATGGGAAGCCAGCGCTCTTTGGCATGTGGTTTTTATCAAAAGGCATGTGGTTTATTTGTTTAACTGAATTGTAAGTATAGTTTATATAGTGAAGAACAGGCTGAGCCTTGGCCCACCTTCCGTCAGGTAAGCTATAGCTGCGACCTGTCATGATGGGTCACAGCTTCAGTCCGTCCTGAAGGACCAGCGGAATTCGGAACACCATTTGATAGCATTGGTGGATTGATTGGAGTTCCCGTCCAAACAATTCTTCACATTCTTAGATCATATTCATAGCACGATGAGCACTGACTTGTGACAAGGTACGCTCATGGTATCTTTTTACATTATAGACTACAACTGTATTTTATATAATATAATACAAAATTGTCTCCCATCTGGGATAAGGCCAGCTGGTCTATGAGAAAGGCCTGAAGTCATGACATCCTCTATAGGTCCAACTTGTGACAGTGCACACTCATGGCGACTGTATAGTGCTGCCCCACTGGGAAATCAGGCCGCCAGCACCATGAACCGATATCCCACTCAGTCACATTATCCTGACACTGAGGTAACCAGGCCTACAGATTCGGCCACCGCGCCCCATGCCAGGCAGGATAATGTAACTGAGTGAGATATCAGGACATGGTGCCGGCCGCCTGGTCTTCCAGTGGGGCAGCACTATAAAGCCACCATGAATGTGCACTGTCATAAGTCGGTACCAATCCTGAAATGACCTTAGATGTAGCAAGGACATAAAACTCAAAACAAACAAACAAGCAAACAAACCCATCTCTATGTGTAGGCAGTAGAATTCCCTGTATACAACGCACAATTTGACCACTCTGTGGATCCCACAACTATAGATCCCCCCGCCCCACACACACAAACACACCCTTGGCCGTAATTGATTAACACGACCCGGGCGACTCGGGTCACCCGAGTCGTCAGAATTTCAAATCGAACACCGCGAGTGGAGTCGACAAAAGCATGTGCCGTGTGCAAAACGACCCGACGCCAGTGACCCACCTCTTGGCTGGGGTTTGCGAGGAACGATGACGTCACCCCTGAGCTGGTACCTGTAGGATAACAGCTACCACTACAAGTCCTATTCGTTGTTTTAATGCTTTTTTTTAAATAACCCAGATTGACAGCTTATGCTATCCTAAAATACTTTAAATCCTATTTTGATGTACTTATATTGGTTATTAAAACAAATAACTCGGTTTTAGATTAAGCCACCATTTTTTCCACCCCGAGCATGGAGAAGCGTATTTGTTTATTCAACCCTAGTCTGTAGGATGTGCGCATGCGCCAAAAAGTGGCTCGGGTGACCCGAGTTGATTAATCGATTACGCCCCTTGTGTCTGGCTTGAGTGGAAGGTGTGGAGAGGGTCGGCATCAATTTTCTAGATTACTGCAGTGTGCTTCACTCGGCTGATTTGGGCTGGGTGGTGAGTTACTTCCGGCTCTAGGAAACACCGGAAGTGACGTATTGTAAGCTATTTGGCTCGACTTATTAGTGCCAATCATGAATTGACTGTTCCTAGAGGGTGCAGAAAAACCACAAAACAAAACAGTTTTAAAATTAACCCTGAATATGGCTTTTATTGCTGAGACGGTGTTAAGCCATCACCAACCAATCAATCAGGGTCTAAATTGGAAGTTCCAACTTCTATTTCTGGCTCAGTAAACCTGCGACATAACATGATTTACACTTGGTGCTACATCGCCGACTTAAGAGCATTAGTAGGATAAGGCGACGCGAGTCGATGGATCACTGCCAGGATAATGTAAATAGGCGCACTATCGTAAAGGCCAGCCAGCACTATAAAGTCACCGGGATCATAGAAAATAAAGAAATTAATACCCACCCTCAAATGACCTCATATGCTAATACAAGTGATAGCCAAACTTCATACTCTCCAAATCATCCATTCCCTCACTGATTCGCTTATTCACTTTCTGAGCACCAAATTCAATTCTACTGACTTTTCGATGGTGAATTGGTAGTGAGCCACTTCCCCCACCCCTCCCCAGTACGCATGCGTCTTCATCCATCATTGGGTGCAGTGTGTGTTGGTAATGCTGTTCCACCTCTCTACCGACCTTGTCTACCGGAAGTGCTTGAACCAGCGTAACCATTGCCATCGTTTTACCCTTTGTGCACTGGACCTATCTGCTAACAGCATTGAAATGTGAAAAGTTGCGTTCTTGCTGCTAATACGCTGATCCAGTTACTAGTGGCGCCGCTCGGCGGCTGAATTTCACACTAGAATCCCAGGTGATAAGTCGGGGAAAGCACTTCCTCATCTGGAATATGCACTCAGTAAGGAGCTTGATGGGGTCTCCCGGAAGTGCTTGAACTAGCGTAACCATTGCCATTGTTCTACCCTTTGTTCACTGGACCTCCCTGCTAACTGGCTAACGGCATTGATATGTGAAAAGTTGCATGCTTGCTAATACGCTGATCCAGTTACCGCTGGCGCCGCTAGGCGGCTGAATTTAACACTACAGTCCCTGGTGATATTTTGGGGAAAGAACTTTCAGCTTGTATGTTGTACGTGTTTATCTCGAATTCCTCATGAGTGTAGGACAGACGGTGTGTGTGTGTGGGGGGGGGGGGTACGTGGCTACAAATCGCCGCCGACCTCAGGGGGGGGGGGGCACTCCACAAATGCCCCAGTCAGGAAGGATTCCGAAACATGTACTCCCCTCCGGGCATGTATACTTACACAATTCAATTAAAGCGGAGACAGAGGTATATAGTGGGTTTTTATTACACGGAAGAACTCAATGAACATTATACAGTTTGGTCAGTGTCGGGTCAATTCAGTCTCTCTCTCGTAATCTCGGGTCAGCTCTGATGGTGAGCTCCCGGACTTGAGCCCTCAGCCCTACCCATTCTCCTTATTTGTCATTGTGGGTGGGTGGGCGAAGAAAACTTGATGGTGGTTCGATGACGATGGCTGCGGCAGTTGTGTTCTGGTTTGAACAGATAGACCGTTGCATGTGTGGGTAAAGGGGCATGGTCTAGTGTCGCCTCCTGGTGTTAATTTTGCCTCAGTGGTTGTAGTTCGGGCGGGATCCACAAGGTGGTGCCACCGCAGTTCGACGGCCGCTGGGATAGTGGCGATGCATAGTGTGTGTGTGTGTGGAGGGGGGGGGGGGGTTCGTACAGATGGTGCCACTTGCCAGGTCGGTGCGTTCAGTAAGGTCCTGTATCGCCCAAGAATTATCCATGTTAAACAATAACATGTTCAATGTGTTAGGAATTATATATATATATATATATATAAATATATATATATATAAAACTGATGAACGTATGGACTGTGCAACCCCCGTGCAGGGGGGGGGAGCAAAGCATGCTGGGAAACCCCCACCCCAATAGTGGGGGGGAGGCAATACACTACAGACCTTATTGCACACACTATACGGGGCTTATCACTATCCATATTGTGGTATGCGGGTAATGCAGTGCCTCGGATACCTTAGGTGCTAAATTACCTCAGGGAGTTTGACGCCTCTGCCTTGCAAAGTTGTAAACCACTGCCTTGTGGTACAAGTTCTGGTTCTTGATAGAATCAAAGGCTAAGGGAGCAAACCCTAACAGAAAACCATGCTATCGTGGCAGCATTAAGGGCGGTGATGAATGGAACTCCCAACATCTCCCGACCAGCCACTGCAGGGACAAATAGTTTTACGCCTGTCTTGACATGTTCTTGCCAGTGTGAGACCTCTATTTGCTCCCTGAGAGAGTGCCGCTAGTAATTTGCAAAAGAGAGCAGCACTTCAACACTTTGCAAGCAGCTTTTATGAAATGTACAACCACACAAAGTGACGGTTAAGTAATGAAAGCAGTCTTTGTCAGATGGCGACTGACAGCATGATGATGACTATCCATATTCCTTGAATATAATCCCAGTATTATTTAACTCCTATGTTTACATGAACAAGACAAGTCACGGTTTGGACGAGAAGTTCTCTGGCTGGCACCTATGGAAAGGCCCTCACCCATATATTATAAAGTCAAAATTTGAAAGACAAGTAGTGAGCAGCAGCGCAAAACTAGTCGTGCAGGCTCTAGCGCTCCCCGGGGCCAAATGGATGCAGCCAAGCGGTGGGCCGGGTTGTGTTATGCAAAAGAAGACAGCCGAATAGACACAGCCAAGCGGTGGGCCGGGTTGTGTTATGCAAAAGAAGACAGCAGAATAATTAGATGTGAAGGATGTGCATTGAGCACTGCCCCAGCTCAGTGTTGTGAGACCTTCACATTTTATGAACAGTCGCTGACAAGTAGATACATTTGCAATCCCAAAGTTGGTAGCCTAACCAGTGGCTCTTAGATATATATTGGGTATTATCCCGATTTAGATAATACCTGCCTTCGTCCTAAAATAATATTCACATAATTAATTATACAACCCATAATTGTGAAAATAATGCCTTTTACATCATATATATATATATGTATATATATATTCCTTGAATATAATCAGAGTATAATTTTAGAAAATCCTGGTAATGTCACAGATGCTACCCATGAAACATATTATGTTAGTGCCAATGGTTGCGCTGTGTGCGATGCAGTGGGTTTCACATACAGGTGCTGGTTATAAATGATAATTTAATTGGATATATCTTCACTGCAAATATTTACCAAACCAGGCTTTCATAATAAAACTTAGTACAAGCTATATAGCATAGTAACTTAAACCAATCAACCTAATTTATTTTTCTAAAAGAATAGCAGACACTCAAAGCCATCCAACTATGCAATTTAAAATTATCGAATAGTTGAAGAAAGGAGGAAATATAGGTTCGAGTCCAACTCCAGGTGTACCACCCCACGGGCGTAGCCAGGCATATGCGCGTACGCCAAAACGTCCAGATCGTTTTGTCAACAACAAAAAATATAATAAAATAATAAAGAGAGAGAGAGGGAGGAGGCATGTAGTAGTCTGGAGTGTCAAAAACTCAAGCCTAAAATGTGTAAAATCCGCAAGCTTAAGCTTAAGCGGCCCCCTAAACCCCCTGCCGAAATTAGGAGCACACATCGTTAAAGGTCTAGCTACGCCCCTGCATCCCATAAACAATAATACCAGTAGCACGGTAAGACATCACCTAATCTGTTAATAAAAGAAGCATCAACAAAATAAAAGACACAATATTCGGGGTCGCCGATCGACAGTAGTCATGCCAAATAGTTTAGGTATGTGAGCCGGGCTTCCCAAGGTCCAACACCAAAGAAGATGACCTTGGTGCACTGCTTTGTACTACAGGCATGCGCAGTGATGACTAAGTGACTAAGGCACCTGCAACAACATGCAATGCAGTATATAACCGACAGCCAAATGACCAATGTCAGTGCCCCTGTTGGACAAAAATATGAAGACTCACTCGTGTGCAGTGCAAGAGCCAGTGGTCACGTGATGATGTCGTCTTCTGCTAGTCATTAAACTGGGCATGGTGGCCTAATCGGCAGAGCGCGGGCCTCGTGTGCAGAAGGTCCCCGGTCGAGTCAAATCAATGACTTACAAAATTGATACTTGTCGCTTTCTAGCCTGGCGCTCGGGCAAGGACTGTGTTAGATCAGTGTCAGGATAATGTGACTGAGTGGGGTATCAGGTCATGCCACCGATAGCCTGATTTCCTAGTGGGGTAGCACTATAAATTTGCCATGAGGGCGCACTGTCACAAGTTGGTACCTGTCCTGATATTACCCTAGATGTTCCCAGGACGTGAAGCTCCAACAACCAACCAAGTCGGTGTAATGGTCTCCTGCACCTCCCGTGTCACCACAGAGGCTCAGCACCTTGCCCTACCCCCGTCCTGATATGACCTTAGATGTTGCTAGGACGTAAAACTCCAACAACCATCCTTGCCCTACCACCACCCGCCGTCAAGAAGAGGACGCCACGTGTCCTCCAGTCTCAATTTACAAAATGACGTCAGCAAAGACGAATTAAAAAAAGGCACAGAAATCGCCAATGAATCAATCTAATTAAAATTATTGCAAATATTCATTAAACAAGAAAGCTAATTCAGACTTTGAATTTGCTTTCATTAATTTAGGCTTTTACTTGAAAGAGCTTTCGGAAAATTGAAAACTTGTCCAGCCTTAATTCCTAGAGATGTTTGTTTATTAATTGAAACAATTAGAATGTCTTTATTGTGTTTTGTTTTGTTAGTTTAACCCCAACATGTTAATTAATGTCAATACTCCAATGGCTTCAATGTTTTGTAATTTGACAACAATAGGCACTCATATTGTCCTTGACAACCATCAAAGCTGCCTTGTTATTCTACACAACCTTTCAGCCAAGGTCATTGCAGTTGGAATTGTCAGTAATGTCACCTTATCTGAAGTAGAGTATTTGACAGAAAGGAGTGTCAGTGATTTTTGTTTTTGCTTCTTGAAGATTCATACTGCCTATCATGGATAAGTCAGAATAAAGTTGTTTTCACCATTAGACAGTTTGTCGATAGAAAGCCCTAGCCTACACTTTTACCGACCAGGGGATTTTTAACCTCCCACACCACATAGCCATGGTATGAGAGCAACTGGGCTTCGATGATGCTGTAAGTTATACACACCGGTGGAAATCCAAATTAGCAGAGGTGGAGGCATAGGGAGTTGAACCACTGACCTTCAGATTAGGAGTCCGACCTAGAATAAAGTCAAACACTCTAACCGCTCTGCCACAGAAAACACCAGAGTGTTTGATTTTCTTTTAGTTGTTGTTGTCATGTGCATGAGGTGTTGACAACAAACGGGTTACTCTGCATAGAGCAGGATTCGAACCCACGTCTTTTTTCATTCTGGGGTAGAGTGTGAACCATTAGTCCATCTAGGGTCCCTGATGCAATCCCCATACCAAAACTCACTCGTGCATGTGACATTCCAGCTGAGACGACTCACCACACTATAGCCCCCACCGGACGCAGTGGCCGAATCATTCTGCGGAAGGTCGGGAGTTTGTATCCCAGATAGTGCTATGTGAACTAGTTTTTTTTGTTTTGTTTTTTATTGAGGCTGTATTTATACTGTCCATAGCATATACGCCCGGGTATTCAGGCTTGTTTTCAATGCTGGCCAGCTGTATTGTTGGTGTTATCTTATAACACGGTAGCTGCTGATAAGGTATTTGATTGCCTGCATTTCAGTAGCAGATAGATAGTTGGTTTGTACGGGTAGTAGCCTATGTTAGTTTTTATGGATTTTCTTGGCATATATGTATTTAATTGTTTCTACTCTTACTAGTAGACTAGCCTACTCCTATTTACATATCACAGGCTGGTACATAGCTCTGTGGTGTGCTATCTGGCTACTTTTTGCAGGGTTACCTTCCATTGGGCGTCCCGCTGGTAGTTCATTTATATTTTCAATATCATCAACCCGATTAAATGTTGGTTGGCTGCTTGTTGGAGTTTTATGTCCTGGCAGCATCTAGGGTCACATCAGGACGAGTACCAACTTGTGACAGTGCGCACTCATGGCAACTTTATAGTACTACCCCATTGGGGAAATCAGGCTGCCAGCACCATGACCTGATATCCCACTCAGTCCTGACACTGAGCTAAACCCATCCTTGCCCTATGGTATGACTGTCGATCCAGGCTAGGAAGTGACAAGTACCAATTTTATAAGTCATTGGTTTGACTCGACCGGCAACTGAACTGGAATGCCTGGCCATCTGAGCCCCAGATATACTGCTTACTCTTCCCAGGTGCTTTCTGATGACTATCTGTCAGTTCACACCTGATGCCCCTCTTCAACAAACTCATAAGCAAGAAAGGGAAGACAAGTCGCGCAAGATTGACGGTGAAGAAGTTGTGCTTTATTGGTATCAACTCCTGTTCACCTACTAGCAACCTATCACCCTCACTCCTTACCTTCTGTCCACACAGAGCCTCATTACTCTCTTTAGTATCTATAGGAATCAGTGCCTACAGCCCATAGAACCAGAGTCCCATGGTTGTTGCACACAGCTCAGTTTGTATATCAAATGTGGAGCCTCAGACAGAGTGTCTGGGTTCCTGGCCAAGAGAAGAGTGTGTCTCACTCAAGAGTCAAGAGAAGAGTGTGTTCACTTCAAGAGTCCATCCAGAAGTATGTTAGTAGTGCCTGTAGCATCATATAGATCAGAGTGTCTAGAATAATCAATATCAGAATGAGGCTTGTGTGGTCAGGTGGGGCAAAGGGGTGCAGGTGACTGGGCCTCCCACGGCCAGCCAATCAGACACCCTCCACAGCCTGGGAGGCGATGCCCTAATATGGGTAGCTGTCACTCAACCCCACGTATAGGTGGTGTCCCTAATGTATGCACAGTGGTCAGGTGTGCTTGCCCATCAGCCCTGTGGCAACAGGTAGTTGCAGACAGTTACAATAAACATATATATTAAAAATGTCCTTCTCCTCCACTTGCACCCTTACTGGTACATAGAGGGAACATTTCACCAAATATTAACTGTCTCTTATATAGGAATATCTTGTCATAATCTTGGGCACTATATATTAACATATTTTTCATGTAGCATAATAGGTCACACAGCGAGCGGGGCACCAATTGCTTTTCTATTATATAACCTTGGTCCCCACTCCGTCACCTGAGAATAATAATGCTCTCTGCCAATATATAATTCCGAACCGAAAATTGTTATATTTTTACATCCCACCCGTGAGGCCCCCGCTTTATCGATTTGGCGACCACACCCAGTGAGGATTAAATGTGATTCCACATGCATTAGTAAAGTGAGACAATTGCCACCTGCACTGAAGTGATGCAGTAATGATAATTCGACCCTGCTAGAGTGATGTTGGTTATATCGGTGTTGCAGTTTGATAGAGTACCTGGTTTAAAACGGGTCTTTTCACAATCCACATGCGCATGCATTTTCGCCTGATTGAGATTGACCCAGGTTTAATAACTTGTTAATTGCTTGTTAACTTATTAGTGCAGATGGTAATATATATTATCAAGTGTAAAACATTTACTACAATGATGCCGGAGCAGTCTCCTTGCTTGTCTCCCCTTACATTTCCAGAGAGCTCCGCCACAGACAGAAGCAAGTCAGAAATGCTGACATAATTTTAGGCTTGCTGTTTGACGTTGAGACATGCACATTGTGAAAAGACATGTTTTAAAACCGGGTACCCTTTAAAACTGTGACACCGGGCCGTCCTCTCAACAGGGCCCGTTTTTGAGTTCCCATCAATTACATTTTCTTTTTGTTACTACATGTAGTTGATATATTGAACCAGAAATGAGGAAATCTGTCATCTGTGTGCAAAGGTGATTTTAGTGACATTTCCTGTTGGAATTAGACATTTGAACTTTGCCATGTCGTCAAGTCTGTTAATTTTGATTTCCACTGCAGTGTATATCTAATAGCCCTGTCACACTGTGACGTTTCTCTCCAACGCGCGTCGACGTGTGTCAGTTTTTGCCGAAACGTCGGGAAATGTTAGGGGAACGTTATGCGAATGTTGGTACACGTCGGTACACTATCCTGGACGTCGACAGTCGCCGGAGGACGGCAGCGTGCGTAGTTGGTTGCTTAATGTTTTAAGCATGTCAAAAAACCGTGACGATCCACAACGCGCATCAACGCGCGGGTTCCAATATTATGGCGACGTCAGAAGGACGTCGACAGCGCTGGAAAAATGTTATGCAAATGCTAGGCAGTTGCAGCGCGCGCATGATGGTCGTTCGTACACATTGTGCCAAACTGTTGCTTTGTTGTTTGACATCCTAGCTACATCTAAGGTCATATGAAGACATCATGCCAAACCTTTTTTTTTTTTTTTTTCCTCACATGTTGACACCCGTTGGCCGCACGCGAATAACTTTTTCCCCAAACTGCCGAAGAGTTGGACGTGTCTCGACGTGTAGAAGATATTTTGCGCGCTGATGGCGCGCCGCCAAGAAGCGTCATAGTGTGACAGGGCCATTACAGCATCATCAACGGCCAGTTCCTCTCATACCATGTCTATGTGGTGTGGCAGGTCAAAAATCACTTGAGTCAGTAAAAAATTCTCTGGTCGCTATCTTGTCTTTTTGCATTCTCTCCCATTTCACCAACTCTGTGCCGATATAATGTGGCTGTCACATTGCGACATATCGCTCAAACGTATGGCAATGTATGTGATTTTTTGCCGCCACAACGGAATACATTGTTATGCGTTACTTGTGCATTTTGATATACATCAATGTACATTGACGTTCATCGACATATTGCAGTGCGCGTCAGGGGGTCGGCAAAGTTTTGTGCATGCACAAAACTTTCAACGTACAGCAGAGCATGGGTGCTTACATTATGCCTACGTTAGGCATATGTCGAAATATGTTAGATGCACATTGCAGGAACTTGTTCTTATGTTGTCCTGCATTGACTTTTGTTCCTCTGACGGAGAGCGTTCAGTCCGCGCATTGGCACATTAACACCAATGTATAATGACATTGTTCTAGCGTATGCATAGCATATGGCCGATGCGCGGTTGGCATTTCTCCACCCTGTCTCGACATATTTGACGTATAGTGCGCATGTCTGGCACTCGGTTAACATTGGCCAGCGTTCTGCAAACGAGATGTGAGTGTTTTGCGAATGTACTGTGATCATTTTGGCTTGGAGTATATAAAGGGATCAGATTTCATGTTTGACCAGAACAGCTCAGCGTTTCGGAGATGATGGATGTGCCTGCAAGGCTCCTGCAGGAATACCAACTGGCCATTCTCCAACATCACCATAATGTTAACCAATTGATACTTTACGATCTGAAAAGAAGGAGACAATGTCAACTCAGAAGAATGTGGATGAGAGCATGGATCAGGAGGCGGCAACGGTTTGGTTTGTATGACCAGCTTCTGGTGGAACTCTGTAATGAGGACACAGCTTCTTTCATCAACTTCATGCGGGTGCCTCCCCCGATGTTTGATGAGATGCTAGCCAGAGTGGGTCCTCGGATAACTAAAAAGTACACAACATTCACAGAGCTGATCGAGCCTGGCCTGAAGCTTGCCCTCATTATGCATCACATAGCCTCTGGGAGCAAGTATGTCATCATGAAGTTTGGGTGGAGGGTCCCCCACAACACACAATCAATCATAGTAAGAGAGGTGTGTAAGGCAGTCATCACCGAATCCATTGATAAGATGATGACCTGCCCCATGACTCCTGATGGATGGCGTGCCATCTTGGAAAATTTGATGTGGAGGTGGAACTTCCCCCACACATGCGGAGCACCAGATGGGAATCATATTGCCTCCCCCAAAGAGTGGAGCCCTATACTACAACTATAAGGGATTCTACTCCATAGTTCTCCTGGCACTTGCTGATGCAGACTACAAGTTCATCTGGGCGGATGTGAGTGGAACGGGTTCTGCATCAGACGCGCAGGTTTTCAATGACTCTGAGCTGAAGGCGGGCATCGAAGATGGTACCTTCGGTCTCCCTGCCAGCAAACCTATAGTGAACGGCCAGGACGCTGTACCCTACTTCCTGATCGGTGACAATGCCTTCACCCTAAGCCTGACAATGATGAAGCCGTACAGCTGGAGGGGTATGATGCATGAGGAACACATCTTCAACTACAGGATCTCCTGGGCTAGGAGAGTCATGGAGAATGCGCTTGGCATCCTGGCAAACTGATTCCAGGTTCTGCTCAGCACAATGCAGCATCTCCCCTCCACCATGTAGCTGATCGTCACCACTTGTATGATCCTACACAATATGATCAGGATGCGATATCCCATGCTCCAGAATCAGCAGCTAGACTGTGAAGAGAATGGCAACCACAATGTCATCTCCGGAGCATGGAGAGAGGGCCTAAACCTGCCAGACCTACGCGCTCACGTACCTGGCATGAACACTGGCTCCAGGGCAGGAAAGGAGCAGCGGAATCTCCTCATGGACTGGACCAACTCCCCAGCTGGTACAGGTGAATGGCAGGACAACATGATCTAGTGATGTCTTTGTACTGTGATGTTATTGTACCGTGATCTCTGTCATTTGTGATATTTACTGTGATATTTGTATGTACAAACATGTGATAGTTCTATTGGTTTAAATAAAAGGTATTAATATCTGTTCTTGATACCAAACCAAGCTTAACATGTCAGTTATTATTTTGGGTGTGGAAGATTTAGGAGAATTGTTTTGTCTGGGCACAACTATATATACACTGACAAATTTACATGTCAGTTATTTGTTTTTTTCTGGGCCCAATTATATACACTGACGAATGTACATGTCAGTTATTAATTTGGGTCAGGTAGGTCTCTTTAATTTGGTCTGGGCCCAATTATATACACTGACAAATTTACATGTCAGTTATTAACTTGGGTGGGGAAGATTACTTTTACACTGACAAATTTACTTGTCACTTATTAATTTGGGTGGGGAAGGTTACTTTATGGGCAAGATTACTTACTTATTAATGGCCACATTAAACATGTCACTAATTTTAAGGGGGGTGGGGGGGGGCAGGGTTCTTATTTACACTTACATGTCAGATTAGTTTGTGTAAGGTAGGCTAACTGGCCAAAGGCCTACATTATTTTAAGTTTCATTTAATTTATGAGATGCTGGAGATTGTGTTGGAGATGGTGATGTTTCCCCCATCATCCTCTTCCTGCCTTTCTCTTTCCCTTTCCCTTTGCTATGTCTTTGGGCAAACTGGCTGGGTGCTGATGAGATCTTCTTCCCTGGCATGCTGGAGGTGTTGTGACGAGAGAGCCAGACTGCAGCCTTATTTATACCCAAGGCATGGGTGGGTCGGGTGCCCCCCCACACGTTGGCATGCGTTACTCACGCGTTACAGCAACGTTGTGTGTGCTGGGTGCAAGCTGGCGCAATGCCAAAATGTGCTGGACTGTCATTGGACATGCGATGCTCATGCGCTGGCACTAACCTCTCATACGTTGTGCAACACGTTTAACGGTCGCAAGCGGTACATTGGGAGCATGTTATGCTAACGCTAGGTAAAGGCTGCATGCACGAGAGGCACATTAACCACACGTTATACTAAACATTTTTTGTTTTTTTTCTCATGCGTCGACATACGTTACCAGTACCTCAGGCTGACGCCAAGCTTATGTCCACTACATTGTGCTGACGTCCAACTTTTCACCTGGCACTGAAAAGTTTGACGCATCTCGATGCAAAAAAGTGATTTTAGGTGTTGGCAGCGTGCTTGCGAGATGTGTCGTAATGTGACAGAGCCTTTAGTAGCCATTGGATACTGGAATCAGAGACATCACATTTGGTGTCGAGTAGCCAACTTCATAACTTCTCCCCTCCCACCAACCCGTATCGGACGCGATGGCCTAATCGGTAGAGCGTGTGCATCGCGCGCGGAAGGTCAGGAGTTTGGCTCCTGGTCGAGTCAAACTGATGACTTATAAAATCCATACTTGTCACTTCCGAGCATGGCGCTCAGTATTAATAGGCTCGGGCAACGATTGATTAGCTCAGTGTCAGGATACTGTGACTGGGTGGGATATTGGCTCATGATTTCCCAGTGGGGCAGTACTATTAAGTCCCCATGAGTGCGCACTATCACAAGTCGGTACCATTCCTGATATAACCTTACATCTTGCCAGGAGATAAAGCCCCAACAACCAACCAACCAATCCCACCACTCCCTTCTCCGCCATGCTGGCGTTTGATTGGTCAGGCCCCCGGCACCGGAAGTGTCGCGGCGGCTGGTACCCAGCTAGCACATGCGCACACACCCTTCTTTAGGTGAGTACCGGTGTCACAGTTTTAAAGGGTGCCCGGCTTAAAACCGGACTTCTCCTCGCAATGCGCATGTGTTAAAGTTGAATGGCGAGCGTGAAAATCTATCCAGATTTCTGGCTTGCTTCTGTCTCAAGACAGGATTCCTTCAGGAATAATTGTAGTGAATATTTGATGTTTGATACAACACATTCTCCTCTGCGCTAACAAGTTAACAAGCAATTAACAAGTTATTAAACAAGGGTACAATCTCAATCAGGCAGAAATGCATGCACATGCGCGTTGTGAGAAGTCCCATTTCAAACCAGGTACCTTTTTAAACTGCGACACCGGCGACCAGTGAAATAATGGCATTATGGGATGTAAGCGGAACTCTGGGGTGCGGCAATAAGATGCTTTTCCTGTATTAGTACCCTCATTTGACCTGACCTCGCCTTGACCCCGATACCTCCACACCCCCACCGACACCCTCCACACTCTCCCTCTACACCCCTCAACCCCTGGCCAGGCTAATCACCGACCCCAATCTTCCCTTAGTTATTGTTACTATGGCGATGGGGCCCTTGCCTCGTTGATGGTGATGGGGAGGTTATTCAATATGGACTTTGCACGCCTAATGTAACTGTCGATATCTCCTAACTACAATAATCAGACGGGATGGCCGGATGAGTTAGAGCGTCCGTATCCCGTGTTGGTAGACCATCGGATCGTGGGTTCAAACCATGTTCGACTCAAAGCAATGACTTAAAAATTGATACTGTAGTGGTCTGCACTGACCTCTCAGGCAAGTAACCACATAGACAGGTAGGCGTGGGGAGTGTATTGATATCAGGGAGCCTAGGTGGTGTAATGGTTAGCACACTGGCCCGGAATGCAAAGAGATGTGGGTTCGAGTCCCGCTCTAGGCGCAGTATTTCCCATTTTCATCACCCCCACGACACTGGTTGCCGTGATCAGGATCCTGTACAAGCTTTGCGCTGTATGGTTGTTGAACCTACCCTGTGTATGTATGTGTTAGTGCATTGCCTGTATGTATGTAATTGTAAGCATTACAATACTTACAATTCCAGGGGGACGAGTGTAGTGGTCTGCACTGACCTCTCAGGCAAGTAACCACATAGACAGGTAGGCATGGGGAGTGTATTGATATCAGGGAGCCTAGGTGGTGTAATGGTTAGCACACTGGCCCGGAATGCAAAGAGATGTGGGTTCGAGTCCCGCTCTAGGCACAGTATTTCCCATTTTCATCACCCCGCACGACAATACTTTTCACTTCCTATCCTGATGCTCGGCATTATTAGGATAGGGCAAGGACTGGTTCACTCAGTGTTAGGATAATGTGACTGAGTGGGATATCAGGTCGTGGCGGCATGATTTCCCAGAGGGGCAGCACTATAAAGTCACCATGACAGCATACTGTCACAAGTCGGTACCCGTCCTGATATGGCCTTAGATGTTGCTAGGATGGAAAACAACAACAAACAAACAAAGCAATAAGCAAAATGGCGGAGTTATTCGGTAACTGGGATAGCCTTAAATTAGAATTACACATTTTACAACAAAATAAAACCGTCTAACTGTACAGACTGAGCAAACCGGTGTGTACCAGTAACATGACATGGGGTGACAGGATGAGTTGAGCGTTCCCCTCATTTTGGCACGTCCTGGTATTCAAACCTTTTGGGTTCAAACCCCGGACGAGTCAAACCAATGACTTAAAGACTACTAACACTAGTGCATGGGTTACGTCATCATCATCATCATCATGCTGTCGGTCGTGATGCGACAAAGACTGCTTTCATTACTTGACTGCCGCTCTGACATTTCATGAAAGCTGCCTGCAAAAGTGTTTAAGTGCTGCTGGCTTTTGCAAGTTACCAGCGGCACTCTCTCGGGCAGCAAATAGAGGTTTCATACCAGCAAGAACATGTCCAGACAGGCGCAAAACTATTTGTCCCTGCAGTGGCTGGTCAGGAGATGTTGGGAGTTCCATACATCAACCGCCCTTAATGCTGCCACAGTGACATGGTTTTCTGTTTAGGGTTTGCTCCCTTAGCCTTCGGTTCTGTCAAGAACCTGTCCCACAAGGCAGTGTGGTTTACAACTCTGTAGGGCAGGGGCGTCAAACTCCCTGAGGTATACCTGCATACCTAAATATATACGCGTATACCAAAATGTCGCAAATGTCGCACCAAAAGAACTCACATAATTACTAACAGCTAAAGCCCGAGTCACATCTACCCGGATCAGAGGCCGGACGAGCCCCGGACCTTTATCCAGGGTGGTCCGTGGCGATCCGGGGTGATCCGTGGCTCGTCCGTGGTGGTCCGGCGTGGTCCGGCGCTGGTCCGGGATCCGCCTCGGATGTTTTAAAATGTTTAAAACATCCGCGGTGCTTCGGGGCAATTTGCGATCCGGGCTCGATCCAGCATGATGCGGGGGTGGTTCGGGTAGTCCGTGGGTGGACCGGGGGTGAACCGGGGCCGTCCGGGTGGTACACGGGTGGTCCGAGGCTGTTTCGCCACAGATGAGACACGTTTCAGCCACGGTTTAACCCGGACTACCCCCGGCGTAGCTAAGGACCACTCCCGGACTGCAAGGATAAGACCCGGATCAGCCCGGATCACCACGGATCAGCCACGGATCGCCCCGGACTGCCCGGTTTACCCTGAATCACTCATCCGGGACTAGTCCGTGGCTACCCTGGGGAGTCCTGGGGTGGTCCGCGGTGGTCTGGGGCGATCCAGCCTCTGGTCAGGGGCTCGTCCGGGAAGTTGTGACTGCGAGGCAAAAAACGATGAAAACAGCGAGTCTATCCGGGGCATGTCCGACTGGTCTGGCTCAAAATCCGGGGCTTGTCCGGGTAGGTGTGACTGGGGCTTTAGATTTTGTTTGTTTGTTGATGTTTTACGTCCTAGCAACATCTAAGGTCATATCAGGACGGGTACCGACTTGTGACACTGCGCACTCATGGCGACTTTATAGTGTTGTCCCACTGGGAAACCAGGCCGCCGGCACCATGACCTGGTATCCCACTCAGTCACATTATCCTGACACTGAGCACACCAGTCCTTGCCCTATCCTAATAATGCCGAGCGCCTGGCTAGGAAGCAACAAGTATCAATTTTAACATCATTTAACGACCCCACGATCTACCAGCATGGGAGACAAACGCTCTAACCCACCCAGCCATCCCATCTGGTTTGGGGGTTTAGATGACAAGGCAACTAGCAACTTGAGTGTCTATTTGTTTAATGAGTGTCTATTTGTTTAAAGAGTGTCTATTTGCACATAATTGATTTTCTGCTTTTACATGTAAAAGCGATGGTTTGAACAAAAAACAAACATTTCTCGCCGTGAATATGGCCTATGCTGCCGACACGGCGTAAAGCAACCACCAATCAATCAATCATCAAACCAAATTGAGACACATCATTTAGCCCTAGCACTCTACTTTCAACCAAAACATACGCAAAAAAATACCCCAAAGAACCATTATATCAAGATCGGTGTTTCGATTCCGCATGCCATCACCTCAGCAAATTTGGAGATCCACTGCTGTTTATAACTTATAGTGTCATCAAAGGCCAGTTGCTCGCATACCATGTCAATGTGGTGTGGGAGGTTATAAATCTCTTGGGTCAGTACAACTGTAGGCTTGGACTTGTTATCGACCAACTGCCTAATGTTGAAGACAAGACTATTACTAATATTAGAAACTTATCCATGATACTATTCCCCGCCCCTCCTCCACGACCATCCCACTGGTTCCTCCGCCTCCTACTAGGTGTCGCTACCTTACAGTGTGCACCTTGAAACCGCAGACGTTCAGGCAGGCTCCGGCCAAAATGAGCTGGCACATTGCCAAGAACCCAATGCAACTCCCCCGCCAGCAGCTCGCAACCCGCCCACCCCCTACCAAAACTCCCCTACCGCCCTCTGCACCCCTGCACCCCCTCAGCCCACACCTACCCCCTGCCCATCCAGGACTCAGCATCCCTAATTCTACATGCTCCCTAACCTCCCACCTCCCACCTCCCACTTCCCACCTCCCACATCCCACCTCCAACCTCCCACATGCCACATCCCACCTCCCACCTCCCACCTCCAACCTCCCACATGCCACATCCCACCTCCCACATCCCACTTCCCACATCCCACATCCCACCTCCCACATCACCTCCCACTCCCACCTCCACACCACCTCCCACCTCCCACCTCCCACCTCCCACATCACATCCCACCTCCCACATCCACCTCCCACCTCCCACATCCCACCTCCCTCCTCATCACCTCCCACCTCCCACCCCATCCCACCTCCCACCCCCCACCCCACCTCCCACTCCACCTCAAACCTCACACATCCACCTCCCACCTCCCACCTCCCACCACACCCACCTCCCACATCCCACCTCCCACTCCACCTCCCACTTCCCCCACCTCCCACCTCCTACCTCCTACCTCCCACATCCCACCTCCGACCTCCCACCTCCCACTTCCCTCCCACCTCCCACCTCCCACCTCCCACCTCCCACCTCCCACATCCCACCTCCCACCTCCCACCTCCCACCTCACCTCCCACCTCCCACCTCCCACCTCCCACCTCCCACATCCCACCTCCCACCTCCACCTCCCACCTCCTCCACCACATCCCACATCCCACACACCTCCCACCTCCCACCTCCCACATCACACCCACTTCCCACATCCCACCTCCCACCTCCACCTCCCACCCTCCACCTCCCACCTTCCACCATCCCACCTACCTCCCACCCCCACCTCCCACCTCCCACCTCCCACCTCCCACCTCCCACTTCCCACCTCCCACATCCCACCTCCAACCTCCCACATCCCACATCCCACCTCCCACCTCCCACCTCCCACCTCCCACATCCCACATCCCACCTCCCACATCCCACCTCCCACATCCCACATCCCACCTCCCACATCCCACATCCCACCTCCCACCTCCCACCTCCCACCTCCCACATCCCACCTCCCACATCCCACATCCCACCTCCCACATCCCACCTCCCACCATCCCACCTCCCATCCCACCTCCCACCTCCCACCCTCCACATCCCACCTCCCACCTCCCACCTCCACCCCCACCTCCCACCTCCCACCTCCCACCTCCACCCTCCCACATGCCCATCCCACTCTCCAATATCCCCACCTCCCACATCCCACCTCCCACCTCCCCACCCCACCTCCACCCTCCCACATGCCATATCCCACCTCCCACATCCCCCATCCCACATCCCACCTCCAGCCTCCCACATCCCACATCCCACCTCCAGCCTCCCACATCCCACATCCCACCTCCAGCCTCCCACATCCCACATCCCACCTCCAACGTCCCACATCCCACATCCCACCACCAACCTCCAACCTCCCACATCCCACCTCCAACGTCCCACATCCCACATCGCACCTCCTCCTCTCCACCCACCACCATCTTCGCCGAGTCAGTCGGCTGGTAAGCAAGGCTCCAATACGGTGGTACTGTGTGGGGGTGGGGGTGGTATGTGCGGGTGGGTGGGGTAGAGTGGGGATGTGGGGGTGGAGTAAGTGGGGTTATGCGGTGGCTCCTGATGTGCAGAGGTTTATTAAGTGATCTAGGGTAACTAGGCTACAGCTATCGCTGCACAGTGGTAGGCATCCAACCCGGTTACACGGATGTGATGCTGCCAAGACACCTATCAACAGTTGCTAACAAACCCAACGTGGCTCCAATGCACCTGTCATTGGTTTGTTGTTGAAGTTTTACGTCCTGGCAACATCTATGGTCATATCAGGACGGGTACCGACTTGTGACAGTGTGTACTATTAATGGCTTTATACTGCTGCCTCACTGGGAAATCAGGTCATCGGCACCATGACCTGATATCCCACTCAGTCACATTATCCTGACACTGAGCTAACCAGTCCTTGCCCTATCCTAGTAAATCTGTGCGCCGGGCTTGGAAGCGACAAGTATCAATTATATAACTCTTTTGTTTTACTTGAGCGGGAACTGAACTCCTGATCGTCCACACGTCAGGCCCACGGCACGCTCTGCCCATTCGGCCACCACGCCTGGTCCCTCAGTGCATCTGTGGGGTTTACACCTATTCTGCTGCTTTGAATTGCAATGAAGATGGTACAAAAGATTATCATTGTAATAATAATTATGCATGCCGTGACTTTAAACTTGATACATGTGACCACTTATCCTGGTGCTTTGCATTAGTAAGATAGATCAATGAGCGCAGGAATGAGGGAGGCGAAGGAGCAGTGGAATGGGGAAGATATATTGTCCGCGATTGAAATTTCCCCTGCTTACAATTGCATAGTCTAAGGGTTTCAAACTTGTGCCATTTGCTGAGATAAATACATTAGAATGACTGTTGCGATCTATGTTGCTTTAATTTGAAGTAGCTTCCAATGTAACGGACTAATCTTTGAGATATTTGAACTGCAGGCAAGTGTTGGCAAGCAGGCCAAAACTCTGCGACTATAGGCTTCAGCAGTGACAGGTTCTATTACATTGACTTACTATGTAATAAACATTTTATAAAGCAGCCATTTGAAGGCCTGGTACAATAAAACCTGTGGTATGCAGGTATTGCAATACCTCAGGGAGTTTGATGCCCCTGCCCTGCAGAGTTGTAAACCACTGCCTTGTGGTACAGGTTCTTGACAGAACCGAAGAATAAGGGAGCAAACCCTGAACAGAAAACTATGTCACTGTGCCAGCATCAAGGGCGGTTGATGTATGGAACTCCCAACATCTCCCGACCAGCCACTGCAGGGACAAATAATTTTGCGCTTGTCTGGACATGTTCTTGCCGGTGTGAAACCTCTATTTGCTCACCAAGAGAGTGCCGCTGGTAACTTGCAAAAGCCAGCAGCACTTCAACACTTTTGCAGGCAGCTTTCATGAAATGTTTTAAAATGGAGAGCGGCAGTCAAGTAATGAAAGCAGTCTTTGTCACATTGTGACCGACAGCATGATGATGATGATGATGATGGCAATAAAACCATGGTATAACATGATACAACTTGATTAAATAGGCTACCTACATTTCCATTCCCGTAAACATCTGCCTTAACCAAGTGACTTTTTTGGGAGGCAAAGGTGAATGAATTTGATTCATATCTATATATATTGTCAGTGTCATGGCCGACTGTATTTGTGACATGTATATATGTATTTACACACATTTTCCTTTACATGGTTTATATTGTATAGTGAAGTGTGAAGTGGATTCTGAAATAAACTTGTACACAATGCAATAAGTAATGAGTGTGAGGCACATTAAATCATTTTACATTGACATAAACTGGTTGCCGTGACCATGATCCTGTACAAGCTATGCGCTGTATAATTGTTGAACCTACCCGATGTATGTATAAGTGCATTGCCTGATGTACGTAATTGTAAGCATTAAAAGACGTACAATTCCAGGGTGACGAGTGTAGTAGTCTGCACTGACCTCTCAGGCAAGTAACCACATAGACAGGTAGGATTGGGTAGTGTGGTGACATCAGGGAGCCTAGGTGGTGTAATGGTTAGCACACTGGCCCGTAACGCAAAGAGATGTGAGTACTGTAATACATGGGTGCAGTCTGGTCGACTTTGCCAAATCATGATCTGGCTGTATCAGCATCAGGATAACATGACTGAATGCAGTATCGGATTAAGGCAGTTCCAGTGTAGCAGCACTATAAAGTTACACTGTCCCGCTGTCCCAAGTCGGGACTGCATCCTGTATATGATATCAGATGTTGCTTGGACTTAAAAAGAACATTCAATGAATTAATAACACAAACAGTGCAATGAGGAAGGAGAGCACCTGCGGTTGCTGCGGTTGCCGTGTTTGCCACGGTTGCCGCGGTTGCTGCAGTTGCCGCGGTTGCCGCGGCTGCCTAGGTTGCCGCCGTTGCCGCTGTTGCCGCCGTTGCCGCCATTCCCACCGTTGCCACCATTGCCGCCGTTGCCGCCATTGCCGCCATTGCTGCTGTTGCCGTATGTGTATATATCTTGTATACATGACGTTGTATATACAAATAGCCTGAACTGAGAAAAACATCGTAATGTTGCCTATGTAGTCTATTGTGTTGAATTTGTAATCTGAAGTTGCTGGTTCAAATCCCATTTCGTTCTCTCCGTTTTGCGTTCAACAACAACAACAAACATTTTCCTCCTCTATGATTGTGTCTCTGAATAAATTATGCAATGATATTGTACCCCCTCCATTCCCCACTCCCCACGCTGCACTCAGCTCCCCCCTCCCCTGCACCCCCTCCAACACCGAGTTCTGTCTAGAACCCCCTCCATTCCCCACTCCCCACGCTGCACTCATCTCCAACCCCCTCCTGCCGTCTCTCTCACACACACACACACACATACACTATGTTCGCTCAGGTACGCCTCGCCCCCTGCTGGCTCACCGGTCACCATCCCGAATCGGTATCACCTCCCGCGTGGTATTCTCTGTGGCGGAGTGGTTAGAGTGTCTGTCTTTTTTCTAGGTCAGACCCCTAATCTGAAGGTTGGCGGTTCGAT
The DNA here is from genome assembly GCA_030323885.1 of Branchipolynoe longqiensis. Taxonomy (NCBI): domain Eukaryota; kingdom Metazoa; phylum Annelida; class Polychaeta; order Phyllodocida; family Polynoidae; genus Branchipolynoe; species Branchipolynoe longqiensis. The sequence goes on from CM059191.1 coordinate 4,742,389, forward strand.
TCCCCATGCCCCCACCTCTGCCACTTTGGATTTCCACTGCTGTGTATAACTTACAGCGTCATCAAAGGCCAGTTGCTCTCATACCATGTCTATGTGGTGTGGGAGGTTAAAAATCCCTTGGGTCAGTAAAGGTGTAGGATAGGGCTTTCTATCGACAAACTGTCTAATGGTGAAAACAAGGCTATTCAGACTTATCCATGATAGGCAGTATAAATCTTCAAGAAAAAAAAAGATGTATATGGGTCGTTCTCATAAGTTGTGTACCAATAATGTGACATCAGTACCACAAAATAAAAATGCTGTCAAAGTGCTATATACAAGCTTCCTCAATATGTATGTCCTTTTGCATCTGAATAATTGAAAATAAACTAATTCTGACATTTTTAAGTAGGTCAAATGATGCTCACACCCAATAAATAGCAGTATAGCATGGAAACCAATCTGACTCCGATTTTTAGGACATTTCACATGCCACTTGCTTTATAAACAGTAGTAATAATAATTTGAAACCTCATTGCTATGGTTGTGTGTTATTTGTGATGATTAAAGAGAAAAGCCACAAAATATTAGCATGGTAACATCCAAGTGGAATCAACAATTTTACACAAATGTTTGGCTCAAATTTCAATGTTTAGGGGCAATTTCACGATTTATATTTTACTATACCATAACTGGGTCCACGCATAGAGTGTCAAATGGTGAAAATAGTTCCTGTACTGTATCTGTTCTCAGTGTTAGAAACAGAGTTTCATAGTACTTGCAAGTGGAAACAAAATGTTATGATATTAAGGACTCCAGAAAAGGTTAACTATTTCATCATTTTTATAATTTCTTTTAGAAATAAATGTCTTCAACTTAATGAAGACATTGTATATAACCGCTTGAAGTGAAATGTGCTGTTGTTTAGAGGTTTTCATTCAGTTAGTGACACTTTATTTTCACTGATATTGACAATGTAACAAATTAGTGATGTAATTTTCTATTTATTCAGCTACATCCATCCCAATAAGATACATAATACACAATATTAACATTTACTTTTGATCTAAAATATCTCCGACATTATTGGGCTAAGTGATGAAATCTAAATATTGACACTCCAATAATGGGTTTCTTTGAAATATGCATTTCAAGTAGACTACTTCAAGTGGTACAGAGTTTCTGAGAATGACCCATATGTGCATGAACGTTGGTTTTATTTAACAGCGCCTCTAGAGCACATTTATTTTCATATCAGTGGCTATTGGACGTCAAACATATAGTCATTCTGACATATTGCTTTGGAGGAAACCCGCTGCCGCCAAATAGGCTACTCTTTCTGATAAGCAGCAAGGGGTATTTTATATGCTCTTTCCCCCAGACAGGACAGCACATACCATTTGTGAACCACTGGTTGTAAAGGAAAATAGCCCAAACTGTAAATGTGTCCACTGAGCAGGATCGGTAGGATGATCAACAGCTTTACAGGTGGACACTCTACTGCCTGAGCTACGTGCCACTCCTGTCTATTTACGCAAGCAAACATGTTTACATATATACACATATGGGCGTGTGGACATAGACATTTGTATATATCTGTTTATTATAGGCAACTATGTCCATATATATATTTGTATATGGTGGCATGTGTATTACGTATATACATATATATGTGCATATGTGTGTATGTGCATATGTATATATGCATATATGCATACATGTATACATGTATGCATGTATACATGTATACATGTATTCATGTATACATGTATACATGTATAATCTATATATGTATGTTAATTATGAAGAGTTCAGGCGCAAAACTACGCACACACCAATCCAAAAAGGCCAGTTGCTCATGTCTATGTGGTGTGGGAGGTTAACAATCTCTTGAGTCAGTAAAAGTGTAGTAAAAGTGCAGGTCGGTCGATTTATTTATATATATCTGACCGGTATATGCTTTAACCATTTACTCAACTAACAATAAATTCCTTGACCAGTTCAGTTAAACATTAAAAACTATCTAACAAATGAAATAAAATTAAGGCGGTGTTAGTTATGGAAAATTGATTAAATCTGCAAGCGTGATTTGCTAATGGATTGATGCGTTGAATTGCTAATGCTTTGAATTGCCTTCTGTTGTTTGTATGTCAGTGTCAATGTCAGTGTCATTGTCAGTGTCAGTGTCAGTGTCAGTGTCAGCTTCAATCTGCCGACTGGCTGTCACACAAAACCTTCCCCCCCAGCCCCACCCCCCACCCCACCCCCCACACACACACACTGCGACACCTATGCATTTGGATGCTTGCCCTGGTACATGTTTTCTGGGTTATACCGGTCCCTCAGGGGAGACTGAAGATGAAACCAAGCAGCACGTGTCGCAGCTGCAGCTTACACAGTGAAAGGTGGGGGATGCCTCCCCCGCCCCACCCCCCCCCCCCCCCCCCCCCCGCCCCCAACAGACACCCTCCTGGCACTATTTTCATTATAGAATGTTGGGCTCACTTTGAATCTACAACCACATTCATATTGGGTAATATCACTTTGTAAAGTGTGATGGCCGGCAGCTGTGGTTGTGTAGGCAGGTTAAATAGGAAATCACTACAGGCAAGTATAGAGAAGGAAGGCCAGAGATAGAGTGTGCAGACAGAACCAGAAGGAGCTTGCTTAGTTTATTATATATATAGCTTTTCGAATCCAAGATGGTGGTGGTCACATGGGTTGATCCACCAATCAGGGTTCAATCTGTTGTATCCAAGGCCTTGTCATGCTGGCTTCAGTGCCTTGTGGTGGCCAGTGTTCCATAGATAACACCTGCGGGGAGAGGGTATGTGAGGTGACTCCTCCAAAGACTGTATCTAAGAAGTGTCACTCCTCCTCTATACTATTATACTATACAATTTCTATACCTAATGAGTAATAGTTTACCAACTCCACATATCCCTCATATGCCTTTGGATTTTATATATCACCATTTACCATTATATAGATAAGTTCCAATTTATTATAGTAGAGTTCACATATATCCTCATGCCATTAGATCGGACAATTTTACAACTTGATAGAATAATTGTCGTACATTTCTTTCTAATGTGGATTGCAATAACATGGTCCTAGCAAATATTTTACGTGAGATAAAATGGCCGCTTCCTGTATCATGTGGATGTGTATAGACGACCTGCCACACCTTACCCTGTCGGGATGCAGCTTATGTCCTTCCTGAGGGAGCCACACAGCTTGGCAACCAGATGGAATGTGCCCGAATGGTTAACTCATTATCAGTTTAGTTGTCTCTCCGTTTGGCTTACACACGCTTTAGCTCTCTCATTCTCTCATTCTCTCATTCTCTCATTCGCTCATTCTCTCATTCTCTCATTCTCTCATTCTCTCATTCTCTCATTCTCCCATTCTCTCATTCTCTCATTCTCTCATCCTCTCATTCGCTCATTCGCTCATTCTCTCATTCTCTCACTCTCTCATTCTCTCATTCTATCATTCGCTCATTCTCTCATTCTCTCATTCTCTCATTCGGTCATTCGCTCATTCACTCATTTGCTCATTCGCTCATTCGTTCATTCGCTCATTTGCTCATTCGCTCATTCTTTCATTCTCTCAAGCGCTGGTCACATACACATTAGTGAACGTAGTTGAACGTACGCAGTTGAATGTAGGATAGATTAATGTGGCTCAAATGTGGTGTAAGTATGTTAAACTACGGTGAAAACCAGTAAGGTACGGCAGGTTTTGGTATGGATAAATATGTTACAGCACAGATAGCGGTATGTTCAACTGTGTTCAACTGCGTTCAAGTACGTTCAACTACGTTCAACTACATACAACTATGTTCAAACTAGGATAGCCTCCACTGCGGTCAACTATGTTCAACCACATCCAAGTATGCTAAAGTATGCTAGAGTATGCTAGAGTACACTCGAGTATGCTAGAGTAGACTAGAGTATGATCGAGTATGCTAGAGTATATTAAGAGTATGGAGACTTCGCCACAGTATGTTAGCCTCTAACATAGCGCTCTTTTGAACATGTCCAAAGATTAAATTGGAACTCATGGCCCACCCACGTTATTACCAAGTTAGCATGATGGAGAAGTATGCCAGTATGTTCAACCACACTCAACTACATTCAATTATGTTCAACTACGTTAGCCTCCACTATGTTTAACTACGTTGACTAACAAGTATGTGACCAAGCCTTCATTCTCTTAATATCTCTGTCTGTCTATCTCTCATTCTGTCTCTCATTATATCTGTCTGTTATTCTTGATGTATCTATCTCTCTTTCTCTTTGTCTCTCTTTCTCTCTTTCTCACTGTCTCACTGTCTCTAGACGCAGTGGCCGAGTTCAATTCCCGGTCGAATAAAACCAGTGACTTACAAAATTGATACTTGTCGCTTCCTAGCCAGGTGCTCGGCATAATTAGGATATGGCATAGACTCGTTAGCTCAGTGTCAGGATAATGTGACTGAGTGGGACATCAGGTCATGGTGCCAGCAGCCTGGGGCAGCACTATGAAGTCACCATGAGAGTGTACTGCCACAAGTCAGTACCCGTCCTGATATATCCTTAGATGTTGCCAGGATGTAAAACTCCAACAACCAACTAACCAACTCTCTCTCTGTCTCTGTCTCTGTCTCCTAGTTTCTCTCGCTCTGTCTCTGCCTCGGCCTACTAATGTTTCTCTCTCTCTGTCTCTATATATGTCTTCCTCTGTCTCTCAACTTAGGTTTCTGTCTGTCTCTGTCTCTCTCTGTCTCTCTGTGTTTCTGGTGAAGCCGCCTGGCGCCACCTTGCCGCCTGGCAGACGTCACTATTGTATTCCTCTGGCGTCACTCCAATGCGCAGCCGTCAGGCAGCCAGGGCTGGTTGGACTGAGGGCTTGTAATTTGTGGGTTGTGGGTTTGGGGAATGGAGATTGTGAGCTGGTTGTAGGTTGGTTGGCTGTTGGAGTTTTACATCCTGCCAACATATAAGGTCATGGTTGCTAGGCGTTCGGGGTGGGTGGTTGGTTTATTGTTGGTTGTCATATGGGGTTGGGGGGTTATTGGTTTGTGAGCTAATAGGGTGGGTGGGAGGGTTGGAGGGTGGGTGGGAGGGTTGTGGGTTGTGGGTTGTGGGTTGTGGGTTGTGGGCTGTGGGTTGTGGGTTGTGGGTTGTGGGTTGCAGGTGGTGGGTTGTGGGTTGTGGGTTGTGGGTTGTGGGTTGTGGGTTGTGGGTTGTGGGTTGTGAGTTGTGGGTTGTGGGTGGTGGGTTGTGGGTTGTCAGGTGTGGGTTGTGGGTTGTGGGTTGTGGGTTGTGGGTTGTAGGTTGTGGGTTGTGAGTTGTGGATTGTGGGTTGTGGGTTGTGGGTTATAGGCTGTGGGTTGTGGGTTGTGGGTTGTTGGGTGTGGGTTGTGGGTTGTGGGTTGTGGGTTGTGGGTTGGGTGGGTGGTGGGTGGTGGGTTGTGGGTTGTGGGGTGTGGGTGTGGGTGTGGGTTGTGGGTTGTGGGTTGTGCGTTGTGCGTTGTGGGTTGTGCATTGTAGGTTGTGGGTTGTTGGTTAATGGTAAGTGCCAGCGGATTGGCGTGACGTGGCCGGGCGGGGGGCGCGGGGCGGGGCGGGGCGGGGTGGGGAGGGGCGGGGCGGGGCGGGGTGTGGGTTGTGGGTTGTGGGTTGTGGGCTGTGGGTTGTGGGTTGTGGGTTGTGGGTTGCAGGTGGTGGGGTTGGGGTTGTGGGTTGTGGGTTGTGGGTTGTGGGTTGTGGGTTGTGGGTTGTGGGTTGTGGGTTGTGGGTTGTGGGTTGTGGTTTGTGGGTTGTGGGTTGTGGGTTGTGGTTTGTGGGTTGTGGGTTGTGGGTTGTGGGTTGTGGGTTGTTGGTTGTGGGTTGTGGGTTGTGGGTTGGTGGTTAGGGGTTGTGGGTTGTGGGTTGTGGGTTGTGGGTTGTGGGTTGTGGGTTGCGGGTTGTGGGTTGTGGGTTGTGGTTGTGGGTGTGGGTTGTGGGTTGTGGGTTGTGGGGTTGGGGTTGTGCGTTGTGCGTTGTGGGTTGTGCATTGTAGGTTGTGGGTTGTTGGTTAATGGTAAGTGCCAGCGGATTGGCGTGACGTGGCCGGGCGGGGGGCGCGGGGCGGGGAGCGGGCGGGGCGGGGCGGGGCGGGGCGGGAAGGGGTGTGGCCGGGCGGCGGGAAGGGGGGCGGGGTGGGGGCGTACCGGGGCGGGGCGGGAATGTGTAGGTGAGTGTAGGCAGTGTGTGTTGGGAGTGGAGTGAGTGGGGGGGGGGGGGGGGGGGGGGGGGGTGAGAGGGCTCCCAGCTCCAGCTGTCTCCAACAGGTATGTGGAGAAAAAACAATTACCCAAATTGCGCCTTGCAAAAATACAACACATCCTACTGGTTCCCGCGCAAAGCTACCTGTACCGTCGCCTACTGCTACCTCCCTTAGTAATGTTAGTCAGCTAAACAGCCCAGGGGCGGCTCTCGGCGATGCCTGACAGACAGACACCTTACGACAGTGGCAATTATCGGCAGTCTGGCTGAGTGATTCCGATTGTGTGTGGAATCAGGGGAAATTATCGAGGGTTGATAGCCGGGGAGATAGATTGCTGGGTGTTGAGTACTGGACACTACGGGGCAAAGAATTGTCTAGTCCGGTGCTCTACGGTACACAAAATGTATTGTAATGTATCGAAATGGAGTGTATTTGGGTCAATTGCCGCCGGACAACCAGGTAAATACCGTACATGTATTAACATGTACCGTACGAGAACCGGATGAGAACCGGACGAGAACCGGATGAGAACCGGATGAGAACCGGACGAGAGAACCGGACCCGTAATGGATGGGTAAGGACATGTAGCGGACAAAACAGACAAACCAGACACCAACGGATGGGTACCGGACATGTATGGATGGGTACCGGACATGTACCAGACAAACCCAGACACCAACCAGACACCTCAGTCCGGCAGTGTCCGGTAGAAGCTTTTGTGATGTTTCAAAATTTTACCGGGACACCGCCGGAACCACCGGACACCGCCGGATGGGGTACAGGAACATGTACCCGGACATCGCCATTCGTATCGCACCGTGTCCGGTTCTCGTCCGGTTCCCCAGTCCGGTAAGGTGTGACTGGGCCTTAAAGGTTGGAATCAGGTCATCTGGAAACCGTCAAGTCCTGAATTAAAAACCAACTTGTGAATGCCAGGTACGCTTCATAGAATGTAACCTGAACAATGCCGCAATTAGGACTGTGTATACAGTTCTTTAGCGCATGTGTGTGGATAGTCGTGTCTTTATATGACAGACTTTGCCTTGAAATACAATGTTTCTAGATAACCATGCAACTGCATATTGCAATCGTTATCTAAGCAACAGTATGAAAGCCCTGAATCATTTTGTCTGGAAACCACCAATTCCTGAATGAAAATCCCACCCACGAATTTCAGGTACGCTTCGTAGAACGCAATTAGGACCGCGCGTATAGCTTCTTAGCGCGCGGCGAGTACCTTCTTTATTTCACTTAGCAGCAGGCACTCGGCAGTTAAGTGCACAATGTGTGGATAGGAGGGGGGTTGGGGGGGAGGGTGAATGGGAGGGGAGGGGGGGGGGGGGGGGCAGGGAGGGAGGGGGAGAGGAGGGGCAGGGGTGGAAGGGGGGAGGGGGGGGGGGGGGGGGGGCAAGGGGAGGAGGGAGGAGGAGACGGGTAGGGGGAGGGGAGGGAAGGACGAGGGGAAGTGTAGGGGGAGGGAGGGAGGGAGGGAGAGGAGGACTGGGCGGAGGAGGAGGGGGTGGCGGAGGTGGAGGAGCGGGAGGGAGGGAGAGGAGGGGGGAGGGGAGGGGGGGAGGGGGAGGGGTTATATGGATGGTGTAATACTAATAGACTACATCACCGTTCCAGCGGCGTGTTGCATTGTGGGATCCGTCAAAGCAAAACACACCCACAAGAAGCACATGGCACATGCTAATAAAGTAATATACTTGGTGCAGCTATGAAATGTGTAGTTTCAGCTCATCTCAACTCTTGTTTGTTGTAATTAGCACACTAACTAAACAAATTATATATAATAATTAAGATATTAATCTTTTATCCAGCATTGCTTTGACTCAATTAATCGCACCATCTTATGCCATGTGCATTTAGATTTAGACAACACCTGGGCACTGAGACTCGTGTTAGAGCCATAGCAAAGTCAGTGTTTTATTTTTGTATTCAAGTTTTTATTTATATCCGCATGATTAATGACATATGTAGAATAGAAGAATGAGTAGGGTTAATCAGTTATTGGGTATATATTTCTTTGAAAAAAAAAAAAAGGTGTTGTTGACAAAATTATGACATTTTAATATTTAGAACAAGAATTACTTATGTCTAATCATGGGTGATGTTAAAACATCAGCCTGTAAAGTGACTGAAATTGTATGTTTCTTAGCTGATCAATGCTTTAATTATGAAGAGTTGTGGTCTTAAACATTATTCATTATTATTAATTATATTGCATCCATCCATCCATGTTTGTGCCAAATTGTTATGTATTTTGATTAATTTTGAATCAAATCGAAGCTTTGCCCTATGCGTATCGGCAAACTCAACGGTTGTACGCCTTTGCTTTGATGCCAGCACCATTTTCAGCGCATGCGTAGTCGGAACGGTGATCTTGTCCATTTCTCTAGGGTGCTAGGGTTCCAGAATTCTAGGGCTCCTCACCTACGCGAGTTCACCTCGACACGTGGTCGCTCTCCCAGCCCTCCCTCCCTCCCACCCACCCACCCTCCAGCCTGCCAACCTTGGCTCGCTGCCAGCTGCCTGCAATTGGCACTGTGCCAAGACGGCGTGCTAGGGTCAAGTCAAGTTCGGCCCCCCGAATCGCCCGCGGTAGCATCCAGGTGGCGCCACCGGACGGTGGCTTTTAGCGTTAGCAGCATTGAGTGGAGGAGTGAATGAGTGAGTCGTGTTCCGTTTGTACCCGGCTCAGTGTTCGATAAATGCGCCGGCGAATTCCGAAGGACGTTTTAGAGACAGTTGCTTTCGGCATTAAATGCTTGGTTGTTGGGAGTTTTACGTCCTGGCAACATCTAAGGTCAGATCAGGATGGGTGCTGACTTTTGACAGTGCACACTCATGGCAATTTTATAGTGCTGCCCCACTGGGAGACCAGGTCACCATCACCGTGACCTGATATCCCACTCAGTCACATTATCCTGACACTGAGCCAAGCAGTACTTGCCCTATCCTAATAATGTCCACCAGCTGGTTAGGAAGCAACAAGTATTAATTTTTAAATCGTTCGTTTAACTCGACTAGGGTTCGAACCCGTGGGATTAAATAATTAAATAAATATGGTGCATGGTTCCGGTGTGATGTTATCCAGTGCCCTAGCTTCTATATATTTACATATGCATCTGCGTACTACTGGACGCAGACCGCCTGTGCGGAAGATCAGGAGTTCAATTCCCGGTCGAGTTAAAGTAATGACTTACAAAATTCACACTTGTTTCTTCCTAGCTTGGCATTTGGCAATACTAGGATAGGGACAAGGACTGGTTCGTTCAGTATAACTATAAGGATACTGTGATTGAGTGGGATATCGAGTCATGACAGCCTGAAATATTTGTTATTATTAAAATATATAATGTCTTAAACCAATTTCTTCCATCGTCTTTTATTTCAGTAGCGTTTTATTTCATTTGTGTAACACCTGGAAATTCCAAGCTGGTACCCTTACTGATCAGCCAATCGAAAGAGTCCATGTTTTATTGTTTTATTGCCGAATGAGATGAGCGTCCGTCTCCCATTTTGGTAGATCATGGGAATTGAGTCGAACCCACACATTAGAAACCTGATTGAGTCAAACCAATGTCTTTCAAAATGTATACTTTTCGCTTCCATGCCAGGTGATCGCCATTATTAGGATAGGAAAGGTCTCGTTGGCTCAGTGTCAGTATAATGTGCCTGAGTGGGATATCAGGTCATGGTGCTAGTGCCCTGGTTTCCCAGTGGGGCAGCACTATAAAGTCACCATGAGTTGTGCACTGTTACGAGTCGGTACCCGTCGTGATGTGACTTTAGATGTTGACAGGACGTAAAACTCCAACAACCGACAATCATTTGTTTGAATCCTACTGGTCACATGGCTAGCAACTGCTGAGCTCATTCAGCCATCTTGTCTTGAATTTGAAATTTCACAACGAGCAGCCACTAAGGAACAGTCCTATTTAATGACCAGTTCATCATTGATGAATCATTCACATAATATTCATTTTCGATGAAAGTAGAAGTTTTTCCGACCTTCGAAGTTTCCAAGAAACTTGCAAATTATACATTAAGCACCTGTCACACCTTACCAGATTGAGCAACGGACATAAACCGGACAAAGAATTGTTTAGTCCGGTGGTGTTCACTATCAAAATGTATCGAAATGTGTTGAAATGTGTCAATGGACGCTGGACGAACGGACATGAAACGGACATGAATCGGACATGAACGGGTAGCCACTGGACAATAACCGGATGATAACCGGATGACAAACGTATGACAAACGGACGGACTGAACATCAAACGGACACCTACCGGACTGTCATGGACGCGCCGGTAACATATACTGACCGACTTCCTGCAACACTGTCAACGGACTCTGCAGGAAGCAAACCGGAGATGTAACGGATGGGTAACGGACATGAACCAGACAAAACAGACTACATATCCAACTTAGATACTGGTGCACTTATTAAGGGAATGATAGGTCAATTAAATATAACCATTTTGATGTGCATGCCCAAATTACTTTCCAAAGTTAATATGGGGTGAGGTGGCAGAATCGGTAGAGTGCAGGCCTCGCATGCTGAAGATCGTGAGTTTTGTTCCCGGTCGAATCAAACCAATGACTTATAAAATTGATACTCGTCGTTTCCCTAGCCGACGCTCTGCCTTTAATCTGATAGGGCAAGGACTGGTGGCTCAGTGTCAGGATAATGTGAACTGAGTGGGATATCGCATCATGGTTCCGGTGGCATGATTTCCCAGGGGGCAGCACTATAAAGTTGCCATGAGTGCATCCTATCACAAGCCAGTACCCACTGTGATATGACGTTAGATGACCCCTCCCCCCACATCCTCGCTTTCTCTCCTGTGGGTCCCCCCCCCCTACCACCCACCCCAATGGGCCCTCCTCCCTTACCACCTCCTTAACACCATGAACAAACCATAACCACACCAAACATCCTACCTACAACTATCAATCGGTTTAAACACATCAAACATTATATAAGCAGACCAAAATGTAAGGTCTCAACTCTAAACTTAGCTGTTTTATAAGAGAGAAAATGTAACCCTACAACGATTGTTTGAGTTGCCCGAGTATCCACCGTTCTATCGGTGCTGCTCCCCATTTTTGCGCAATGAACTACAGTGACTGGTGATTGTACATTATACAGCAGGGCCACTCCCTTAATTCTACAGGGATCGGTGCTGTAACTAATACAGCACTGAGCAAACGTAGATTATTTAGACTGTCAATTCCAATAGTAAGATGGACGGAAGACCAGTGCTCTGGTGCTGGCAAATGTCATATTCAGATGAATAAATACTTTATCAAAAAACAAACAAAAATGTTGCCAGGACGGAAAACTCCAACAACCAACCAAAGTTAACCATTTATAATTGAAAGTTAATTGCAACTGAAGCAAGGTAGATTATATTTGTATAATGAACAATGTGACATAAATATCTCAAATAATGGCAGAAACTCTAAACCATCGTCCTTTGCAACTTTGATAGCCATCACATTAAAACTGCTTCATCATTGACTTTTCTCAATGCCACAAAGAGTAGATATGTTATTAATGTGAATGATTCATCCATTCCCATAGAAACTTCTCAAATTTCAAAGGAAAATCGACAGAAACAAAGTAGCATAAATGACAATGTGACTGAGACGTAGAAGCCATGAACCCGCTCTAAAGACCCAGTCACACCTTACCGGACTGGGGAACCGGATGAGAACTGGACACTGTCCGGTACTGTATGCCGATACCCGGTTCCATGTCGGTACCCATCGGCCCGGTGTCCGGTGGTGTCCGGGCGGTGTCCGTACAAGTTTTGGAACATGCACAAAACTTCTTCCGGACTCGCCCTTAGCGGTGTCCGGTTGTCTGGCACATTGTCGGGACCATCCGCTACCCATCCGGCTACCCCTTCCGTACAATGTCCGGTACCCATCTTTGGTGGACGGTTTGTCGTTTTTGGCCCAGTACATGGTCCGGTATCGCCATCCATGATGTGTTGGTTCTCGTCCGGTTCTCGTTCCGGTACATGTTCGGTACAGTAGGTTACTTGTCGGTGGCCCTGGCAGCAATTGGACCCAATTCCGGCACCATTCGATACATTTTGATACATTTTGTGAACCGGAGAGCAGAGCCTAGAAAATTCTTTGTGCGGTTGGTCTCTGGGTACTCAGTCCGGTATAGGTGTAACAGGCGCTTAACATTTGTCAAAATTCCTCTGACGTTTTGATGACATTTCAGATGCGATGGTTCGTGACCTAATTTGTTGTGGGAAATGAAGCAATAACATTGGCGTTTTATTTGATCACATCTCCATCGCAACCGATAAAGATGTCTCATAACATTCGAACTGGAACGAAATTAACTTTTGAAGAATATATGGCCTGGGGTTATCAAGTGAGTTTTTTCCAAGGCAGTCACTACCAGTGTGTGTTAGTATTTTTTGGGATAATCTCTTCAAAGAAAACAATCAGGTCCATTCCCATAAAACACACGGACAGATAAATAACATAATCACAAAACCACTAGAAACAAATATTGGCCAAAATAACAATGAAAAAACCAAGGAACCAATATTCTGGAAATCCAATTCCAGTAGAGATTAGAAACCTTCAAACTTTGTAAAAAACTTCTGTAAAAAACTAAAGATAAGCTTCTCAATGCATACTAAATCGATTACCATGTAAAGATATATATAATACCCCTATTAACTTTACATGCATAATGATACTGAGACTGCATGTAAGTACATGAATCCATGACACAATTATCCATATTAATTTTCCTATCATTACTTTTGTTTCTTACTAACTGTGAAGTGACGCATCAGTGCTCTTTCATAATCATTAGTTTGAAAAATGTAGCTTAGGTTTAATAATTTGTTCTTGTCATTCTTATTCATTCACATCATGGAGCCCGCCTAGATTAAGCATCTGCTTTTCTGGGCTCCTTTCTGTCTGTAAGGAATTTGTATGCATTTATTGTATTCACCTCAATTTATTGTAATCATACCATTGGCAGAGAGTTAAGATAAAAGAATTGAATTGAAATGAATTTGATTCATATGGCTGCCATTTCTCAGTGCCATAGCCCTGGTCATCTGGCCATGAGTGGTGGACTTACTTTCACAAAGCTATAAATGATTGTTAAATAATAAATCTTTTTTTTTTCAGAATACAGTTAATGGGGTTTTCAATCTTATTCCCCCTCAAGTCGAAATAAGAAGATATTTGCTCCGGTTGTTTGTTGGGGTTTTGCACCCTAGCAACACAATATCTATGGCCATATCCGGATAGGTATCGACTTGTGACAGTGCACACTGATAGTGACTTTCTAGTGCTGCCCCTTGGAGACAAAAGCATCTGCCACGTTGATCTGATATTCGATTCAGTACATTATTGAGATGCGCAAACCAGGTCCTTGCTTAGTTTATTAATGACGAGATGAGGAAGGACTTCGACATGGTTGTATTCAGTCCAACATGGATAGTATTCCAAGTCCAACATGGATAGTATTCCAAGTCCAACATGGATAGTATTCCAAGTCCAACATGGATAGTATTCCAAGTCCAACATGGATAGTATTCCAAGTCCAACATGGATAGTATTCCAAGTCCAACATGGATAGTATTCCAAGTCCAACATGGATAGTATTCCAAGTCAAATATGGATACTATTCAAAACGCTGGTTATGCATGACTGGAAATGGTGGAGGAGGAGGAGACGCGTTATTTATACTTGCATAGTTAATTATGCAGCATGTAGTAGTCTGCACTCACATGCACATGTTACCGCAGGCATGGCAGGTTGGTTGTTGGAGTTTTATGCCCTGGCAATATACACGGTCATATCAGGACGGGTACAGACTTGTGACAGTGTGGCACTCACGGTGACTTTATTGTGCATGGCCCCACTGGGGAAATCAGTCGATGGCACCATGACCCAATATCCCACTCAGTCACATTATCCTGACACTGATCTAACCAGTCCTTGCTCTATCCTATTAATGCGGCGTGCAAGGTTAGGAAGTGGCAAGTATCAATCTTAAAGTCATTGGTTTGAATCAGCGGGAACCAAACTCTTGATCTCCCGGACGCGAGCCCGGCGCTCTACCGATTCGGCTACCGCGTCCGGTGGCACGTGAGGTGATTGCAAAAGAATCAGGGAGCCTCAATCGGCTAAACCCGTCGCACGGGAATGGAAGAAATGTGGGGTCGATTTACATGGATATGTAAGATCAAGTTTATGCTAAGGCGGCCTGCCTGGTCCTGATGTTCGAAGCCTGACAGAGTGAAATCAAGACTTCAAAATGTGTACTTATCACTACATAGCCTGGTATTCAGCATTATTCATATCGAGTAGAATGAGGAAGACAAATTGCCCACTATTGAAATGTGTTCCGCTTAAAGTTGCATAGCCCGACAGTTTTGAGTTTCTGTCATTTTCTGAGATAAATATATTAGGTTCATCGTTAGAATCCACCTTACATTAGTTTGAAGTGACTTTTATGTTAAATGGCTAACTTTTGAGATATTTGAAGTGTAAATGTCCTAAATTAATTTTGGCAAGCATGCCAAAACTCTGACACCATAGGTATTAAATTGACTCAGTGTTCCCTTCTATGTGGCAACAAATGTTAAGAAGTGCACCAGTATCTAAGTCAGATATGTTGAATCAAATCTAGACAATTGTTTCGGTTTTGAAAGTTGGGTGAGGCGTGTTTTTTGTGGTCTATTGATTTGGCAAGGGCGTACAGACAATTAAGAACTTGCCCCTTGAGTGTGCCTTTATTTGGGATTAGGGTTAATGACGCGTATTATTTTGATATCGCCCCGCCGTTTGGATGTCGTACTTCCAGTATGGCATGTGCTCGGACAACAGCTGCGGTGGTTTATTTAATGAGGAAAATGGGATTTTTTGCATTATGTTTTCTCGACGATTTTGTGGGTGTTGAGAATTCGTTAGTAAAGGCACAGGAGGCTTATAAATATGTCCTCCAATTGACTGCTTGTTTAGGTTTGAAATTATCATTTAAAAAATGTATTCCCCCGACTCAAACATTGGTGTGGTTAGGGTATGAGGTAGACTCGAAAAATTTATTTATTCGTATCCCTGATGAAAAATTACTAGATATTTTATTGGAATGTAAGAAGTGGGTGGTTGGGCGCGAGGTCACACGAAAAAATGTTCAGAGACTGGTGGGAAGATTACAATTTATTTCTAAGTGTGTGATGTCAGCGAGAGTGTTTATGAATAGGATTTTAGACTTTCTTAGGGGTACTCCGTTTATTGGAAAAGTCAGGGTGTCACAAGGATTAGTAAGGGATATAGCTTGGTTTTTGCGTTTCTCAGAAGGTCATAATAGGCTGGTTCTGTTACAGCGTCTTCCTAGCAAAAAATGGATCATTGAGTGTGATTCTTCGTTGCAGGGTGGCGGAGCTTTCAGTCCAACGCATTATTATTCTGAATTGTATCCTGCAGAATTTTTGAGAAATAATTTTCACATTGCTCAATTAGAGGCAATAAATTTGGTAGTAGCCCTTAAAAATCTATCTCCTCCTGACCCTCACAATTATCAAATTATTGTTAATACTGATAATGCTGCTTCCCAACAGGTGTTATCTACTGGTGCTGGCAAAGATCCAGTCTTGTGCGCCTGTGCTCGCGAGATCTGGAGGTTCGCCGCCACGTATACGTGCGTAGTACAGGTCGTCCACAAGGCTGGGAAGGAGTTGGTGCTAGTAGATGCCCTAAGTAGGTTGTTTTTTGATAATAAGCTTCGAATAGTTGCTGATGATTTATGTCAGAAAAAATTACTGTCTAAAATACATGTTTCTTATGATGAGCAGGTGTTGGACGTTGCCTTATAATTGTTCTCTGCGTGTTGATAATCTTGTTTTTTGCCTTTATCAACTTGCAGAGAATAAGCGAGCGTTAGTACATAGGATAAGTGTGTACTTCTCAGCAGGATTAGCAGAAGGGACGTGGAGAAATAAAAGGGTACAATTTAGGGAGTATCTAATGTTTTGTAATAATATTGGTGATAATCCTAAGAAGCCCAAAATGAAGACGGTAATGTTATATGCTTTATATTTAAATGATAAATTAAAGACAGAGGGAGCTGTTAAGAATTATTTTAGTGGAGCGAGAACTTGGATAAGATTGATGAGAGGGAATACTGATTCATTTGATTGCTATGCTATGACTGTAATTAAAGCCGGAATTTGTAAATTAAAGAGTAATACTGTAAATAGAGCATATCCGTTAAAGATTAAACATATTAAAATGATAATTATAAAATTTAACAAAATTAAAGATGATGGTCTTGTGTTAATTGTTGCATTATTAATAGGTTATCTGTGTTTATTAAGACAGTCCAATTTATTTTATTCCGAGGTAACGGGTGATGGCGGTCACATGCTGCTCAGTAAGGACATCAAGGCACACAAATCACATTTAACAGTAACAGTCAGAAGCACTAAGACCACGCACAGACCAGAGGATGTGTACAGTATTGAGCTACCACAAGGGGCAAATCCAAACTTCTGTCCACTGCGCGCTTGGTACAAGTACATACATCTGACTCCGGTGCAGAAGGGCAATCCAGCATTCATGCTGAACAATGGAGAACCGCTGACTGCAAAAGTGTTTAATAAGTGCATCCAAGTTGCATTGAAAGCAAGCGGGTGTCAGTGGTGGCCACTGGTAACTTGCCACAGCCTCCGCCGTGGAGGAGCGCAAGAGTACGCACGAGTTGGGATGCCAATAGACTGTATAAAAAATCTTGGGCGATGGAAATCCGATAGTGTGTTTAATTATGTAAATAAAAATTGTTTTGTGTAGGAATCATCATCTCCCCTGTTCCAAATTTGGTTGAGAGATGATGATCCCAGTGTGAAAGTTCTGATTGTGGCTGGGTGAAATAAAAGTGAAAAAATGTGAGTGAGTGTGCCAGATGTGAGAGCTGATAGTGTGACCGTGATCTGCCGCTGCTGTGTCATCTTGTCTTCTGTTTCCAATTTTTATTACAGGAATGAATGCAGATTACCCATAATTATATCATATAGTAGTATGATAGTACAATCACCTTATAACCTGCATATAAGTAATGGCATTTTGAAAGAATAATTGACCCTAATATGACCTGCAAATAATTAGTGATTGATATTAGAACTGATCAGGTTGTAGTATCTGATGAAATATAATGGTTAATGCTTATATCTCAATTGTATTATTGAGAAAGAGCGGATATAATAATGTTCAAAAAAGTGTAGGCAAAAGGCTGTGTAAAAATTTATTAAGCCTGTTGAATAAATTTATTAGCCCAAAAAACAATTATCTGTGTCTGGTTGATGATCCCAGTGTGAAAGTTACTGATTGTGGCTGGGTGAAATAAAAGTGAAAAAATGTGAGTGAGTGTGCCAGATGTGAGAGCTGATAGTGTGACCGTGATCTGCCGCTGCTGTGTCATCTTGTCTTCTGTTTAAAATTGTTATTACAGGAATGAATGCAGATTACCCATAATTATATCATATAGTAGTATGATAGTACAATCACCTTATAACCTGCATATAAGTAATGGCATTTTGAAAGAATAATTGACCCTAATATGACCTGCAAATAATTAGTGATTGATATTAGAACTGATCAGGTTGTACTATCTGATGAAATATAATGGTTAATGCTTATATCTCAATTGTATTATTGAGAAAGAGCGGATATAATAATGTTCAAAAAAGTGTAGGCAAAAGGCTGTGTAAAAATTTATTAAGCCTGTTTAATAAATTTATTAGCCCAAAAAACAATTATCTGTGTCTGGTTTTGAATTGTCCATGTTGCCGGAAACATGCATAATTCAAAATCCCTGACGACGGGCTTGATATGATAAGTAACATAGATACCGTTCGGTACATGCGTTGCTATGGACCGAGTTGACTTCCGGTATTGAATGCAAGCACAGTGCAGTTCTTACCTGGCCACTGTCGTTGACAGAGTGATACTGCTGGAGAGAAATCTTATCCATCCCTCCCACCCATCAGCCAGTCAAGTTCATACTTGAGAGCTGAGAGATGATGATCCCAGTGTGAAAGTTACTGATTGTGGCTGGGTGAAATACAAGTGAAAAAATGTGAGTGAGTGTGCCAGATGTGAGAGCTGATAGTGTGACCGTGATCTGCCGCTGCTGTGTCATCTTGTCTTCTGTTTCCAAGTTTTATTACAGGAATGAATGCAGATTACCCATAATTATATCATATAGTAGTATGATAGTACAATCACCTTATAACCTGCATATAAGTAATGGCATTTTGAAATGAATAATTGAACTCCTAATATCCCCTGCAAATAATTAGTGATTGATATTAGAACTGATCAGGTTGTAGTATCTGATGAAATATAATGGTTAATGCTTATATCTCAATTGTATTATTGAGAAAGAGCGGATATAATAATGTTCAAAAAAGTGTAGGCAAAAGGCTGTGTAAAAATTGGACCGAGTTGACTGCACTGTGCTTGCATTCAATACCGGAAGTCAACTCGGTCCATAGCAACGCATGTACCGAACGGTATCTATGTTACTTATCATATCAAGCCCGTCGTCAGGGATTTTGAATTATGCATGTTTCCGGCAACATGGACAATAAAACCTCTCTAACCGACTAGGTCCACAGATCGACTACTCCGCCATATCGTTCGCTTTATTTGGGTCCCTCACAATCCCATTGTTATGATACGCCATACTCCCTAAGCCGACCACCTCTCTAAATGGACCATTTAAAGTCGGTTCCATGGCACGTCGATTTAGAGAGGTTTTACATTAAAAGTATTGATCGAGGATGACTAATTAGCTTAAGCCTTGGTAACATAACCATCAGTGGACTTAGGTGAAAGTAGTGGAGGCTAACATAGTTGAAAGTAGTTGAATGTAGTTGAACGTACCGGCATCCATACTTGTCCTTGATGTTAATGAGCCATGATCTTCGATTAAATTTGTGGACATGTTCAAAAGAGCGGTATATTAGAGGCTGAATTTCGAACGTGGTAGAACTTACCTCTTAATGTTCTCAAGTGTAATCGAGCATACTCTAGTGTACCTTAAGGCCCTGTCACACTACGACGTGACGACGTCAGCATAGGGAGAACGTGAAAAACGTCGAACTTCTCAGCGTAGTATACAAATTTGAGCACAAGTTGAACGTGGATGCAGCGTAGTTGACGAGAGCGTAACGTTGGTAAAGCGTAGTGATATCGTCATTCAACGAGAGAGGACAATGCTCACGGAACGTTATGAACATTATTCCATCGCCAGAACTACATTGCTTTACGTTACGTGACGTTACATTCTCCTGACGTTCTCCTGACGTTCCAATTACGCCGCGTGGACGTTTCCACCGCTGTTAATGTGGGTCGACATAGTGGAACATAGTAGAACGTTGTGAGCAGCGTTTAACTAATGTCCGTTTAACATCATTGACGTTCGCCAAACGTGTACAGAACGTAGGGCCAACATACACCCTTACGTTCGAGTCACGTCGAAAGTTTTGAACAGGTTCAAAACCTTGACGCGCGCCGACGTCAGTCTAACGTCATTCTGACGTCATCATAACGTAACCCAACGTACGTCAACGTAATGATGAAAAGTGCCCACATCAGGCTTACATTGGCTTGTTACGTCGTAGTGTGACAGGGGTATTAGTGTATTTTGACCCGCACAAAACCATGGCTGTTCCATGTTGTGCATGCCGTGGTCACATAGCGGTTAGTGGACGTAGTTGAACGTAGTTGAATGTAGCAGAGGCTAACATAGTTGAAAGTAGTTGAACGTAGTTGAACGTAGTTGAACGTATTGGCATCAGTCCCATAACATATTTATCCGTATCATTTGGTGGTAAAAGGTGCCGCCGTACCTTAACGTCTTTCAACATAGCTTAACAAACTTACACCATGTTTGACCCAAGTTAGCCTCGACTACATTCACCTACGTTCAACTATGTCCACTAACGACTATGTGACCTGGGGCCATATGCATCGAGCAGTGTTAGCGGCATGTGGTGTTATACCTCTAACACTGGGTAGCTATCACCGTTTATCGCAGGCGTCGCGAAGGAGGTCAAGTCGTATGCATGGTGGCCTAAACGGTGAGTGTTAGCTAAACGTGAAATTTATAGATTTGGGAATTCCCTCCAGTCGACGATATGAATAACGCCGCCAATGCGGTGGCGGCGTTAATATCGGTTCGAATTTAGGGTTAAATTGATAAGATTTCACTTATTGCGTATGTAATTCTGTTAAATATGACAGCATTCAATAGATTTGGGCCTAATATATTGCCGTCGATTCCGCGGTGATGGCGGCGGCCATGTTTACTTGACGTTGGAGAGTATGTATGGATATCGACGTCGCTGCGAAGGCGGCGATTTGTTTACTTTACATTCGTCGATTCGACAATGTGAATAACGCTGCCAATACGGTGGCAGCGTTAATATCGCTTCGTTTTTAGGGTTAATTTGCTTAAATTTCACTTATTGCGTATGTAATTCTGTTAAATATGATAGCATTGAGTAGATTTGGGTTCCATCCTGACACTAACCTAACACTAACACCGCTGTAAACCAGATATGAGCAGGTGTTAGAATCTCCGACTTTAAACGCACGGTGTTGGCCTAACACTGCTCCATGCATAACAACTTTTCCGCGCTAAACCAGAAATCCCGCGCTAAACACTTTTTGCCTCCCTAACACTGCTCCATGCATATGGCCCCAGGGCTTTAGAGTTCAATAAGTAAACACCAACCGGGTGCAACTATTCGACACTTGCATCTATTGTTTGCTTGTTTTGATTTTATTATTCATTATCCTGGTGTGTGTTTACATTAAACTGACACACTCGGCCTTTATGTCTGTTATTTGTTGCCAAGACTGGTCCCCGTGCACTTGGCAGCTCACTGGGTACCAGTCTGATAAACAGTCATGGGTGTGATGAGTTCAGTGACCTGAATAACACCAGGTCCATAGACACCACACACCGGGACAACTACACTCAGGCTGGCGTCAACCAGACGCGGTGGCCGAATCGGTAGAGCGCGAGCCTCGCGCGCGGAAGGTCGGGAGTTTGGTTCCGTGTCGAGTGAAAACTTATAAAATTGATTTGTGTCGCTTCCTAGCCAGGCACTCAGCATTAATAGGATAGGGCAAGGACTGGTTGGCTCAGTGTCAGGATAATATGATTGGGTGGGTTATCAGGTCATGGTGCTGGTGGCCTGGTCTTCCAATGGGGCAGCACTATAAATTCACCATGAGTATCACAAGACAGTACCCGTCCTGATATCATAGTAGATGTTGCCAGAACGTAAAACTCCAACAAATAACCGACAAACGAGCAAAGAAATGTACTTAACACAATATATTGTTTTCTATTGTCACTAAAAGAATCTCTCTTGTTCTCTTTGAATGTCTCCCTCTGTATCTCCTTGTGCACTGTTGTTACATAGTGAATAACTGTCTACAAGTCTACGTGCCTTTTGAATATATAACCATTCTGTACACTATGTTATGTTAGGCTCAATAAATAAAGCACATGCATCATACACGAAACTCAACAACATACAATTAGCCAACAGACAGCCACTATATGATGATTTATTTCGTGGGTTTTTGTTGTTTGCGTGTTTGTTGTGTGTAGTAGTTAAAGTTGCCTAGTCGGATGGTTTTGAGTTTCTTTCATTTTCTGATATAAACATATTAGGTTGATCATTATAATTGACCTTACTTTAGCTTGAAGTAACTTTTATTTTAAATCACTAACTTTTGAGATATTTGAAATGGAAACATGTTAAATTAATCTTGGCAAGCATGCCAAAACTCTGCAGTAACAGGTTTTATTAATTGACTCAGTATCCCCTTATATGTGACGATAACTGTTTAATAAGTGCACCAGCATCTAAGTTAGATATGTAGAATCAAATGTAGATAATTGCTTTGGTTTTGAAAATTGGATGTTTTCATCGGACTCTGCAGCTTTAATTAGCCTAGGGAAACTTCAATCCTGATCAACTGTTCTCTGTGGCAGAGTGCTTAGAGTGTCTGACTTTTTTCTAGGTCAGACTCCTAATCTGAAGGTAGTTGGTTCGATTCCCCATGCCCCTACCTCTGCCAATTTGGATTTCCACCGCTGTGTATAACTTACAGCATCATCAAAGGCCAGTTGTTCTCATACCATGTCTATTTGGTGTGGGAGGTTCAAAATCCCTTGGGTCGGTAAAAGTGTAGGCTTGGGCTTTCTATCGACAAACTGTCTAATGGTGAAAACAAGTTTATTCAGACTTATCCATAATAGGCAGTATACATCTTCAAGAAGAAGAAGAAGAACTGTTCTTCATTCCAGTGCCCCTTGCCCTATCCTAATAATACTAAGCCTCAGCCTATGTAGCGCTCGACAAACATCAACTAGTAAGTCATTGGTTTGACCCTGCCAGGGTTCAAACCAGGGATCTGGAATCCTACAAGCGACATAAACTCAACTGATTCAACCATTCCGCTATGGTGATATCTTTATACTTGCCATCGATTCTATCAGCAGGTGATTGGACATAACAACACATACATTGAGCACAGTGTCCTGGTGATAAATTGTCTCACTACAAAATATCCTGTGAATAGTCAATAAGGATCGCCTTTAACGTGGACTGTTTTGTTTTGCTGAATTGTGTTGTGTGGTGTATTACAGCTGCAGGGTCCGAGGTTTTTGAGTTTCTGTAATTATCTGAGATAAATATATTAGGTTGATCATTATAACCTGCCTTACTTTATTTCATAATAACTTTTATTAAAGTTGCATAGTCCGATGGTTTTGAATTTCTGTATTTTTTCTGAGATAAATATAATAGATCGATCACTAGTATCTACTTTACATTAGTTCAAACTTACTTTTATTTTAAATGGTAAACTTTTTAGATATTCTGAGTGCAAACATGGAAAATTAGTTTTGGCACGCTTGCCAAAACTCTGACTGCAGTAACAGGTTCTGTTAAATTGACTCAGTATTGCCTTCTACGCAGAAACAAATGCTTGATACGTGTATCAGTATCTTAGTTAGATATATAAATCAAATCTAGATAATTGGTTTGGTTTTGAAAATTTGATATTTCATCAGACTATGCAGCTTTAAAATTGCAAACTTTTGAGATATTTTAAGTACAACCATGTACAAATAATGCTGTCAGGCACGCCAAAACTCTGACACCAGAGGCTTCTACAGTAACAAGTTCTATTCAATTGCCTCAATATTCCCTTCTGTGTGGCGACAAATGTTTAATAAGTGCACCAGTATCCAAGGTAGAGATATATATGGTCAAATCTTGATAACTGTTTCGGATTTGAAAATTTGATGTATTCATGGGACTATGCAGCTTTAATCAAGCAAATAAAGTTAACTTCCTTTCGGTGTTACGCTGATATTTCAATGGCAAATTATTGCGCTTGGAGTGTGCGCATATGCATGCGCACCGAAAGTCAATTGCGATATTTAGTGATGTCCCATAACGAGGACACTTACAGCCTGGCCGGTGTCTGGATGATGTAGGGATCCTTAAGTTCACTGATGCGTGACGAGTGCTAAATCATTTACCTTCCGGGTGTCACCAGTGCGTGTCGGGTGTCATGTTTTAACCATCATGTTTGCTTT
The DNA here is from genome assembly GCA_030323885.1 of Branchipolynoe longqiensis. NCBI lineage: Eukaryota > Metazoa > Annelida > Polychaeta > Phyllodocida > Polynoidae > Branchipolynoe > Branchipolynoe longqiensis. The sequence goes on from CM059191.1 coordinate 4,766,313, forward strand.
TATGTAAGCATTAAAGTGAGTGGAAGGATGCGAACGGAAGGGAGGTGTGTGGTGCTGGGTGGAGGGAGGGGGAGACAGGGTGTTGAAGGGGTTGATGGGATGGTGATGCGGAGGGGTAGGAGAGTGGGAGTGGGGAGGTGGAGGGGGAGGAGCGTTGAAGTGGTTGATGGGAAGGTGATTGGGAGGGAGATGGGGGAGCGGAAGGGAGCAGAGGTGGGGGAGGTGGAGGGGGGGGGGCGTTGAAGTGAGTGAGGTGATGATGATGGGGAGGGGCAGGACAGAGGGGGAGGAAAAGGGGGAGGTGGAGGGGAGGTGTTGATGGGATGGTGATTGGCAGGAGGACGGGGGCCGGGGAGGGACAGGGGAGGGGGAAAGGGGCTGGAGGGCAGGTGGAGTTGGAGAGGAGAAGTGGGTGGATGGGAGGTGGAGTCGGAGAGGGGAAGGGGTGGAGGGCAGGTGGAGCGGGAGGGGAGAAGGGGGAGGAGGGGAGGTCGAGCAGCACATCAATAGAACACCACGGCACAGAGAAGGAAGCACGTGAGGTACCAGCAATTTTAACCTACTTATTCAGGATAAAAATGATCTTTCAATACAATGGATACTATGATTTTCCCGTAACGGTACACCAACGGGATAGACGTGGTAGCGTGTGGTGGGCGGGCCCTAGCCCACGTCTACCCGAGGCTTCTACCTCGGGAAAACAACAGTTATCCATCATCTATACCCAGGTAAGATTCGTATAACTATACTATTTTACCTCGGTATACAGCCTCAGGCTAGCCTCAGGCTAGGGAGACCTTTACATAATTCATTTTTATCCTTAATATCATCCATTCTTATATAATATTCAACGTTTTTGTTCTCACTTATTCTTGTTAGTTGGCGAGCAGGCGCTTTGCAATGCCGGTAGGCTTTTCTAGTCGCTTGTTGTAATGTTTTACAAACGACTTAGCCGTCTTCCAGCCTGCATGCGCTAGTATTCTTTTGACAGAAATACCTAGCAACCGTGCCTTGGAGACCATGGCTCTCTCACTAATAGTTGTTGTGATGCACGTAAATCCTTTGTCTTAGATATATAAGCCTGTATGGCTGACACAACACATAATTTCCGATCATTCGGAAAGCAGTCTAAGTGAACCGTACTATATGACAACACATTACTGCGATACAACTGGCAGCACAGCAATATAACAGCACAGGACAGACATGTGCTACTATACGACAACACAACAACACAAATAGCGTTATGACAACACCTTCCTGCAATTCAACCTGCAGCACAGCAATAAAACACCAAAAAAGATGGCCACATAAATTGAGCCTCCGTCTCCCGTCATGGTATATCGTGAAATTCGAACCGACCAATGACTTAGCAATTTATACTTGTCGCTTCCTACATCAACCCTCGGCATTATTAGAAGAGGGCAATGACTGGTTGGCTTGATGTTAAGATAATGTGACTGAGTGGGATATTAGGTCATGGTACTGGTGGTCTATTCTCCCAGTGGGACAGCACTATAAAGTCACCATGAGTGCACACTGCCACAAGTCGGTCTCTATCCTATTATGACCTTATATGTTGCCAGGATTTAAAACTCCAACAACCAACCAACCCAGCCACCACACACACACACACCTCACTGCACCACGTCGCACCACATCTCACCAACCCTTCACTATCAAACTGTGCCACTTGGCTTGCTGGCAGCGACTCAACTGGCCCGAGAGAGAGCGATGATCCTCGCTGATAAGGCTCGCCCAGCCTAGCTCCTGAAGGACTGAGGTATTAACAATGGATGTGGTGCTGATAGTCGCAGCCGCTTTTAGCTAACAGTTCCACGAGCCATGAAGGGAAACAAGAGAAAACCATCCACGGTGTGTGATATGAGGCTGTCGTTCAGTTGGCATATAAAAGAGGCGTATATAGTATGTGATGTGCGATAACCATTACATTCACATATAAAACAGGTGCATACAATATGTATGTGATGTGCGACTGGCATTATATCAGCAACTAAAGCAGACATATACAAAATGTGATATGTGATTACCAATATATCAGCATCTAAAAGAGACATGTACAAAATGTGACGTCTGATTACCATTACATCAGCATCTAAAACATACATATACAAAATGTGATTTCTGATTACCAATATATCAGCATCTAAAGCAGACATATACAAAATGTGATGTCTGATTACCAATATATCAGCATCTAAAACAGACATATACAAAATGTGATGTCTGATTACCATTACATCAGCATCTAAAACAGACATATACAAAAGGTGATGTCTGATTAGCATTATATCACCATATAAAGCAGACATTTACAAAATGTGATGTCTGATTGCCAATATATCACCATCTTAAACAGACATATACAAAATGTGATGTCTGATTACGATTATATCAGCATCTAAAGCAGACATTTCCAAAATGTGATATCTGATTACCATTACATCATCATCTAAAGCAGACATATACAAAATGTGATGTCTGATTACCATTACATCACCATCTAAAACAGATATATACAAAATGTGATGTCTGATTACCATTATATCAGCATCTAAAGCAGACATTTACAATATTATATCATCATCTAAGGAAGTCATTCTCCTGAAACCTTATCAAAATTGTTGCATGGAGCGTTTACAAGGTCAACTACTATTCCGTCGGCATGGACAAGGCGAATTAAATATCTGATATGTGACACGAGACATGATTATCACATGCCATGTATTCGGTGTCAGGAGATATGCGTTATATGACATCAGTGCGCGCCTTCAAACCTTACTCTCCTTTACTACTTAGACTAAATTTGTGCACACAAACGCACGGATTGACGATGCATCATATACGAATCTGATCTACAGAAGGATCATAATGTCTCCCCCCCCCCCCACAGGCTTTTTGCTGTGTTTGCACATATTGTATTTATGAGATTGCGCCTACGGAATGTGAGTTTCTACGACATAAATAGATGGTGTAAATCATTTGCAATCCAAGCATTACATATATATATATGTATATATGTATATATACATATATGTGTTGGTTGTTTGAGTTGTACATCCCGGCAACATTTAAGGTCATATCAGGATTAGTATATATGTAATATATATATGTTCTATATTGCATTTTGTGAATGTAAATCAAAGGGCAACTTACTGGTTGGTATTATGTTGGTGTTCTCTGTGGCAGAGTGGTTAGAGTGTCCGACCGTTTTCTAGGTCAGACTCCTAATCTGAAGGTTGGTGGTTGGATTCCTCATGCCCCCCCACCCACCTCTGTCAATTTGGATTTCCACAGTTGTGTATAACTTACAGCGTTATCAAAGGCCAGTTGCCCTCAGTCTCATACCATGTCTATGTGGTGTGGGAGGCCAAAAATCCCTTGTGTCGGTAAAAGTGTAGGCTCGGGATTTCGATGGACAAACTGTCTAATGGTGAGAACAAGTCCATTCAGACTTATCCATGATAGGCAGTATAAATCTTCAAGAATTATATGATACAAAATACAACTAAGCCTAGTTCCCAAAGTGACCACTGAGGCGCCACTTGTGTGGAATATTTACCATTAACTGACACAGCTGGTAAGATCCCAAACCTTTGGTAGGTGTGCATGAATGCACATATATTAAAGTTGCATAGTCCGATGGTTGTGGGTTTCTAGCATTTTTTCTGAGATAAATATATTAAAGTGATTGCTATAATCTAACTTACTTTAGTTTGAAGTGACTTTTATTTTAAATCGCTAAGTTTTGAGATATTTGAAGTGCAAACATGTCCAATTAGTTTTGGCAAGCACGCCAAAAGTCTGACACCATAGGCTTCTGTAGTAACAGGTTCTATTAAATTGACTTATATGTAGCACCAAATGCTTAATAAGTGCATCACTATCAAAGTTCGATATGTAGAATCAAATCTAGATAATTGTTTTGGTTTTGAAAATTTGATGCTTCATCAGACTATGCAGCTTTAAGCAGTTATTGCCCGTATATGGTTTGAGGTCCGAACGCCTAGGGAATGTGTAGCGACCACTGTAAATGTCCCAATGGTGGTGCATGACGTCATAATGATTGAACAGATACATATATCTAGAGAGAAGTGCATTGTGGGATGGAGGGTTGACTGACGGATGGTGGTTTAATTGAACAAAACGCGAGACAGTACTATATAGTGGCATTTATTCTTTCTATTTTAGCTTGTTACAGTTTGATTCAAGATGTTAATGGTTCATATAGTTCGAGGATTTCAGGCACTTAACCCTAATGATCTATGTCATTAGTTGGTTGAGTGGGATGGCAAATCTACACTAAGGAAACACGTCCGATCGGTTGAAAGGCTCTGGTCGAAGTGTCTAGATTCGCTAACTGCGTCATAGCCGTTGCTTGGAATTTACAGTAGGTGGCGCGTCGGTCAGCGGCCATTCGTTAGTTCACAAGAACAATGTAGATGGCGCCAATAGTCACATTAAAATCGACTGCACAGTTTTGTTAACTGCATAATATCGGTTTCAATGAATTTACAGTAGGTGGCACATCAATCGGCGACCATTTCGTTAGTTCAGAATTACAATATAGACGGCGCCAATAGTCGCTTTGAAATCTACTGCGAATATACAGTCTCGCACTCTCAATTACCCATATTAGGATAGGGCAAGGACTGATTGGCTCAGTGTCAAGATAATGTGACTGAGTGGGTTATCAAATCCGGGTGCTGGTGGTCTGATCTCACAGTGGGGCAGCACTATTAAGTCACCACGAGTGTGCACTGTCACAAGACGGTACCCGTCCTGATATGACCTTACATGTTGGTAGGACATACAACAACAAACCTAATTATTTTTGTCACATTTAATGTCAGGAAAAAGGAAATGTGTGCATCTTCTTCTTCTGTTAAAGGGGAAGTATCATGACACTTGCGTGGGTTTGTTCTTAAAGTGGCTATAAAATGAATAACACCATTTTAGTTATTCACAATTATCATGATTGAATATGACTGTCTCAAGATTTGGATATATTAAAACAATATATCATGTGAGAATTACGTGATAGGCAGCGTATGGCCAGTTCCCCCTGCTCTGCTAATTAGCACAATGTGAACAAAAGAAGAGGAGAGTAGACGTACACTTTTAACTTTCATTCCTTTATTCCTTCCACTGCAGCATCACAGAACCAAGTGACCCGTCAGGTCGCAGGTAACATCTCATGGTGGTGGCGGGGGTTGGGGGGGGTTGGGGGTTGGGGGGGTTGGGGGTTGGGGGGGGGGGGGGGGGGCACTAACCAGTCACATTAGTGGGGCGGTCCACTCAGGGACGCCCGCTCTGGCTAGCATGCTGCCACCTGTTGCCGTAGACGGGCAACATTGGTCAGGGCAGTCCCTGCCACCACCACATGCTGATGAGGCTCACGTATGGACTACCACCCTTATCTAAGACTCTTTAATGAGTCTAAAGTTTTCAAGCTGGAGTTATTAATAGCCTAATCAAGCCCTTTTTACGCTGAGGTCAAGCTGCGACTGACCAAGGTCAGTCAGCATTCTTGACCCTTCTCCTCCGAAGTGATTTGTTCTCAGATGCAATGGAGGTGGGTAGGGGGTGGAGCGGGGGTTGGGGGAGAGTGGGGGAGGGTGTGTGGCTAGTGTCTTCATGGTGATGGAGACCTAGCTTGTCCCGCCAATACCGATTGATCTAAGATATCGATCTGCTGGGTGGAATTTCATGAATGGGAAACTAACCAAACAAATCGATAGCCTGACCCTAACTGCGTGGGTGGGGGGAGTGGGACGTAGCTCAGGCGGTAGAGTGTCCACCTGTGAAGGTGTTGGTCAGCCTATCGATCCTGCTCACTGCGCATTATTTTCAGTTCCAACCAGTGGTTCATAACTGGTTCATGTCAGTGGTATGTGCTGTGCTGTCTGCGGGAAAGTCCATATAAAAGACCCCTTGCTGCTTGTTGGAGAGAGTAAGTAGCCTATGTGGTGGCAGCGGGTTTCCTCCAAAGAAATAGTCAGAATGACCATATGTTTGACGTCCAATAGCCGATGATAACAATCAATGTGCTCTAGAGACGTTGTTAAATAAAACAAGCTTTAATTTGTGGGTGGGTGGCTTTGATGGGGTGATAGGTCGGGTTACAATAGGGCTGGTTGGTTTGTTCATTATTGGAGTTTGACGTCCGGGCAACATGTCAGGTCATATCAGGACGGCTGCCGAGTTGTGACAGTAAGCACTCATGGCGACTTTACAGCATTGATCCATCGGAATATGACCTTAGATGTTGCTAGGACGTAAAACAACAACAAACAAACAACCCACCACGAGACCAGCACAATGACCTAATATCCCACTCAGTCACATTATCCTGACCCGAGCTAACCAGTCCTTGCCATATCCTAATAATGGCGAGTGCCTGGCTAGGAAGTGACAAGTATCAATTTATAAGTCATTGGTTTGACTCAACCGGGATTCGAACCCACAATTTAGTAAAACGGCAGACGGACGCTCAACTCATTCGGCCATCCCGTCTGGTCCAGTTGCCATAGGGCGGGCGTTGAGTAAAATGATGAGGAACACATAGGCATAACAGCACTCACCTTATAAAACAAAACAACAACAAAATAAAATAAAACAAAACAACAACAGATATAATCTCTTCTACCTGTACTTCCTTGTGGAGTTGTTCCTGATAGGATCAATCTGGAAATCTCGCCATAAAACCAAAACATCCATGGACAAAAATTGCTGCCGTTCATTTAATCGCTCTAAAAATAGAAGATGATTATCTAGATTGGATGCTTGGAACAAAATGGGAAAGATTAAGGTGAATTGACTGCATTACTGGCCCTGATAGAACAGCTTAGTTAGGCTCTCTTTGATATCATTGGGTGTGGCAGGCTAAGCAGTATGGTTGGGTATTGCAGGTTTACGTCCTGGCAACATCTAAAGTCAAATCAGGACGGATGCCGACTTGTGACAGCGCACACTCATGGTGGCTTAATAGTGCTGCCTTACTGGGAAATCAAGCCGTTGGCACCATGACCCCGCATCCCACTCAGTCACATATACTGAAATGAGTCATTTTTTTCTTGGTCCATTAGTTGTTTAAGCAGGGGAAATTTCAGTCATAGACGACTGGTCTTTCTCATTCCACTGCTGGTCGATAGAAAGCCCGAGCCTACACTTTTACCAACCCAAGGGATTTTTAACCTCCCACACCACATAGACATGGTATGAGAGCAACCGGCCTTTGATGACGCTGTAAGTTATAGACAGCGGTGGAAATCCAAATTGGCAGAGCTGGGGGCATGGGGAATCGAACCGCCGACCCTCAGATTAGGAGTCTGACCTAGAAAAAAGTCAGACACTCTAACCACTCCGCCACAGAGAACGCCATTGTGCCAGTCGTTTGGTCTCCCAGTGGGCGGCATTATACAAATTACCATGAGTGCGCACTGTCACAAGTCATTACCAGTCCTGGTATGACCTGCCATGTTATCTGGACGTAAAGCTCCAACAAACAAAACGACCAAATAATCTTGGCCTATAACTTTACATGTTTGACATAATACATGATTTCCGTGACTAGTATGATGCCTGGTGATAGGCAACGACACTTGTGTTGTGGGTCGACACTGTGTCACTGTGTTGTTTTACACTGATGATCAAGCTTTTCAATCAATCAATCAATAGGATACAGCTATAATTATTGAAAATGATTAAAAAATGGTAAGTATGTTTTCTCTATAAATCTGCTGAAGCCAGTGTTAACAGAGCCTCAATTGCCTCTCCACATACTCTGTGACCCACAAGTCCAAGTAGGATTACGCTCTGTGCATGCGTCATGGAAATCGTGTATTGATTCCCATAACTGTTCAAAATTAATTTGACTTCATTGGACGGAGATTTACATGGCTAGTACCGATTCGACTCATCGATAGAACGCAGGCTTCCAATACTGAAGGTCAGGAGTTCGAATCCCGGCCACATGGATTACTATTATTATCCTGTTATTTGATGCAGGATTGTGGTAACCTATACAAAGCTCGTAGCTCTCAGCTCTAGTGGTATGCAGCCTCAAAATCGTACAGGAATGATTCTCTGGCCCAGGCCCTGTCCACCGCATTCTTGAATTGATTCATGGTAGCTGCTTCCACCGCTTAGGTTGGAGGTTAAACAAATACTTTCTTTGAATGATCAAAACCATATTACCAAAAGACTTTCAGAGAGGTCACCCATTTTACTATTGACTTGGATGATGATGCTTTGTCAAGAGCGTTGATGTTAACCGGCCGGAAACCTCTTCTTCAGCATTGAAAATAAGTCTCTTTTGAAGAATAAATAAATCTACTTAAAAAAGGAAAAAGAGAGAACAAAGATGAGGAATACATCAATAGATAACTCTGGAAGAAATATATACACCTGAAGGGATGGGTGTGGTAGACATGGTTGTGATTGCTAGGTAGATAGTACTCTCCTTTGTAATTTGAATATTCATTTATTGATATCTGTTGACAAAGTGTGGTATTTCATCAGGCATAGTATACCAGCTGAGGGCCTAGTTACAGGTTTCTCATATTCAGGGGTTTCTAATTGGAGTAGGCTTACACTGCTCATTCTGTATAATCTTATTATTTCTCCTCCGCAGGGTTGGCTAATTAGGGTACGGTGCTCCTTTGAGTGAACTGATTCTAATTTGAGGTGGGCGGCTTTGTCTATTTATTTTCTGCGAAATCAATCGGGGAAAATCATCTTGATTGCACGCCACTTTGGAGGTGTACTGTGATGCTGTTCTGAGGGTAGCTAATATTTCAGTGCAGCTACGCTATATCGTTACCACATTAAACCGCTACCCACAACAGGTGTGTTGGCATTATAGCCTTACCACCGGGCGCCTTAGCCGAATCGATAGAGCGCAGGCTTCCCGTGAAGAAGGTTGGGAGTTCGATCCCTGTTCGATTCAAACGAATGAATTACAAAATTGATAATTTGCCACTACCTAGGCCGGCACTTGGCAGTACTAGGATAGGGAAAGGACTGGTTGGCCCAGTGTCAGGATAATGTGACTGAGTGGGATATCAGGTCATGGTGCGCATGACCTGATTTCCCAGTGGGGCAGTGCTATACAGTTTCCATGAGTGTGCACTGTCACGAGTTGGTACCCGTCCTGATATGACCTTTGATGTTGCCAGGATGTAAAAGAAATTGTCCAATGTGTTCAGGGAATAAAATATACAGACCCTTCATTTTGGTGTTGCGTTATCTCACCTCCCAGTAAGTAGTATCAGGTTTGGGGCTCACCGCAATAATTATGGCACTATTGGAAATTGAAATGAGACACTGCCTCAGTTTAGGCCACTGCAATCTATTTGTGACCTAAATGTCGTACAAGGTCCGTTGGGGGATGGGGGGGGGGAGTGGAAGGGGGGGGGCAAAGCTACGAATTCCATTATAATTACTAATTACTACTTACTAATTACTAATTGCCTCCCGTCCTGATATGACCTTAGATGTTGCTAGGACATACCAGATGGGATGGCCGAATGAGTTGAGCGTCCGCCTCCCGTTTTGCTAGATCGTGGGATTCGAAAATTGATACTTGTCACTTCCTAGTTCTGCATTATTACGATAAGGTAAGGACTAGTTGGCTGAGTGTCCGGATACTGTGACTGAGTGGGATATCGGGTCATGGTGGCAGTTTTTCTGGGAAGCCTAATTACTGTGGACCCTCCAATAGCAAAGTCAGTTGACAATTTAGGCTTACTCAAATCTACAGTGGCAGCATGTGGAAGAAAACAGCTGACCTGGCACTAATGTGATTGTGTATCCCTGAGTGATGCAGGTAAACCTGGTTAAGAAGAAGAACACCGCTAAATATTGGAAGTACACATGGGCGCACCTGATGCTCTGTCGGATATATTTAGCAATAGAAGCCAATGACAAGGAGTTAGGATGCCACCGGCAGGAACAATGGAAAGCTTGTTTTATTTAATGATGGCGATAGAGCATATTGATTTTTGTATCCTCCGCTATTGGACGTCAAACATATGGTCATTCTGACATATTTTGTTGGCGGAAACCTGCTGCCGCCATATAGGCTACTCTTTTCGATAAGCAGCAAGGGGTTACCACCTGCATTAAGATAAACCTACACCAGCCGGGATAGCCGAATGAGTTGACCGTCCGTCTCCCGTAAGGGTAAATGGTGGGATTCGAACCCACGGGTTCGAATCCTGTTCGAGTCAAAGCGATGACTTAAAAATTAATATATGACTGGTTGGCTCTCTGTCAGGATAATGTGACTGAGTGGGATATCAGATAATGGTGCTATCAGCCTGGTCTCTCAGAGGATCAGAAACTATAAAGTCGACATGAGTGCGCACTGTCATAAGTCGATACCCGTTCTGATATGACATTAGATGTTGCCAGGACGTAAAACCACAACAAGCAACCACAACATAACCCTACAGCAGGTTAACACCTGCATTTAACAGAAACTTACAGAAGGGCTGACCTTAGATGTTGCCAGGACGTAAAACTCCAACAACCAACCAACGACATAACCCTACAGCAGGTGACCACCTGCATTTAACAACCTGAGAGAAGGGCGACATCTGTATTGACATAGCCGTACATGAGGTCCCAACCTATTAGCATATTACAACCTGCATTTCCACAAGCCTATAGCAGGTGCCAACCTGCATTACCATGACCCTACTAGAGCAGGTTACCTTTACCACCTGAATGTGTGCATTCCAGCAGCAGGGAGCGGGATGTAGCTCAGGCGGTAGAGTGTCCACCTAGGAAGGTGTGGATCATCCTATTGATCCTGCTCAGTGGACCCATTTGCAGTTTGGGCTATTTTCAGTTCCAACCAGTGGTCCACAACTGGTTCATTAAAGGCTGTGGTATGTGATGTCCTGTCTGTAGGAAAGTGCATATAAAAGACCCTTTGCTGCTTATTGGAAAGAGTAGCCTAAGTGGTGGCGGCAGGTTTCCTCCAAAGAAATATGTCGGAATGACCATACGGTAAAAATACACGGATTTTCGGTTCGGATTTATATATTGGCAGAGAGCATTGCTATTCTCAGGAGATGGAGTGGGGACCAAGGTTATGTAACAGAGAAGCAATGGATGCCCCACCCACTGGAGACATAAGAGACTATGTGGAAAATATGATAACACATAGTGCCCAAGATTATTATGTGATGTTCATATGTAATAGACAGTTAATGATTAGTGAAATGTTCCCTCTATGCATAAGTAAAAGTGGAGGGGAAGGACATTTTTAATATATGTTTATTGTAACTGTCTGCAACTACCTGTTACCACAGGGCCGATGGGCAGGCACACCCAGCTATCCTGCATGCATTATGGATACCACCTGCAGCTGGGGTTGAGTGACAGCTGCCCCCTATTAGGGCATCACCCCCCAGGCTGTAGGGGGTGTCTGATTGGCTGGCTGTGGAAGGCCTAGTCACCTGCATCCCTTACACCCAACACAAATACCTCACTCTAGTATTATTCACTCTTGAGAGAGTCTTCTTCTTGGCTATGCACTCTAGCAGGAGGACACTCTTCTCTTGTCCAGGATCCCCCACACTCTGTCTGAGACTCCACTTTCTATACACAAACTAGCATCAGCTATTCCAAAGGCATTGAGCTGTGTGCAACAACCATGGGACTCAGGTTCAATGGGCTGTAGCACTGATTCTTATACACACTAACAAGAGTAATGAGAATCTGTGTGGACAGTAGGTAAGGAGTGAGGGTGATAGGTCGCTAGTAGGTGAACAGGAGTTGATGCCAATAAAGCACAACTTCTTCACTGTCAATCTTGCGCAACTTGTTTTCCCTTTCTTCCTTATGAGTTCGTTGAGAGGGGCATCAGGGGTGAACTGACATACAGTTGTCAGAACACACCTGAGGAAGAGTAAGTGGTATCTGGGGTTCTGAAGGCTGAGACCCCAGACATTATAATACGTTAGATATCCAATAGCCAATGATATAAAATTCAATGTGCTTTAGAGGTGTCATTAAATAAAACAAGCTTTACTTTATTTTCCAGCCGTAGGTGCAATCGATTTTGTATGCAGCCTGCAATCTTATCTGCCATTTATTCTCAATACCACGACATGGTGAAAATATGCAATAATACAAAAAATTGCTTCAAACAGTGTGAACAATCTATCAGACATTCTTAACGGACAAATCTGTAACCAGGAAAAATGCATTTAATTAGGACACCCCGGTGGCGCCCCCTAGGAGTGTGTGGCGGAAATAAGGGCGCTGCAGATGCCAGATGCTTGGTTGATTGCTGGTTGTTGGAGATTTACATGCTGGCTATATCTAAAGTCATATCATGACCGGTACCGACTTGTGACAGCGCACACTCATGGAAACTTCATAGTGCTGCCCCACTGGGAAATCCGGCCACTGGCACCATGGCCCAATATCACACTGAGTCAAATTATCCTGACACTGAGCCAACCAGTCCTCTCCCTATCCTAATAATGTCGAGCGCCAGGCTAGGAAGCGACAAGTATCAATTTAATATGTTATTGGTTGACCCGAGCGGGAACCGAACTCCCAATCTCGCACACCTTAGGCCCGCGCTTAACCGATTCGGCCAACGTGCCCGGTCTGATGTAATTGGGAAGGAGTCTATGTTACCTGTAGTATATATTTGAGGTATAAGAATTATACGAATATAAATTTGCGGAGGAATAGTTAAGCGTTCCTGATTAATCTGATATTTATTTATATATTACTTTGTTGTTTACCCGATGTATTATGTATTATTTATTACTATTCTATTTCGAATCCATTTTCCCTCCCGTTCCTGCATTCCGGCTGGACGCCTCTGGTTCTCGTCCGCCGCATCCCGGGTGATCAGACTGCCTGTGAGCTCCGCAGTCCTTTCCAATTTTTTTTATTTTTTATTACTAGGTATAGGCAATTTTCCTGTGCCAGAGGCAAGTAAAACACTCTCAACCCAGTCGTTTTTATTGTTGTCTTTCCCTAGCCACTATTTATATATATATATACATATATATATATATACTCCAGTGAGACTGGCACTGGTCTACATCCGGTGGAGGCAAGGAGACCGCAGGTCCCACCACCAGGATGGTGTTGGATCTTACAGAGTATAGCAATAATGATAATAATTCCCTTATGTATCTTTATACTCACATAATTCGTTATACATCACAGAAATATATATATTTATATATATTTATGTGAAATATAATTTATTATATGCATATAAAGAGGCGGGGTTCTACCTACCTTATTTATTATTAGAGCAAAGTTTCCAGTACCGGAAGCAGTAGGTATTGTGTGAGCCAAAATATGGCTATTGGCAGACACGGTTTATGCTTATCTCTCAGCAGATTTTGCCAGAAAAAGACACCACTTGTAATGCAGCAGGACCTGCTTTAACATCAAGGCGTCAGACCCATAAATCTGTCTGAGTTGTCTGTGTCTTTTCTGTTGGTGATAAACAATTTAATATGTATTAAGACGAAGGGATTTGATGTGCATTAATCCCAATATAACTTACAGCAAGTTATAATATTATAATATTATTATATTATTATATTATTATTATTAATATGCGTGGCACATTTTCCTACTAAACCTAGGCGGGGATGGTGGTCTGGTGAGGGTGGGGGTGAGCGATCGCTCCCGGTGCTGTTGGTCATTGGGGTCAATCCCCGACAGTGTTAAACCAAAGTTATATCTTACCTGGTGCCCGGAATTTCTAGGATATGGTAATGCCTGGTTGGCTGCTGCTTAGTGGAGAGGGGGGAGGTTCATAACCTTGCTAGTTACAGGCTGGGGGACTGCAGCATTAGGAAAGGAAAACGCCCCGATAAATCAGTCTGCTTTCTTTTATGAAGCATAAACTTCAGAGGGCGTGGTTATAGAAGTAGCGAGTCTTTACAACAAAAACGACAAGTCATTTGAGTAGTACCGGCTCTCTCCAGTTCGATTTTAGCAGTGCACTAGTGTCAAGTCACTGATGGGTTAGGAGGAAGGGGGGGGGGGGGGAGGTGGGATCTGCAGCAAGAAGGTGGAAAGCGAAACAGTAAAAAAGGAAAAGGGCCCCACCCAAGCAAATACCTCCCTTGATCAGGGGGAGGACTAAGCCCGGAAGAAAAAAAAGAAAGTGTAGTATAGAGGAAAGAGAAGTGAGGAGAGTTGAGTCAAAGGGCCATGCTTGTTTTCCCTGTGGCGAGCAGTCGGCGAGCCGAGTAGGAGGGAGAAGGTGAACAGCTCGCCAGCTCCCGCTGCAGGAACTCTTTTCAGACAGTAATCGAGGAGGAGACTGGTAGCGGAAAGTGGTAGAAGTGGTGTGGACGAGGTGGAGTCCGGACAGCAAGTGTGACTGGTTGGTTTAGGATGAGAATAATAAGATTTAATGTGAAAGCTGGTCCTGGTGTCAGCACCATGGTGTCCCAGAGAGTGTGCATCGTCAGAAGTGCTGATATGACTTTATGTGTTGCTAGGGCGCAATCTACCACTAAATCAAATTATGCTACCATATTGTAATATTAACTGCAGTGCAATATACCTACTAAGAATAGCAATGGGATATGGTGTAGGATGGGGACGTAGCTCAGCAGTTAATATTTATAATACTTGTAGATATAGCGGATAGACATGTAGAGAGTACATGTTAAGGCCCTGTCACACTATGCTGTAATGACGTCAGCATAGGAAGAACCTGAAGAACGTTGAACTTCTCGGCGTAGTATGCAAATTTGGGCACAAGTTGAACGTGGATGCAACGTAGTTGATGAGAGCATAACGTTGGTAAAGCGTAGTGATACCGTCATTCAACGAGAGAGGACAACGTCATTACGCTCATAGAACATTATGAATGTTATTCGATCGCCAGAACTACATTATGTGACGTTATATACGTCATGACACGGTGGCTAAACGTTGAACGTATGTTGAATGTACGTTCTCCTGATGTTCTCCTGACATTCTCCTGATGTTCTCCTGACGTTCCCATTACGCCGCGTGGACGTTTCCACCGGGTTTAATGTGGGTCAACGTAGTGGAACGTAGTTGAACGTAATGAGCAGCATTTGACTAACATCTGTCTAACGTCATTGACATTTGCCGAACGTGTACAGAACGTACGGCGAACGTAAATCCTTATGTTCAAGTTATGTCAAAAGTTGTGAACAGGTTCAAAACCTTGATGCATGCCGACGTAACATGACCTAACGTGGCATAGATCGATGTCAGTCTAACATCATTCTGACGTCATCATAATGTAACCCAAGGTACGTCAACGTAATGACGAAACGTGATCACGTCAGGCTTACATTTGCTCGTTAAGTCGTAGTGTGACAGGGGTATTCAAATCAGGTGACTACACCTTACTGCCCCGGTCCCATACACTTTAGTGGACGTAGTTGAACGTAGGTGAACTTAGTGGAGGCTAACATGGTGTACGTACGTAGCTACATTTAAATGCATTAAGGTGTGGCAGGCTTTGGTATGGATAAATAGATTATGGTACGGATAAATACATTACCGTACGGATAAATATGTTACCATATGGTTAAATACATTATGGTACGGATGCCGGGACGTTCAACTACTTTGAACTACCTTCAACTATGTTAGCCTCCACTGCATTCCCCTATGTCCATTAATGGATGTGACCAGGCTTCGGCGAAGTATGCTAGAGTATGCTAGAGTATGCTAGAGTATGCTAAAGTATGCTAGAATATGCTAGAGTACGCTAAAGTATGTTATCATCATGGATGCAAATTCAGCCCTTAACGTAGCACTCTTTTGAACATGTCCAAAGATTAAATCGGAACTGACGGCCCACCCACGTTATTACCAAGGAGAAGTATGGATGCCGGAACATTCAACTACGTTCAACTACATTCAACTATGCTCAACTATGTTCAACTATGTTCAACTATGTTCAACTCCGTTCAACTATGTTCAACTCCATTCAACTACATTCAACTACGTTCAACTACGTTCAACTATGTTCAACTATGTTCAACTATGTTCAACTACATTCAACTACGTTCAACTACGTTCAACTAATAGCCTCCACTACGTTCAACTACGTTCAACTACGTCCACTAACGTGTATGTGAACATACCTTTAACTACACATCTCTTCAATCTGAGATAGGCGGTTTCATGTAGAAACAACACCCACAGACTATTAATAAACACACTGTGTCTGCACTTTGAATAAGCAGTAATAGTAGTAATACTGGTGTGATGTTTGTCGGGTAGTAATTTTAGTAGTCAGCAATTTTGTTGTTGAAGATTAGTGACAAGAAAACTGCATCTGTCAGCAGTTTTGTATGCATATGTGTCGCATAGTTATATGCGATATTCTATGCAGCTTGTGGTTCAGACTAATAACACCGGAGCTAATAGAAAATGTATGTATATGCAGGGACGGTCATGGTCAATAGTAATGCCCCAGTCACACTATGCTTGCGACTGATTGTGACTACTTGCAACCACCAAAAAACGGGTGGTCACAAATGGTCAGAAAGTTGTCGGAAAGAGGTCTGAAAGTGGTCGAATAACGGTCGCAAAGTGATCAGAAAATGGTCGCAAACAGGTCACAAATTGGTCGCAAGGTGGTCACCGATCCCCGGGCGACCATTTTCGTCACAAGCAGGTTGCAGTTCCTGTAACAAAAGTTCTTTGCGACCAAAATGATCACCAACCAATCGCCAACCACTCATCAACCGATCGCCAACCGATCGCCAACACATCTGCCCTGCGGTCGCCAACCCTTTCCCGCGTTTTGTCGCAAGCGGTCGCAAGCGGTCGCAAGAGTTCGCATGCGGTCGCAAACGGTCGCAAGCGGTCGCAATCGGTCGCAGGCGGTCGCACGCGGTCGCACGCGGTCGCAAGCGGTCGCACGCGGTCGCAAGCGGTCGCAAACGGTCGCAAGCAGCCGCAAGCGGTCGCAAGTGGTCGCAACCCGGCGCATCCCGGCGCAACTGGGCGCAAGCATAGTGTCACTGGGGTAAAACAGCATGCATGTCCACGCTCATTAATTGAGCTGTGGTTTACACACAGTCTAGGTAATATCAGGACGAGCACCGGCTTGCGACAGGGCACCACTTTATAGACTACATAGTGAGCTGTACTTCCCATAACTGCCATGGTGGAGTCACCTGCATGTAGCTACCGATCCACCAATACTGAGACTACTTTGTAGAACAGATATATGCATATAAGTGTATATCAACATCCGGGGGAGTCGAGGTGGGCGAGATGGCGCCACCGGTAGAGTGTTGTATCTTATGGAGGATAACAATAATAATAATAGGTAATATTACCTTGCGAATCTTTATACTCGCATAATGCGTTATACATCACACATATATATATATATATATATATATACATATGCACATATATATACTGTGCCGTCCAGTTAAAATCGATCAATTTCATACCAGTTATGACATATTTAATAGGGTATGTGGAAGCTTCTGCAAAAACAACGACATATTTGATTATCGGAATGCTGGCGGCTTCAGCTCAAACATGGCAGTCATGGTTTCATTTCTGCCCGGATGACGTGTGTCGGTCTTTGCGCTTGAAACCTTCATATACAATTAAGTATCCACATATGAATGTATATATATATTCTATATGCTTTGTTTGCTTAACGACCCCCCAGCACAACAAGTAGACACCGGTTATTGGGGGGTATGCTATATGCATGGATGTATATTATATACATGTGTGTCTATATAACATAACATATACATATATACTAGTTCTCTCCATATTTAGAGGAAGCGCTCTTAATATGTGCCTACCTAGACCTACACACACGCACATTTATATATATAAATATCTCTATATATAGATATATATATATATGATGTATATCGTATTATGCGAGTATAAAGTTATGTAAGGCAATTATTATCATTATTATTAAACTCTGTAAGACCCAACAGTGTACTGGTGACAGCACCTGCGGCCCGGTCGCCTCCACCGGATGTAGACCAGTGTTACTCGCACCGGAGGATTATATATAATATATATAGTGGGGGTATAAATATGTCCCGGACATGCATAGCCAATCAGCGTGAAGGGGTTCATATGACATTCATATATCTATTAAAACCTCATCATGCTGTCGGTCGCGTTGCGACAAAGACTGCTTTCATTACTTGACTGCCGTGCCAGTGCGGTTGTACATTTCATGAAAGCTGCCTGCAAAAGTGTTGAAGTGATGCTGGCTTTTGCAAGTTACCAGCAGCACTCTCTCGGGGAGCAAATAGAGGTTTCACACCAGCAAGAACATGTCAAGACAGGCGCAAAACTATTTGTCGCTGCAGTGGCTGGTCGGGCGATGTTGGGAGTTCCATACATCAACCGCCCTTAATGCTGCCACAGTGACATGGTTTTCTGTTTAGGGTTTGCTCCCTTAGCCTTCGGTTCTGTCAAGAACCTGTACCACAAAGCGGTGGTTTACAACTCTGCAGGGCAGGGGCGTCAAACTCCCTGAGGTATTGCAATACCTGCAATACCTTCACATACCACATGCCTACACTGGCAATAACTAAGGCAAACAAATGATGTATACCCATTTCACAGTCACAAAGTGTTTTTTTCTTCTTTTTTTTTTGGTCCATTAGTTGTTTAAGCAGGGGAAATTTCAGTCATAGACGACTGGTCTTCCTCATTCCACTGCTGGTCGATAGAAAGCCTGAGCCTACACTTTCACTGACCCAAGGGATTTTTAACCTCCCATACCACATAGACATGGTATGAGAGCAACCAGCCTTTGATGACGCTGTAAGTTATACGCAGCGGTGGAAATCCAAATTGGCAGAGCTGGGGGCATGGGGAATCGAACCGCCGACCCTCAGATTAGGAGTCTGACCTAGAAAAAAGTCAGACACTCTAACCACTTCGCCACAGAGAACGCCTTTGTGTCTGGTTAGCTGATAATTTCCATCCGCTAGAAGCTATTATTAATGTCAACATCTGCGTCGCCTCACTCTCGTGTTATATGCAGTGGAAACACGCTGTTATTTCCCATTAATTAGTCCTGCTTTGCTATCTGACTGGTTGTCTACTTCAATTAAATGTTGTATGCTCCACGTAAATGTTGTGTGCTTGAATTAAATGTTGTCTGTTCCAGTTAAATGTGGCACGCTTGAATTAGATATATTTTGCTCGAATTAAATGTTGTCTGCTCGAATTAAATGTTGTCTGTTCCACTTAAATGTTGCATGCTTGAATTAAATATCTTCTGCTCAAATTAAATGTTGTCTGCTCAAATTAAATGGTGTCTGCTCGAATTAAATGTCTGCTCAAAGTAAATGTTGTATGTTCCAATTAAATGTTGTATGATCCAATTACATGGTGTCCGTTCCAATTAAATGTTGTCTGCTCCAATTAAATGTTGTTTGTTCCACTTAAATGGTTCATGCTTGAATTAAATATCTTCTGCTCGAATTAAATGTTGTTTGTTCCCCTTAAATGTTGCATGCTTGAATTAAATATCTTCTGCCTGAAATAAATGTTGTCTGCTCGAATTAAATGGTGTCTGTTCCACTTAAATGTTGCATGCTTGAATTAATTATCTTCTGCTCGAATTAAATGGTGTCAGCTTGAATTAAATGTCTGCTCGAATTAAGTGTTGTATGCTCGAAGTAAATGTAGTCTGTTCAAATTAAATGTGGTATGATCCAATTACAAGTTGTCTGCTCCAATTCAATGTTGTCTGCTCCAATTAAATGTTGTCTGCTCCAATTAAATGTTGTCCGCTCCAATTAAAAGTTGTCTTCTTGAATTAATTGGGGTCTGCTCAAGTGAAATGTTGTCTGCTCAAACTAAATGTTGTCTGCTCCAATTAAATGTTGTCTGTCTGCTCCAATGAATTGTTTTCTGCTCCAATTAAAAGTTGTCTGCTTGAATTAATTGGCATCTGTTTGAATTAAATGTTGTCTGCTCAAACTAAATGGTGTCTGCTCCAATTAAATGTTGTCTGCTTGAATTAATTGGGGTCTGCTCGAATTAAATGTTGTCTGCTCGAACTAAATGTTGTCTGCTCCAATTAAATGTTGGCTGCTCCAATTAAATGTTGTCTGCTCCAATTAAAATGTTGTCTACTCATGTAGAGGCTAAGCTAAAGCTAAGCACCAGGCAATGTGACAACAAATTATGACCTTACTATAAAAAGGTTCTATCTGACAATGGGACCGAATTGGTGTTATGGATATAAAAATGTTCTAGATACAAAAGGCTATCATGCAGTTACACAACTGTTTCTAAATTGATATTTTTCACTGAGATATATTCAAACTAATATTGTTCTAGCTGATTTGCTGTCATGCAGTTACACAGCTTCTGTCCTCATTATTTCGAAAGCACCATGTTGTCAGATGGACCCTTTTCATAGTAAGGTCGCAAAAGATCAAGTCTTATTGCAACGTCTCAGGTTCGAATCAACAGTGGTGTTTCCACACCAGAAGTGAGCGCCCTACCATTATGCCATGCCTTCCAGGGCAGCAAGTTTATTCAGATTAGCAACATTAAGATAATGAATGGCGGGTTGTTAAACTGAATCTCCATTTAAAACTTACGCTCCTTGTAATAACGCAAGGCTCTTACAAATGCATAACCCTGGTGCACTTGAGAGATGTGTGTGTAGCTAGGCCTGGTGCCTGGTGCCTGGTGCCTGGTGCCTGGTGCCTGGTGCCTGGTGTATGGTGCCTGGTGCATGGTGCATGGTGCATGGTGCATGATGCATGGTGACTGGTGCCTGGTGCCTGGTGCATGGTGCATGGTGCCTGGTGCATGGTGGATGGTGCCTGGTGCATGGTGCCTGGTGGCTGGTGGCTGGTGCATGGTGCATGGTGCATGGTGCATGGTGCATGGTGTATGGTGTATGGTGTATGGTGCCTGGTGCCTGGTGCCTGGTTCCTGGTGCCTGGTGCATGGTGTCTGGTGTCTGGTGCCTTAGTGCCTGGTGCCTGCGATAATGGTGCTAGTTATTGAGCAGTTCTTCCTGGCTAATTCTGATTAATATAATAATAAGATGCATCAATGTTGCATGATCCATCCCAGAACCCCTGCTCAACTTCCTGCTTTTCCCAGTGTCCTCGAGTGGACGCGGTGGACAGATCGGTACAGTGCATGTTTCCCATGCAGAAGGTCTGGAGATGAATTTGCAGCCGGGTCAAACCAATGAGTTACAAAATTGATACCTGTCACTACCTAGCCTGGCGCTTGGCTTTACTAGGATAGGGCAAAGACTGGTTAGCTCAGTATGAGAATAATGTGACTGTCGAGTCATGGTGCCAGCGGCCTGGCGTCTGAATGGGACAGCACTATAACGCTGACATGAGTGTGCACAGTCACAAGCAGGTACCAGTTCTGATATGACCTTAGATGTTGCAAGGACATAAAGCAACAACAAACAAACCATCTATTGTCCAATTCAGAACTCCCCACCTCACACTACCACACCACACACCTCCACAACCCACACTCCCCACCTCACACTACTCCCACCACACACCTCCACAACACACACTCCCCACCTCACACTACTCCCACCACACACTGCCACAACCCACACTCCCCACCTCACACTAATCCCACCACACACATCCACAACCCACCATCCCCACCTCACACTACTCCCACCACACACTTCCACAACCCACACTCCCCACCTCACACTACCCCCACCACACACTTCCACAATCCACACTCCCCACCTCACACTACTCCCACCACACACTGCCACAACCCACACTCCCCACCTCACACTACTCCCACCACACACTTCCACAACCCACACTCCCCACCTCACACTACCCCCACCACACACTTCCACAACCCACACTCCCCACCTCACACTACTCCCACCACACACTTCCAAAATCCACACTCCCCACCTCACACTACTCCCACCACACACTGCCACAACCCACACTCCCCACCTCACACTACTCCCACCACACACTTCCACAACCCACACTCCCCACCTCACACTACTCCCACCACACACTGCCACAACCCACACTCCCCACCTCACACTACTCCCTTCACACACTTCCCCCACCCACAAACCACCACACACCTCCACAACCCACACTCCCCACCTCACACTACTCCCACCACACACCTCCACAACCCACACTCCCCACCTCACACTACTCCCACCACACACTTCCACAATCCACACTCCCCACCTCACACTACTCCCACCACACACCTCCACAACCCACCATCCCCACCTCACACTACTCCCACCACACACTTCCACAACCCACACTCCCCACCTCACACTACCCCCACCACACACTTCCACAATCCACACTCCCCACCTCACACTACTCCCACCACACACTGCCACAACCCACACTCCCCACCTCACACTACTCCCACCACACACTGCCACAACCCACACTCCCCACTCACACTACCCCCACCACACACTTCCACAACCCACACTCCCCACCTCACACTACTCCCACCACACACTTCCAAAATCCACACTCCCCACCTCACACTACTCCCACCACACACTTCCACAACCCACACTCCCCACCTCACACTACTCCCACCACACACTGCCACAACCCACACTCCCCACCTCACACTACTCCCTTCACACACTTCCACAACCCACACTCCCCACCTCACACTACTCCCACCACACACCTCCACAACCCACACTCCCCACCTCACACTACTCCCACCACACACTTCCACAATCCACACTCCCCACCTCACACTACTCCCACCACACACCTCCACAACCCACACTCCCCACCTCACACTACCCCCACCACACACCTCAGTGGGCACTCAGGGTGACTTTACAATGCTTCCCCACTCGGAAATCAGGCCACCAGCACCATGACCTAATATCCCACTCAGTCACATTATCCTGACATTGAGCAAACCAGTCCTTGTCCTATCCTAGTAATGCCAAGTGCTAGGCTAGGAAGTGACAAGTATCAATGTTTAAGTCATTGGTTTGACTCGACCAGGGTTTGAACCCACAAACTCATGGGTTCGGAACCCCCGATCTCAAAAGAGGGGAAGGACGCTCAACTCATTCGGCCACGCCATCTGGTCCAAGATGACTATGATATTTTGCGTTTTTTGGGGGGGTTGCTTGTAACCTTATGACGGGTACCAGCTGCAGAACTGTGGCAATATAGAGAAGCCTCAATAAATCGGTCCAATCTTTGGTTGAAGATTAATCTTCAGTAGGGACGGTTGTAGAAGCTGGGGATGTCTTTACAACATTCAAAACGGCGAAGGGTTGGGGCGGCCCCAAATCGAGGAAGGGACGGGCAAAGATGGGTCCAGCGGTTCCAGCAACAAGAACAAAGTGAGAGAAATGATAGGTAAAGGGCTCCCACCCAAGCAAACAACTCCCTTGATCAGGGGGAGAAGTAAGCCTGGGAGAAAAAAAAAATGGTAGAGTATTGAGTCAAAGGACCATGTCTATTTGCTCTATGGTGACCAGCTGGCAGTAAGAGTAGAAAGTGAAATGCTGGCGGGCTCCCCCTCCTGGAACTCTTTGCAGACATAATCAAGGAGGAGCATGGCCAGGAGAGAGGAGATAGAGAGAGGTGTGGACGAAGTGCAGTCCAGATAGCAAGTGTCTGGGCTGTGCTTTTGCTTTTAGGGTTGTTCATAACCTTACAACGGTTACTGGAGCAATATAGAAAGGCACCGATACTTTGGTCCAATCTTTGGTTGAAGATTAATCTTCAGTAGGGACGGTTGTAGAAGCTGGGGATGTATTTACAACATTCTAAACGGCGAAGCATTGGAGCGGACCTGAATCTCTCCTGTCCGGTGGTAGCAGAGCAGTCATATCCAGTCGATTTACGGCAGTGGCTATTTTATTGGGGCTCAGTCAAAAGATTGATGGCATCACACAGTACCAGCGCCATGACTCGATTTGCCTCTCAGTCACATTATCCCAATACTAAACTAACCAGTCCTTTCCCTATCCTTGTAATGCTGAGAGCCTGGATCCTAATGTAACCTAATGTATCTGAGATAGATACAATAGGTTGATAGATATAATGGGGGGGGGGGGGGGGGGGGGGGGGGGGTGGGGGATTACTCAATGGGTTGATAGATATATAGGGAAGCTGCTAAATTGTTAACTACTTAATGAGATGACTTGAATAGAGGGTTGAGCGGAGGAGGTTAGAGATAGAGGGTGGTTGGTGGGGAGGGGGTTGTTTGGTAAGATTTAGGTATAGAAAATGAGGGAGGGAGTGGGAAGGTTAAAGAATAAAATGAGTAGAAATGGGGGAAATGTTAAATTAGTATGGGTGATGGAATATATTATAGAATATAATGAAAAGAAAATTAATGATATTTAATTATGTAGTATATAAGAAAATAATTTAATTTTGATGTATAATATTTAGGAAATGTTAGAATGAAAATTTAGGGTATGAGATTATAAGAGAGTTTTAATTGAGTATTTAAGAGTGATAAAAGATAAATCTAAGTAGTTGTGGTAGTAATTGATTATATCTAAACCAATGGTGTGAAAGAACGTAGCAAATATTACCACTGAAATACATTTGACATTAAATTTATTATCTACCATACAATTGACACACGAGCAATTGAAGTATCAAACTACTGCACCAATGTCATTAGAATATGCACTGCTAGAAACATAAAGCCAGTTATTCCCATCATAACCGCACACCAACAACTCGACCCTCTCACCCCACACAGATCCAGCCGACATGACATTCATGCAGGCAGCGGAGGCGAGGCAGGATGCACCTGGGTGAACTACCGCACGACCATCAATGCATACACACGTCGCTGCACAACATAACGTGGTGGTGCCTCTCCAGCCGATGCCTCTCGAAGTACATTGCTGGCATGAGGAACTAGGGAGTGACAGTGCCCATCCTCCATCGCCAACTCTGCATCACTCCTAAGAATGTACTTCCGCATCCAGGAGGCCTCTATACAGCCACTCGACCACATAATGGTGCGACTGGCCCTCGATGCACTCAGACGGTCCAAGTCACACACAGCGATGCCAGCCCCAGATGCCCGATACAAGTCATAAAAGCGGCAGTGCGACAACTACAAAAGAACCCACAGGGCAGAATGGTGGCTTCAGCCGTCCTCATAATGTTCTTTACGGGAGCACGACAGTCGAAGGTGGCCCCACGATCAGCCACCACTTTTGACCCCACCGGGCACACGACCCGGGATGACGTCGAGATCAGACAGGGAAAGCTCCAGATCCACCAAAGTGGGTGAAAAACATGCAAGCAACACACCAGTCACTAGACAGGTGGCTTGCCCCATCCCCTGACATCTGCCCCATGCAAGCATACCACTCCATGCTACTCGAGGCACCAACCACCACCCATAAACAGCCACTACTCACCTTCCCCCCTGATGGAGCCACAATGGCCATCCCCTACATCACTATGTAATGGTGCACCACCCAGATTGCCTCTGTGGTACAAGCTCTATACACACTACATGACATAAGGAAGGCGGCAGCCACCATCGCATTTGCATCAGGCAGCTCCAAAATAGAAGTCCATCGCTACGGAGGCTGGGCCTCAAATGCCCACAACATTTTTATAAACACCAGGGACTCCAATAAAGTAAACAAAGCACTCATCAATGCAACACACAACTAATATGGCTTGGCTGAATGATTAGCCGAGCCAATCAAAACACAAAACAACAAATCAAACAACATTTATCAAATTACCACTGAAAGACATTTGACATTTAATGTATTATCTACCAAGTAACTGACATATGAGCAATTGAACTAACAAACTGGTATGATAATCAACAATTGATAATTATATTGATTATTAACTTCTCCATTCTAATCGCTCTGCATGTTGAATGTTATCTTCTCATATAATCACATGTTATTGCTATGTTATATTTTCATATGTGCTCCATATTACATCTCATCCCATAAACTCATCATATACCATGACCTTATGTCGGTCGTTGCTGCTCTCATACCAACATAATTGATGATGACGGGGCGGAGGCACCTGAATAAAAGCCATGTCTTCCCAACCTCAGCTTCCACGTCTTCTGTGCCCGAGAGCAATGAGAAACTTAGGAGATATTTAAGTGAAAACATACCAAATTAATATTGGCATGCTTGCCAAAACTCTAAGCCCATAGGCATCAGAAGTAACAGATTCTATTAAATTTTCTCAGTATTCCCTTCTATGTAAAACCAAATGCTTAATAACTGCTCTAGTATCTAAGTTGGCTATGTTGGTTCAGATCTAGATAAGGCTTTTCATTTTGAAAATTTGATGCTTTCATCGAACTACGCAACTTTAATAACCAGCAAACTATGACCAAGCCAGAATTGTTAACCAGTGTCTCAACCAGCTGGGGGAGCGGGACGCAGCTCAGGTGGTAGCATGTCCACCGGTGAAGGTGTTGCTCATCCTATCGATCCTGCTCACTGGACCAATTTGCAGTTTCGGCTATTTTCCTTTCCAACCAGTGGTCCACAACTCGTTCAGCAAAGGCTGTGGCATGTGCTGTCCTGTCTGTAGGAAAGTGCATATAACAGACCCCTTGCTGCTTATCGGAAATAATAGTCTTTGTGGCGGCAGCAGGTTTCCTTTAAAAAAATATGTCAGAATGCCTATACGTTTGACGTCCAATAGCCGATGATGAAAATAAATATGATCTCAAGGCGTCGTTAAATAAAAGAATCTGTACTTTACTCAACCTGTAGGGCACCAGCATAATTAAGACCGGCAGTTTGACACTGTCGCCCACTGTTTGTAAAGTTGCCAAACCTGATGCATGCGCATGCCTTGCGCTGCGCAGCAGTAACACATCGCTACCATGGTTGCTATAGCCCCGGTCCGGATATCACGTGAACCGGAAGTGGCCAT
The DNA here is from genome assembly GCA_030323885.1 of Branchipolynoe longqiensis. Lineage (NCBI taxonomy): Eukaryota > Metazoa > Annelida > Polychaeta > Phyllodocida > Polynoidae > Branchipolynoe > Branchipolynoe longqiensis. The sequence goes on from CM059191.1 coordinate 4,793,273, forward strand.
CTTCCCGCGGATTGGCTGGTTCCCGGAGTGGTTGCTCGTGCATCTATCATGCTTCCTGGAGAGACCGGCAGTTTGAGCGTCACTAGTTAAGTGTTCGATCCATTACGCGATCCACTCCACGCCATATAACATGCCCAGAGACACCTAGCGGCCGGCAACGGAATGAGTGCAGTGGGTTGCTGTAGATTGTTGTTGTAGGGTGTTGTTGTTGAGTGTTGTTGCGGGGTATTGTTGTGGGCTATTTTTGTGGGGTGCTGTTGTGGGGTGTTGTTGTGGGGTGGTGTTGTGGGGTATTGTTATGGGGTATTGTTGTGGGGTAATGTTGTTGGGGCTGTTGTGGGGGTAGTTGTGGGGTGTTGTTGCGGGGTGTTGTTGTGGGGTATTGATATGGGTTATTGTTGTGGGGTAATGTTGTGGGGGTAGTTGTGGGGTGTTGTTGTGGGGTGCTGTTATGGGGTATTGCTATGGGGTATTGTTGTGGGGTAATGATGTGGGCGGTTGTTGTGGGGTGTAGCTGTGGGGTGTTGTTGTGAGGTGTTGTTGTGGGGCATTGTTATGGGGTATTGTTGTGGGGTAATGTTGTGGGCAGTTGTTGTTGGGTGTTGTTGCAGGGTGTTTTATAGGGAGCTAGAGTGTGGTATTATAGTGGATTTTTATTATATGGTGTTATTGTAGGATGTTGTGGTAGGGTGATATTGTGGGGTGTTATTGTGGGGTCTCATAGTCGGGTGTTATTGAGGGGGTGTTATTGGAGGGTGTTATTGTAGGTTGTTATTGTGGGTTGTTTTTATAGGTTGTTATTACGGGGTGTTATTGTGGGGTGTTTTTGTGCAGTGTCCTTATGGGGTGTTATTGTGGGGTGTTATTGTGAGTTCTTAGTGTACTGTGTTGTTGTAGGGGTGTTATTTTAGGGTGTTTCTCTGCAGTGTTATTGTGGGGTGTTCTTGTGTGTTCTGATTGTAGGGTGTTATTTTGGAGTGGTATTGTGGCTTCTTATCGTGTGGTGTTATTATGGGTTCTTATTGGGTGGTGTTAGTGTGGGGTGTTATTGTGGGATGTTATTGTGTGGTGTTATTCTGGGTTCTTATTGTAGGGTGTTATTGTTGGGTATTATTATATGGTGTTATTGTGGGGTGTTATTGTGTGGTGTTAGTGTGGGGTGTTATTGTGGGGTGTTATTGTATGGAATTATTGTATGGTGTTATTCTGGGTTCTTATTCTGGGTTCTTATTGTGTGGTGTTATTGTGGGGTGTTATTGTGGTGTGTTATTGTGGGGTGTTATTGTGGGGTGTTATTATAGGTGTTATTCTGGGTTCTTATTGTGTGGTGTTATTCTGGGTTCTTATTGTGGTGTGTTATTGTGGGATGTTATTGTACGGTGTTTTTGTATGGTATTCTTGCAGGGCGTTATTGTGAGTTGTTATTATAGGGTATTATTGTGGGGTGTTATTGTAGGGTAGGTTCGATAGGATGACCGACATCTTCACAGGTGGACACTATACCACCTGAGCTACGTCCCGCTCCCTAGGCTGTATACAGGTAATGTCAATTTCAAAATAGGTATGAGTAGTTTGTGTTGATTTCACACCTGGTGTGAGCAGTTCATGTCAATTCCATATTGGGTTTGATCAGCTCGGGTCAATTTGAAAATAGGTCGGAGCAGTTTATATCAATGTCAAACTATGTCTGAGCAGTTCATGTCAATTTCAGACGAGGGTTGGTGTCGATTTCAATCTAGCTATGTGCAGTTGGTGTCGATTTCAGACTAGGCGTGAGCAGCTCACACCGGCTCGGTAACAGACTCAGAGCAGCTCTGCAGACACATCACGGCAACTCACTGTGCTGCCTCAGCACATGGCCACGCTCCAATGATGACCGACACAACCAGTTGGAGGTCACCGAGTGCACTGGATGAGGGCCCGCAGCACCAACAATTCACTGCTCAATTAAATCAGTAAATCATACCCCCCAAAAACCAGTTCCGGCAAATCGCTATCAATTATACTCAGAGAAGGATCGACAATCGAAAGGTCGGTAGGTGAAATAAGTGAATTGTTCACGCCATTGTTCTGCTGTTTATCATCATCGGACTCAATCTCTAAAATATCACAGCAGATAGCTACAGAAATGGTCGATGGGGTAGCTAGAACAACGAGCCCAATGGTTTCTATATTTGATGGCGGGGAATCTTCTGACGTGATCTCACCACCTACTCATCGGCTGCTTTACTACGAGGTTCACCAACCATTTATGTAATAATTAAATAGTAATAATTCAATAACAATAAACAGCAGTCCTCGGGGGATTTCCTTTATTTAAAACAATTAACTGCTCAACAACAAAATAAGAATCTCAAATACAAATAAAGTACAGTAAACTCTCTCTAACCGACCACCTTGACGCTTTGCTTGGGTCCCAAACGATCGCCCATAGAAGACCATTGTAACGATTTTTTAAAAACTCCCTATACCGATAACCTCCCTGAATGGACCACTTAAAGTCGGTCCATCGTCGGTCGATTTAGAGAGGTTTTACTGAACTTCCTTTTTTACTTGTTTTTTTATATTTTTTAGCGGGGGTAGATCTTTAAAATTGTTTATTAAAAACCTTCAAGTAAAACAAAGCGCATGGCGAATAAATCAAACATAATTTGTGTGCACTTTGTTGGGTGATTCTCATAGTGACTGTAGGTCTAACCACAGACGGGTTGTAATGGAACAGTGACCTTGGAGTGGGAACTGGAACAGAGTCAAGGATTTGGCTGCAGTCAGCGCATCAATCTTCGCTCTGTTTCATGTGTAGGATCAAAGTGGGACAATTGCCATCTAGGCTGCTTTGTGTTGGGATTCCAGAAGTGAGAACTTTATTTTTGTTATTCAGGAACACAAACTTATTATATTTGTTGTAATTATTTTATTCGTCTGGCTACATATTTTGTCAGCGGCGAGGCACTGGTCTTCATTTGCCAATCACGATAAGTCAAGGTGGATTTTCTTTTTGAGGATTTCTTTTTGTCATCACTAAGGAAAGTTGGCTAATTTTTATTTTATTTCAATGTTTACAAGATATGGATTAGGAACTATGCTGTCTAGACCCACCCTATGCTGTGTATCTAGAATCGCCCATCTCTATTAATGGGGGTTAATAGTGAGATTCAGTGGTGTTTTGAAATCGTGAGAGTATCCCTTTAAGTTTCAAGCATAGCTGCAAAGGAAAACACTGTTTATTGGGTGTTTTGCCTCGGAATTAAAGCTGCATAGTCCGATGAAGCATCAAATTAAAAAAATCAAAACTATTTTTTAGAATTGATTCTACACATTTAGCTTAGATACTGATGCAATTATTAAGCATTTGTTACACGCAGAAGCGAACACTGAGTCAATTTAATAGAACCCGTTACTGCAGAAGCCTATATGGTGTCAGAGTTTTGGTGTGCTTGCCACAATTAATTTGACATGTGTACTACTCATATATCTCAAAAGTTAGCTATTTAACATAAATGTTACTTCAAACTAAAGTAAGGTAGATTATAACAATCAAATTAATATATTAATCTCAGAAAAATTACAGAAACTCAAAACCATCGGACTATGCAACTTTAAATCAATTTTAAAATGATTTTGTCTGTGGGATTATTCCTCTGAATACGCCGTGCCCCTTGACGTTGAACTCCCAGAACAAATTCCACTACACAATAAACAATAATGGACTTGGTGGACATATCGGTAGACCGCAGGCTTCCCATGCGGAAGGCCGTATTCTTTCCCGGTCCCGGTCGAGTCAAACCAATGACTTACACAATTGATACTTGTTGCTACCTAGTCTGGTGTCTGACATTATTAGGATAGGGTAAGGACTGGGTAGTTCAGAATCAAGATACAGTGACTGAGTTGGAAATCGGTTCCTGGTGCTACCAGCTTGGTCTCCAAGACTATGATGTCATAATTGCCTAAATTAATTAGGCATGATTTCATTCCAAATATCTCCAAAGTAAACCATTTGAAATACAAGTTACTTGAACGAGTAGATTATAAAGATCAAAAGCCTTCAAGTAAAAGAAAGCCGCATGGAGAATAAATTGTACAAGGGCATTGAATTTGTGCACACTTTGTTGGATGATTCTCATAGTGACTGTGGGTCCAACCACAGGCAGGTTGTAATGGGACAGTGACCTTGGGGTGGGAACTGGAACAGAGTCAAGGATTTGGCTGCTGTCAGCGCATCAATCTTCGCCGTGTTTTGTGTGTAGGATCAATGTGGGATATCCTCAGAAAATAGCAAATAAAACTCAAAGCCATCAAACTATACTCATACTCATACTCATCCGCTTCTGATTTTGTTAGGCTTATAAGCCTGTATCAGGTCGATGCATGTCAAAATTTGATTTACTAGGATTAAATGCATCGAGTACCGGATGTCTGCAATATTGCAGCCCCCTCCAATGCTTATCCAGTCTGCCTTTGAAGGCGTTGACGGAAGGCGCTTCTATGACATGTTCAGGCAATGCGTTCCAGGCATTTACTATCCTGTTACTGAAGAATAGCTGTCTGACAGGTTTTATTGCTCTTTCCTTCTTCAGCTTGTATCGATGACCTCTAGTTTTACAGTTGGCCAGCTTCAGGTATCTAGCATCAACCGCATATCTTCCAGTGACGTGTTTGAATGCTTCTATTATGTCTCCCCTGGCCCTTCGGTAGTATAAGCTGGGTAGGTTGAGAATCCTGAGACGTTCTTCGTATGGTAGTTCTCTTATGGTTGGTGATAACTTTGTAGCACGTCTCTGTACACTCTCGATCATTGACATGTCCTTCTTGAACTTCGGTGTCCAAGCCGTGTTGCCATACTCAAGGTGCGGCCGGATCAGTGACGTGTACAGTGTCTTCACCGTGTCATTGTCTAGATACGTGTACGAGCGGCGTATCATGCCTAGAAGCTTGTTCGCTTTGGTCACCTTTTGTTCACTGTGATATGAGAAGGTGAGTCCGATGTCCATGTATATGCCAAGATCTTTCTCTAGTTCTGTCACTTGGAGCTGGACTTCTTCTCCATCTTGGTGCATGTAGTAACTGAGATTGGCTATGTAACTTTATTGTTATAACTTTATTGATTGATTGATTGATTGGTGGTTTTTTTACGCCGTGTCGGCAGCATAGGCCATATTCACGGTGTATATCTTTTACAAGTGGAAAAACAATGGGCTCACATAGCATCTGCAGTTTCCCGATCGAACCTGACCAATGCCATCACCTGCTACATAATGTGCTTCATACCATATTGGCTGGTCGCCATTATTTGGGCTCACATAATGGACTGAATAGTACATAATACATATATATGGATTATATTAAATATGTACTGTGCTGCACCGATCTCAGCACGCAAGGGCCGGAAGGCTCTTTGTTTGTGTTGTTGTTTGTTTGTTGTTGTTTTACGTCCTAGCAACATTTAGGGTCCTATCAGGACAGTCGGAAGGCTGACTGCATCAGAGAGCCAAGGTAGTTCAATGATTAGGATGTTCGCCTGGAATTGTCTGTTTGGTGCTGTTGTACGTCCTAGCAACATCTAGGATCATATCAGGACTGCTTGCCTGGAAGGGCATATGTGTAGGTTCGAGTCCACTCTAGCTAATTAGGGTGTGATGGAGTCGCTCCGATTCCATCCACAACTTATTATTACACTTTTGAGGGAAACTGTTTTTAACCAAAAATTCATTTTCAATTTTGAACTTGAAAAGTCTTTTACTGTTGTGTGGCTTGAGGTGATTAACAATGCAGAAAGGATAAAGGTTGAACCCCGTTTGAAATCATTACCGCCACTCCCATGATCTGTTGCATTTGCCTCAAGTTGCATTGAAGCCCCATTGTAAAGTGATCATTGGAGTCGATACAATGTCATCATAAAAGAAACAGGGTCGTGTTAGATTACCACGTGACCTTTGAATTAAAGTTGCATAGTCCAATAGGTTTGATCAGACGGGATGGCCGAATGAGTTGAGCGCCCCTCTCCTGTTTTGGGAGATCCGGTATTCAAACCCACAGGTTTGTGGGTTTGAACCCTGGTCGAGTCAAACCAATGACTTAGACATTTATGCTTGTCACTTCCTAGCCAGGTGATCGGCATTGTTAGGATAGAGCAAGGACTGGTTGGCTAGTGGGATATCAGGTAATGGCGCTGGTGGCCTGGTCTCCCAGTGGGACAGCACTATAAAGTTGCCATGACTGTGCATCGTCACAAGTCTGTACCCATCCTTATATGACCTTAGATATTGCCAGGACGCAAAACAACAACACACAACCCAATAGGTTTGGGCTTCTGTCATTTTCTGAGATAAATATTTTAATTCGCTAACTTTTCAGATATGTGAAGTGCAACCATGCACAATTAATTGTGGCAAGCATGCCAAAACTCTTGAACACCATAGGCTTCTGCAGTAACAGGTTCTATTAAATTGCCTCAGCATTCCCTTCTATGTGGTGACAAATGTTTAATGCGTGCACCAGTATCTCAGTTAGATATTTAGAATCAAAATGTAGATAATTGCGTTGGTTTTGAATTTGTTGTTGTTGTTGGTAAAACAGTTTATTCATCAGAACATAAATTTGTTCAGCGCCGAGGCACTGGTCTTCCGGCCGTTGACATTACATTGTAAATAGGTAGATCAGTGGGTACTTAGGTAGGGCAGTTAAAATGTTATGCTTTCATCGGACTATGCAGCTTTGAAGAATTTCCAGGTCCAATGCCTCATTGCGATATATCCTAATCCGCGTAAAATTGGGGCGCGTTAAAAAAAATTGGTTGTTTCAGTGTAAGTCAAATCATATCACTCACTGATTACAGTCCATGTACCAATTATTACTTATTCAGCAATCGAACCACATCTAGGTCACCTCACACGACACGAGTGCCATTTGGTCAAACAGAAATAAGGCGCCTATGCATCAAACTTCAAAGTTTGTTTGTTTGTTGTTGTTTCACATCCTAGCAACATCTAAGGTCATATCAGGATGGGTACCGGCTTGTGAGAGTACGCACTAATGGCAACTTTATAGTGCTGCCCCACTGGGAAATCAGGCCACCAGCACCATGCCCCCATATCCAACTCAGTCACATTATCCTGACACTGAGCTAACCAGTCCTTGCCCTATCCTATTAATGCTGAGCGCCAGGCTAGGAAGCGACAAGTATCAATTTGATAAGTCATTGGTTTGGCTTGACCGTGAACCAAACTAACGATCTTCCACACGCGAAGCTTGCTCGTGCTCTACAGACTAGGCCAGCGTGCCGGGTAAACTTCAAAGTAACGCGCCTGCAACAAACTTCCATCGCCAGCAATCGATGGTGGACACTAAACGCTGACCTGTGACTTTGCGCTCCTTGCAGACATTAATGGTGCGTTGAGCCAATTATTTGAGTATTTAATTACTTTGCCACACAAGGTGTCCTCAAACTGGTTGAGTACATAATGGCGCCTGACTTTTCCTGGTGGCAGATTAAGAAGAACAAGCCACGCCGACCCCTATCCCTGTAACAAGGATTTGAGCCCCACTCCACGGCGGCACTAAGAGGGGTTGTGCCCCAACATCTTTAAGGGAGGCCCATCAAGTACAGCCTTTCCATGCTTACAAGTATGGCAGTCTATATATATATGTGTATATATATATGTATATATGTACGCACCGGGCGCGGTGGCCGAATAGGTAGAGTGAAGACCTCCAGTGTGGGAGATCCAAGTTCAATTGTGTGTAATGTTTTGGCATTGCGGGTAATGAGGATCGCGATTACAGACCAAGGCGTGCCAGTACTAAGGACGTCTATTGTGTCGCTGACTAGCGGAATTCTTTAGAACTATGCAACAACTCAAACGCCGCCTAGCGGGTCTTTTCTAAACCTGGTCGCCGATCTGGTAAACAGGACTTGATGACGTATTACGCAGTACCCTCGTACTGCCGATGTGCCCCTTTTCGGGTATACTTTTGCTATATAAGGCAGCCCAGCGATGGGGTTTGGTCATTACGACCGGAGGAGCCAGGAGACAATAACCAGCCTTAAATTGGCCTCCCACCCACCCTACATGTGAAAGTGGAAAGTAGGGCCATAGCATCTCTAGCCTTGTTTCTTAAGCATTTGTGAACTGAGATTTGTATAACCTGACGTTTAACTTTCCTTAATTAAAGATACCATAACTATATTTGCTGTGTTCGCGTTTTTCCTGATTACCGGTCGAGTCAAACCAATAACTTACAAAATAGATACTTGTCACTTCCTAGCGTGGTGCTCAGCATGAATAGGATAGGGCAAGGACTGGTTAGCTCAGTGGCAGGATAATATGACTTAAACTTTCCACCCACATCCTCACACCCTTTTTCAGTCCCTCCTCCCCTCCTCAGCTTCCTTCCTCCGTTCACCCTCTCTCCTCCTCCCTCCTTCCCTCCCTCTTTCATTCTCCTGCTTGCCTTCAGTGTCAGGATAATGTGACTGAGTGGGATATCAGGTGGTGATGCTGGCGGCCTGATCTCCCAGTGTGGCAGCACTATAAAGCCACCATGAGTCCGTCCTTCTTTCTCTAATCCCCCTGCTCTCTCCTCCCTTCTCCCTCTTCGCTCCTCCCTCCTTCCCTCCCTCCTTCACTCCCTCCTTCCCTCCCTCCTTCCCTCCCTCCTTCCCTCCCTCCTTCCCTCCTTCCTTCCCTCCCCCGTTCCCTCCCCCCTCCCCCTTCTCCCTCTTCTATCCCCCGCCTGCCTCCACCCTCTCCGTTCTCACCGCCCACCCCCCAGCATCCTTTACCCATAGAGCCACAGTCTTCCACAAGCACACCCACCCACACATTGGAACATTAATATTGCAGTAAAATTTTGGTTTTTTGTGTGTTTTTTTTTATGGGGTATTTATGCTGTCCATAGGGTGGTGTTCCCTGTGGTGAAGTGGTTAGATTGTCTGACTTTTTTCTAGGTCAGACTCCTAATCTGAATGTTAGTGGATTGATTCCCCGTGCCCCCATCTCTGCCAATTTGTATTTCCACTGCTGTGTATAATGTACAGTGTCATCAAAGGCCAGTTGCTCTCATACCATGTCTATGTGGTGTGGGAGGTTAACAATCCCTTGGATCGGTAAAAGTGTAGGCTCGGACTTTCTATCGACAAACTGTCTAATAGTGAAATGTAGTCTATTCAGACTTATACATGATAGACAGTACAAATCTTCAACAAGAAGAAGCATGTAAATTTGCATGATCGAGTTTGTTTTCAATGCTGGGCAGTTATAGTTTTGTGTTTCTTAAAGTTATATCTTGGGTTGGTGATCTATGTAATGGGCCTGTCACACTACGACGCTTCTCTCGGCGACCAGTCAGCGTTGAAAGTACTATCTTGCGCGTCGAGAAACGTTAAAGATTTAGGGGAAATATGGTGAAATTGGACGTTGGTGGAGCGTTTCAGTAGCGTGTTGGTAGCGCGTGGGCAACGCTTGTCGACGCGTGGGAAAAACAAAAACAAATGCGATGTCTCGTTTTGCCGCCGCGACTGGATGGCGCGCGCGGCGTGTCGTCAGCGGTACGACAGCGTTCGGTCAGCGCTCCATGAGTGACAAGCAGATGTGTGTGACGTCACCACCCATCCGCTACGCGTCCGCTACACGCTGACAACACGCTAGCAACACGCTAGAACAACGCCAGCAACACGCTGGGGTACGTTATCGGCATGCCGTACACGTCTTCCCAACGTCCAAACTATCACGAAATGCTAGACAAATGCGCACAGCCTGCCCGCTACCCGTTACGCACACGTCCAGCGAACGCTATGGATGCGCTGACCAAATCCAACCAACCGTTGCCAAAGATATCAACAGACTATGGACGTTCCCCAACGTCCTGCCAGCGTTCTTGTAACGTGTCGTCGGCGCGTTTTGACGCGCCACTAATGTCCTCCTAGCATTCTTACCAATTTACTCCCGCGTGTTGCCGGTCGCTGGTGGTTTTTGACATGTTCAAAATACTCAGCGACCAATAACGCCCGCCGACGTTCGCCGCCGACCGTGAACGTCAAAGATAGTGTACCGACGTGTACCGACGCGAGCATAACGCGCCACCAGCGCTTCTCGATATTTCACCAAATATCGCCCAAAAACACCAGACGTTGACGGGTCGGCGGCGAGAAGCGTCGTAGTGTGACAGCCCCATTAGTCTTTTGGAGTTTTCTTGGAAGAGTTTTCCACTGTTTTTTCTACTTAATTTTATACTAGCCTACTCCATTTACATGTTATAGGATTGTATGTAGTAGGTGGTTGGGTTATGTTTGTTTGGATTTGATTTGATTATATTGTTGGTGTACATGTTATCTGGCTTTTATATTTCCGGGTTTCCCGTCATGGGCTGTCCAGTTGGTGGGCCGTGACATATCACATGCCCCCTTGTGGTGCAGCTTATTTTTGGTTTCCTGGTTTTATTTTGCACAGATATTTTTTGTAGGTTTTGAGGTCACCGTTTGTGCATTCCATACCTTGGCAGCCATCTCCAGTGTGCTCCTTGCATAGGCTTTGATTTGGCTTCTGGTCTGCCTTAGTAGTGGTGCATTGTTCGCTCTGGTGTTCTTTAGTGGTTGGGTTAGATGCTTAATATCCTGGCTATATCCATATGCTAATGTTTTAGGTGGATATTCTTCTGTTTTCTAGTAGCTTTACTTTAGTTCTTTTGTGCAAGTCATAGGTGGGGTGTAGTTTGTCTACTCTTAGCCAGATTATTAGGGCCCTATTTTGTAGTATTTACAGTTTTTTTATTAGCTCTTTCTTAACACTCATGTAGATTACATCCCCTGAGTCAAACTAGGGGAGTACCATACCTTTGAAGATCTGTATTGACATATATTGTGTCATATAGTTTCTTAGCTTTGCAAATAACCACAGTTTGTGGTATGTTTTGTGGATGATTTTTGTTATACACAGACTGTAGTTTAGCTGGTTATCTAACTCTAGGCCTAGGTATTTATAGTGATTTACATTTTCCAGTGTTTGGTTTCCTAGCTTGCACTGTAGGTTTCTTTCTGGAACTGCTCTATGTGAGAAGAGTACTGTTTTAGATTTATTTGCATTGATGGTTATTTTATTGGATTCACACCAGTTGTCCAGATTCAGCAGGAGGTTGTTCAGCTTGGATGTTACTTCCAGGTGACAGATTGCTGGTCTGAGAGTGTACCATTTACTTTTGTTAGTTGTTGTCTGTTGCTTAGGTAACATGTTATCCAGTTTATTGATTTGGATCTATTGCCCATGTTGTTTAATTTTCTTAGTAGTATATTGTGGTCTACTGTATCAAAGGCTTTGTTGAAGTCAATGAAAGCTGCTCTAACTAATTTCTTTTCATTCATTGATGCCAGTATGTCACTTGTTAGGTTTGCTATTGTTTGTGATGTGGAGTGTAATTTCCTAAAATCTCATTGTCTTTTGCTTAGTATATTGCTTTTTGCCAGGTGCTTATTGATGTGCCTGTGGAATATTTTTTCAATTAGCTTGCCTGGTGTTTGCAGAATGTATATTGGTCTGTAATTCCCCATGCTTTGCTTGTCACCACTTTTGTAGATGGGGGTGATGGTTGCCATCTTCCATGCGGTGATGAATTGCCCCAGTTCAAAGGATATGTTGAACAGGACCACCATGGTATCTGGGATGGTTTAGAGTGCCTCTTTTAGTATGTTGGTGGGGATTCCATCTATTCCACTTGGCTTGTTTGCATCTATGTCTTTTATTAGCTTTGTTAGTTCCTTTAGGTTGGTTTTTCAGGTGGGGATTTAATCCTGGATATTTTCGGACTTGCTTTTCCAGTTTCTTGTGAATTTCTTTGATAGTCTTTGGCCCACCGTGGCAGAGTGTGTGTTTAGTTTGTTTGCTGCATCACTATTTATGTGTGTATTCCCTTCATTATCCTGGAAGCTTATGTGCTCTTCTATGTTATTTTGTTGGGAATAGCAGGTTTACATTTTTCCAGAACTTATTTGTGTTGCTTCCCCAGTCCTTGTATTGTTTTATGATATACTTTGTTTGTGCTGCCATTAGCACTTTGAGAGAGTTATTCCTGGCAGTAGTATAGGCTGGGTCTTTAGTACATTTCACTTTGTTGCCTAGCTTTCATTTTGTTGAGATATGTGTCAATAGTTCACTGTTTACACATGGGTCTCTTTTTTTTAAATTGTTAGTTTCTTTATGGGACACATCCCCTGTAATGATTTATTCATTTCTGTGACAATGTTTTTCCAGTAGACATCAGTATTGTCTCTGTTTTTTGTGAGGTTGTTTATGTTTTTGTGTAAGTGTTTTTTTAGTGTTTCTTCTGAGTAGTTTTTTTAGGGATCGGCCCATCTTGTACTCATATTGGTTTGGGCTTTTGAGTTTTTTCCTGGCTACATATATTAGCTCATGGTCACCTACATCCAATCTTCTAGTACCCCATTTTGTGGCCTGGTTTGAGTTAGTTAGTATTGGATCAATTGTTGAGTTATTGTTGCTTAGTCTTGTGCTGTCTGTAATATGTTGTTGGAGTCCTAGGATTTTAATAGTGGTTTGTAGCATTAGTTTATTTTTGTTGTTGCTGTTGTAGTTTATATTGAAGTCTCCTAGCACAACGATTTCTGCATTTGTCTATTTTCACACTGTACTTATGCTTTTTCCTACAGTTTCAAGGAATGCTTCAAGGTCTCCCAACATTGGTCTGTAGAGGCTTGCTATGGCTATGTTAGCCTGCTTCTCATTTTTTATTAGGCACCATAGTAGCTCCACTTGCTCATTTGAAAGTGTTGCTATTTCTAGGGCCTCAGTGTCTAGATTTTTGGAGGTTTTGCAGTAAATGGCAACACTTCCACCTTCTTTTGTTTGGTTTGCTATGTTAATTTGCTGTATATCATTACGTACAAGGCTATATCCTTCTATGTTGAGGGTGTTGTCTTGATGTTTGTCAGTGAACCATGTTTCTGATAATGTTAATACCTGAAATGTTCATTCATTAGGTGAATTTTTACTGTGTCTATTTTATTGGATGCACTCTGGCAGTTTAGGTGGGCAAAGTGCCTGCATTTAATTTCTTCTACCATTTTTCATTACCTTTAGGTTTAGTGGTTGCTTGATTTTGTGAGTTTTAATTTTCTTTTAGATGTTGGCAATTATTTGTATGACTATTTTTATGGCATATGAGCTGGTGCATATATCACATACGCCCTGTTTTGATATATAGTTATATACATTACCGTAGACTGCACCTTTGCGAGTGGAGGGAAGGTATGTGCCCTGGAATGCATGATAGCTATACATGATATTACTAGTGCTTTAGATTTTGGTTAGTGATATTTTATGAAAAGTTTGCGATACTCATGGTTTGGAGCCCTGGTGTTGTTTCTCCAGGTTCTCCACGATGCTATTTGTCAGCCTTGTAGCAACGTATTTGGCATAGTGTTCATTGAAGTGTACATCATCAGACTTGCCAATACCGTAAAATGCCGATCTCCTCCAATGCCTGGTTTTGTGGATGTAGTTTGCATCTCTTGGTATGGCTACTCCTTTGCTTCCACTATTGTTCAGGTGGTGGATGTAGGCTTTTAGTTCCGGTATACACTCATCTATCAGCCTATGGTAGTCTTGGTGGTCTTGATTTTTGCTGTGGTCATAATATCGTTTCATGTCCATGCCCACAAGCTCCCATATCACCGGTAGCTCTGTTAGTTGACTGAGTGTGTCATGTGCAAGTGTGTACTCCCTTCTCTTGTGTTCCATGAGTGCCGTCTTGGTCTCAAAGGCTGATTTCAGGACCCTGTGTACTATTTTTTGGTTAGGTCGCAGATTCCTGCCATCATGTTTATCTGTGCTGGTGGGTCACAATTTGTGTGTCTTCTGTGCATGGTACCTATTATCCTGGCAATGGTCGCACCTGGTACAGATTCTATTATTTCTTTGTAATTCAGTGCGTCTTGGTGCAGATCCCTCATATGAGTGGCTAGTGCCTTTACTCTTGAATCTCCACTGATTACGATCATTTTCTGCATTTTGGTATTCATTCAGTTAAACGACCCACTTCTAATTTGTTGTCGTCGTCGGTCTATTCTGAGTCTGTTGTGGTTTTTTCCTGCGTTTATCCGTTTTTTTGTTTTTTCCCTAGATGGTAGGCTTTTGTCACTACCGTCCAGCCAAAATCGCAGTCTGCTTCACTTAGCGTGTCTGAGACCGTTTTTTTCTATAATTTTATCCTCTTTTTCTGGGATTCCGTGTACGATGACACATAGCTTTTTATCCTCACGGTTTGATGCTTGGGGTTGGGCTCTTTCCATGGGTGTTTTTTTCATCATTTCCGTAATTTCCGTCCACACATATTTTGCCTGCCTTTTCCTTTGCTAGTTCCTCCTGGACTGTTTGTATTACCAGCCATTATGTGCTATTTCCGCTACGTTTTCCGGGTTTACCTCATTTGCCACCATTTTTAACGGCTGGCTTTAGGTTGCGTTGTATATCCTCCTGATTTCTTAATAGATTCCGCCGATATGTGTTATGTTTGCATTCCTGTGTCAGTATGCTGAGATGTTTATGAGGAAGGTCCACTTAGTCTTGGTTAGTATGAACATTCATACTCGTTTTAATCAGCGTCCAAGTTTTCTTCATTATTATGAACATTGGTATTCACGTTAATCAGTGTCCACATTTCCTTCGTTATTATGAACATTGGTACTCGTGTTAATCAGCGTCCACATTTTCTTCGTTATTATAAGCATTGGTACTCGCGTTAATCAGCGTCCACATTTTCTTCGTTATTATGAACATTGGTACTTGCGTTAATCAGCGTCCACATTTTCTTGGTTATTATGAACATTGGTAATCGCGTTAATCAGCATCCGCATTTTCTTCGTTAATATGAACATTGGTACTCGTGTTAATCAGCGTCCACATTTTCTTGGTTATTATAAACGTTGGTACTCGCGTTAATCAGCGTCCAAATTGTCTTGGTTAGTATGAACATTGGTACTCGCGTTAATCAGCGTCCACATTTTCTTCGTTATTATAAAAATTGGTACTCGCATTAATCAGCGTCCGCATTTTCTTGGTTATTATGAACATTGGTAATCGCGTTAATCAGCGTCCGCATTTTCTTCGTTTGTATGAACATTGGTACTCGTGTTAATCAGCATCCACATTTTATTGGTTATTATGAACATTGGTAATCGCGTTAATCAGCGTCCGCATTTTCTTCGTTAGTATGAACGTTGGTACTCGTGTTAATCAGCGTCCACATTTTCTTGGTTATTATAAACATTGGTACTCGCATTAATCAGCATCCACATTTTCTTCGTTAGTATGAACATTGGTACTCGTGTTAATCAGCGTCCAAATTTTCTTGGTTATTATAAACATTGGTACTCACGTTAATCAGCATCTGCGTTTTCAGCGTCCACCACCTGTCACCATCTTAGACATATTTCCGAATTAGCCTAATTAAACCCGCCGAAGTTAGAGACCGCCCCGCCCCCACCTCCCTCACCACGACAGAATGTTCCTACCTTCCTCCCACTCACTCCCTCAATCAATCTCCTCTTCCATTTCGCGCCCTACTCCTGCAGCTCTCGTCATCTTGCCCTGTTCTCTGTTTCCCCTTCCCCTCCCCTTCCCACACTCCTCTCCATCCCTTCAGACTCAAGCTGCACTCCATCCATTACTCTCCAATGTTATCCATCACCAACCCTTCCTTCCATCCCCTTTATCCATTCCCTCTCTTCCCTTCCCTCACTCATCCCGTACACATATCCTCCCTTCCCCCTCTGCATCCCTCCATCTCCTCCTCCCACATTTCCCCATCTCCTCCTTCCCCCTCTCCATCCCTCCATCTCCTCCTCCCCTATTTCCCCATCTCCTCCTTCCCCCTCTCCATCCCTCCATCTCCTCCTCCCACATTTCCCCATCTCCTCCTTCCCCCTCTCCATCCCTCCATATCCTCCTCCCCTATTTCTCCATCTCCTCCTTCCCTCCATCTCCTCCTCCCACATCCCCATCTCCTCCTTCTCCCTCTCCATCCCTCCCTCTCCCATCCTCCCACATCCCCATCCTATTTGCGAACCTGTCCCCTCATCCCTCCCCGCCTCCTCTTCCCTTCCTTTCCTCACTACCCCCTCCTTCCTCTCCTCTTCCCCATTCCCCAACTCCTCACCTTCCCTGCATCTCTCCTCCCTGTCTCACCTACTCCCTTTCCACCTCCTTCCCTCACTACCCCGTCACCTTCATTTTCTCCCCTCCCCTTCCTGCACTTCCCGCCTTCCCCTCCTTCTCCTCGAGCCCCCCTCTCTTCGCATCTTTCCCCCGCCGTTGCTCTTCCTCCCCTTCCTCCCCTCCCTCCGCCTCAATCACCATCATCATTCCACTTCCCCTCCTTCCCCACCTTCCCTCTCCTCAATACATCCTCTTCACACCTCTCCCCGTCCTGATGTGACCTTAAATGCTGCTAGGACGTAAAACAACAACAAACAACCAATCCAACCTCTCACCCCCTTTATCCCTCCTCCTCCCCTCCCTCCCCCCATATACCCCTACTCCTCGCTCCCTGTCCACCCCCCCCCCCCTCCCTACTCACCCTTCTCTGCCTGTTCCACCTTCCTCCTCTTCCCCTCCCCCCTCCCCTCCTCCCATATACCCCTACTCACTCCCTTTCCACCCCCCCCTACTCACCCTTCTGTGCTTCCACCTTTCTTCCCCTTCCTCCTCCCCTCCCCTCCTCCCCCATATACCCCTACTCCTCACTCCCTTTCCACCCCCTCCCTACTCACCCTTCTGTGCCTGTTCCACCTTTCTTCCCCTTCCTCCTCCCCCCCTCCCCATCACCCCCCTCTACCCCCACCTCTCCACATTCGCTGCACGGAATGCCAGAGCCGATATGGGTACCCGCTTTCAGATTATTAGCCTCTCCAAATGGTCATGTACAACACCGGATGTAATTTCTGTGTGTTTTCTGCGCATGCGCTGCACAACGTATTGGCACAGACTCACTGGTTCCACAACTTAATGTTGAAGATTTCGAATGGTTTTGAATTTCTGCCATTTTCAGTTGATCATTATAATCCACCGTCCGACCCTTTAAAGGAACATTTATTATAGTAATTTTCTTGAAATAACTAATATTACAAATGGCTAAATTTGGAGATAATTCAAAGGCAGAGATGCAAAATAAATGTTGACACGAACGTCAACATATTGGAAACCATGGCATTCAGGCATAACAGGCTCTATTAAATTGACTCAGTATTCCATTGCATGCAGAACCACATGGTTAATAAGGGCATGCTTAGAGTTGCATAGTCCGATGCTTTTGGGTTTCTGTCATTTCCTGAGACAACTATATTAAATTGATCGTTATAATCTACCTTACTTTAGTTTGAAGTAACTTTTATTTTAAATGGTTAACCTTTGAGATATTCAAAGTTAAAAATGTGAAATTAATGTTGACAAGCACGGCAAAACTCTGACAGCAGAGGCTTCTGCAGTAACAAGCTGCTTAATTGACTCAGCATTCCCTTCTATGTTGGAACTAATACTTAATAAGTGCATCAGTATATAAGTTAGATAAGTAGAATCTAATCTACATAATTGTTCTGGTTTTGAAAATGTGATGTTTTCATCGGACTATGCAGCTTTAACTAAGCTTAATATGCAGGATCCAATCTAGGTCAGCATTTTGGTTTTGAAAAATTGGAGGCTTTTATTATTATTAAGCCGACCACAGGCGAACATCCATATTCTCCAGCGTGAGGCTAGTCGCAATGATATTCTCGGCGGTTGTACATCCTAGCAACATCAACGGTTTGTTGATTATTGGGAGTTTTACGTCCTGGCAATATCCAAGGGCATATCATCATGGGTACCGACTTGTGACAGTGTGCACTCTTGGCAACTTTATAGTGCTGCCCCATTGGGCGACCAGGCTACCATCACCATGACCTGATATCTCACTCAGTCACATTATCCTGACGCTGTTCCAATCAGTCCTTGGCACTCATATCCTATTAATGCCGAGTACCAGGCTAGGTAGTGACAAGTATCAGTTATATAAGTCATTGGTTTGGATTCGAACTCCCGACCTTCCACCCAACCCTCTGGTGACAGTGCCAAGAACTAAGGTGGTGTGCAACAGCTGACTGTGCAGCCTGGTTTGTGAAACAGGTATCATAGCAGATTTCCACGGCCAACGCAGCCCTCTGGTGACAGTGCCAATAACTAACGTGATATCCAGCAGTTCACTGTGCTGTCTGGTATCGGAAACATGTCTGATAGAAGATTTCTACCACCAATCCAGACCTATGTTGGCCGCTGAATGTGCATGTTTTGCAGAAAAGTTCTATTGAAAATATAAAGAAAAGAATCTCAACAATATTATGAGAAACCTGGAAACCATTTGTAAAACTTCATTTTCAATTAACAACGTTGAACAATAATGAGCTGCTCAACCCCCCCTACCCTCTACCCCCACACCCCCACACCCACACCCCCACCTCAGTCACCATCAAATTCACCTCCCCCACCCCACTCACCACCCACACCCCCACCCCACTCACCACCCACACCCCCACCCCCTACCCCCTACCCCCAATCCTCACCACCACATCCATCTCCCGCACCCCAATAACCACCCCCACTGCCACCCCCTACCCCACTCCTCACCACCACATCCACTCCAGCACCCCAATCACCACCCACACCACCATCCCCTACCCCCCTCATCACCACCACATCCACCTCCCCCACCCCCCCACCCCCCCCACCGCCACCCCAACCGCCAACCCCCATCCTCAACACCACATCCACTCCCCCACCCCACTCACCACCCACGAACCCCACCCCACCCACTACCCCCACTCCTCACCACCACATCCACTCCCCCACCCCACTCACCACCCACCCCCACCCCACTTCCCCCTCTCACCACACCACTCCCCCACCCACACACCACCCAACAACCCCCATCCCCCTATCCCCACTCCTCACCGGCACATCCACCCCCCACCCTAACTCACCACCACCCCCCCCCACCCCACACCCTCCTCACCACCCACATCCACTCCCCACCCCACTCACCCCCACACCCCTACCCCCTCCCACTAGTCACCGCACATCCACCCCCACCCTACCACCACCCACACCCCACCCCTCCGCCACCCTCACTCCCCATCCACTCCCCTCACCTCACTCACCACCCACACCCCCACCCCCCTACCCCCACTCCTCACCACCACATCCACTCCCCACACCACTCACCACCCCACCACCCCCACCCCCCCTAACCCCACTCCTCACCACCACATCCACTCCCCCACCCCACCCCACCACCCACACCACCCACCCCCCCACCCCCCTATCCCCACTCCTCACACCACATCCACTCCCCCACCCCACTCACCCCCACCCCCCCTACCCCACTCCCACCACACATCCCCCCACTCACCACCCACCCCCCCCCCCCCTACCCCACTCCTCACCACCACATCCACTCCCCACACCCACTCAACACCACATCCACTCCCCCACCTCACTCACCACCCACACCCCCACCCCCACTACCCCCCTCCCTAACCACCACATCCACTCCCCCACCCCACTCACCACCCACAACCCCCATCCCCTACCCCCACTCCCACACACCATCCACCCCCCACCCTACTCACCACCCACCCCCCACCCCCTACCACCACCCCCTCCACCTACCTCACCACTCCCCCCCACCCCACTCACCACCCACACCCCCCCCCCCTACCCCCACTCCTCACCCACATCCACTCCCCCACCCCACACCACCCACCCCCCCCACCCCCTAACCCACTCCTCACCCACCAATCCACTCCCCCACCCACACTTACCACCCACACCCCCACCCCCCACCCCCCTACCCCCACTCCTCACCACCACATCCACCCCAATCACCACCCACCCCCCACCCCCCTACCCCACTCCTCACACCACATTCACTCCCCACCCCAATAACCACCCCCAGCCCCACCCCCACACTCCCCACCCGAACCCCACTTCCCCACCCCCACCCCCCCCACCCCCCCCCACACCCACTCCCCCCCCCCCACCGCCACACCACCCCCACCCCCAACATCCAGTCCCCACCTCCACCCCACCACTCCCCACCCCAAACCCCTTCCCCAACCTCCACTCCTCCACCTTCCTCCCGACCCGGACACACACTTCCCACACCCGCCCCCACTCCTCCACCCCCATCTACTCACCCCCACCCCCCACCTCCACTCCCCTACTCCAATCCCGCTCACCCACCCCCCTCCGCCTCACCCCCCTCCCCCTCACCCCCCTCACCCCTCCCCCCCTTTCGAGTCCCCCTATCCCCATCCCACCCCCACAGCCCCCTCTGGCGCCGGACGCCGACAACTCGTCAAGCCCGGGTGTGTGTGGCTGCGACTAGCCCATCCACAGTGCCATCACTTTCTGGGTGATGTTAACGGCGTGAAACGCCGAATAACAAGAAGGGACACCGCATTGGTTCGGCGTCACGTCGGGTTACAAAGCCGTCACGTGTCAGCTCTGACGGGCCCCTCAGGAAGTCCTCGTAGTGTGACAGTGTGACAGTGGGCAGTCATGGCAACTTTCTAGTACTTAGTAGCCCTACTGCCCACTGGGAGACCAGGCCACGAGCACCATGACCTGATATCACACTCAGTCACATTATCCTGACACTGAGCTAACAAGTCTTTGACTAATTCTTTTAATGCCGAACACCAAGCCAGGAAGTGACAATTATCACATTTTGTAAGTCATTGGTTTGCACTGGTAAATGGGTAAGTGTGTGAGTGGGTGGGTGTGTGAATCAGTGTGTGGGTTTGGAAACATGAGGTGGAAGGGAGGGGGGAGGGATCACCCCTAAATAATTGTTTGTGATGCTCAGCAACACGGGTAATTTGGCATTCGATCGCCACGATAGCCTCATAGCGTTAAGATTAATATGTATGCTGCCACCTATCTACTTACGGTGCTACTACCTTCTGACTTCTGCGTCACTGTCGTCTGGTTATTCATACTTTGATACGAAATACTTCGAGATGCTAACTCTGTCTTACTGACCTGCCATCTGCTGTCGCCCGCTCAAACTACTGGCCCAAGCGCCTATATAAGGACATCTTAGCGGCGGTGAGCTCACTTTGACACAGCCACAGGAGGACACTAGCTGGCTTTGAACTGCCATCCCACCCACCCCTGCTAAAAGACTATATAGGGCTAAGGGTTAAAGCTTATTGACCTCTTTGTGCATAACTCATTGGCTTATCTCACTGTGCTTATTCTGTGAATTTAATATGTGCTTACTAAAATTGACATGTGCTTACTACAGACTCATTATCGAAAAAGAAATAAATCCAACTTTAAACTGATATATGCAGTGTCGGTGTCAAATTATCATCTGGACGCGGTGGTCAAATCGGTAAAGCGCGGCTCCCTGTTGGGATTTGGTTCCCAGTCAGTCAAAGCAATGACTTATAAAATTGATACTTGCGCTTCCTAGCCTGACACTCAGCATTAATAGGATAGGGCAAGGACTGGTTAGCTCAGTTTTCGGATAATTTGACTGAGTGGGATATCGCATTATAGTGCCGGTGGCCTGATTTCTCAGTGGAGGCAGCACTATAAAGTTGCCATGATTGCGCACTGTCACAAGTCGGTACCCGCCATGATATGACCTTAGATGTTCCCATGACGTAAAACTCCAACAACCAACCAACCATTCTATTTTAGCCGGCTTTCTTTTGGCAACTGTCGTGGTCCCTTGTCTGTCTGGCATCTGCCACCAGTAATTGCCCCGCCCCTCTTTGGCATTGGGGATTGGGCTTTGGTGATGATATCCAATCGTTTTTACCTAGCCCGAATATTCACGTAATGGCTTCGTTGTTCTCAGTTTCCATGGCAACTATGACAAACTAGGAGTTTCATAGGAGAATATTAAAACAATTAAAATTGCCTAATTTGGGTACTTTGTTAATATCCCTATGGCAGGTCGGTGTTCTCGGGTTTAATGGTAACGAGGGAAAAGTAAATTTGATATATAAATATTAACAAATAAAACTGTAAGTGTACTTCATCAATATTCCTGTGATGAGCGTTTGTAATCGGTTTCCATGAACAATATGGAAAACTTGTCAGGGTCCCATACGATTGTTCCCACATAAATCTACATCGTTACTTTGTCAGTATATGACGGTTTCCTATTTGAGCGAATTATTTATTCATCTGAGCATGCTGTTGTTTATAATAAATGCTGTATAAGAATTATCCGAGTATAATAACCCATAGTATCCCTCCTTTCCTCCATCATTCACTCAGTCCATCGACTGATGGGGTGTTTTATCATTGGCTATTGGACGTCAAACATATGGTCATTCTGACATATTTCTTTGGAGGAAACCCACTTCCGCCGCCACATAGGGTACTCTTTCCGATAAGCAGCAAGGGGTCTTTTATATGCACTTTCCCACAAACAGGATATCACATACCACATCCTTTGATGAACCAGTTGTGGATGACTGGTTGGAACAAAAAATATCCCAAACTGCAAATGGGTCCACTGAGAAGGATCAATAGGATGACCCATACCTTCACAGGTAGGTGGACATGCTACCGCCTGACCTACATCCCACTCCAAAACTCTGGATGAGACAAATCAAAATATGGCAATAATTATTCCGAGCTAGGATGATGAAGGAGAATCTGTTATCTTATATCTTTCTCTCTTATTCTTATTTTTGGAGTTTTTGTTTGTTTTTGGTGGGGTATTTTTGGCGTGGTATACCAGAGTGGGTATTGCTGGAGAGAGCTGCTCATTTGCGATGGCTTCCTTTGTGTAGTTGATGCAGCCTCTTGGAGCCCAGGGCCTCGATCCCTATCTGCCCTGTAATTGGCCGTGACTGCGTTATCTGTGGTTGATGCACATCCCGCCAGGGGGCTCTCAGAACGAGTGAGTCGGTATGATGTGCGTGTGTGGGCACGTGGATGTGTAGGTGTGTGTTGGGGGTGGGGGGGGGGGGGTGCGTGATGTGGTTGCATACATGCTTGGATTAATTCTGGATGAATTGATTGATATTTGCAGCAGGCCCTGATTTCTTTGCTAAGGCCAGAACAATCGCCCTAATATAGGAGATAGTTGAAGTGTAAGCAACCCTTGTTCTGTGCTTATCAAATATCTGACACCATAGGCTTATGCGGTAACACGTTCTATTAAATTGACTTAGTTCCAATAAATACTTAATAAATACTTAATAAGCACATCATTGTTCATATTCGCATAACATGGGTAATTTGCAACAGGGCAGGAGGGGTAGGTAGGCCTTCAGCCAAACGTACAATACTCACCCGCCACCTATCGATTTAAACCTGAACCAAACTGCTTGCTGCCCCCTAGCATCAAACACCGACACTGGCAGGCCTTATTCTGTATGACCATGCCACCTATATTCTTACTTTCAAACTAACACTCAAACCGATGCTGCCACCTTGCAGGTTCTTCTCCGGTCAGTGACATCACAGTGAGCAACAGATTCGCTCACTTGCCAACTGGACACAAACATGCAAACACCACCCTGACCACCAATTTGCCGCCACCCATACCCCTCAACTAACAAACAGGCTACTCAAGCGGTAGGGTTGAGAGTGATGAGATTGATTCACCGATTAATGACCTATGCTGATTTACTGTTGTGCAATGACCTTTTGTTTTTCTGATTGAATAAATGCAAATTATACCACTCCTGTCTCCTCGTTAATTATCTAAGTTAGGTATGTAGGTGCAAATCTAAATAAGTGCCTTGCGTTTGAACATATTATGCTTTTATTGAACTGTGAGGCTTTAAAATATCTCGGACAAAAGATTACAAATGATGGGAGATGTGAAGAAGAAATTAAAAGAAGGATAACAATAGCACAAACAACATTCTCCAAAATGTATGGAGTGTTAACATCAAGTAAGATATTAATACAAACAAGGAAGCGTATTCTTCAGTGTTAGGTGTGGTCTACTCTAATGTATGGGGCTGAGACATGGACAATCTCTAAGAAAATGTACAAACGTTTAGCAGCATTTGAGATGTGGACTTATCGAAGGATGATGAAAATATCATGGACAAAGAAGATCACCAACAAAGAAGTTCTCAGAAAAATTAAAAATAAGAAAAGCTTGTTTGCCACTATACAGACAAAGAAACTTATTTATTTTGGCCACATCATTCATCAGAGTTCAATATACCGTACATTGTTGGAAGGGAAGGTGAATGGCAGCACAGGGAGAGGGAGACCAAGAACATCATGGTTTACAAATATTTCACAGTGGACAGGCTTTAATTATTCACAGTCTATCAGAACAGCACACCATCAGGACAAGTGGAGAACCATTGCATCCAACCCTCGACTAGACGGAACTATTGATTGATTGAGGCTTTAAACGCAATAATTTTAATTTTAAAGTCTGGTCAGTTTTGTGCAAATAATCCTGAGTTTAATCAAAAATGGCTGGAAGGCCCGTGTTTTGGGACTGACAACAGAATTTATTCAGCAGAATAAACATATTTACCACACACACAAACAGAAATAGACAAAAAGTGGGCTTGACTACGCATCATTTCTGCTCCTTGTTTGTTGTTGTTTACATTCTAGTAACATCTAAGGTCATATACCGGGCGCGGTGGAGGAATCGGTAGAGCACAGGCCTCGCGTCCGGAAGATCGGGAGTTCACGAGTTTGGTTCCCGGTTGAGTCAAACCAATGACTTAAAAATTGATCCTTGTCGCTTCCTAGCTTGGTGCTTGGCATTATTAGGATAGGGCAAGGGCTGGTTAGCTCGGTGTCAGGATAATGTGACTGAGTGGGGTATCAGGTCATGGTGCCGGTGGCCTGATTTCCCAGTGGGGCAGCACTATAAAAATTGCCATGAGTGCGTACTGTCACAAGTCGGTACCCATCCTGATATGATCTTAGATGTTGCTAGGACATAAAACAACAACAAACAAACAACAAATCTAAGGTCATATCAGCACGGGTGCACAAGTTGAGGTTTGTGAAACTGACACCTGCTACTTGGTTCACTTGCTGAATGGCCATTGTTGCTTACCCGCATTTCCTCTGGCCTCAATTCCGGTTCCGGAGCCCATTGTAGTAATTTCCGGTGGGAGTATTTTTCAATAAACGCATTGTTGCCGCCCAATGGAATAACCAATATACAGTAAAACCTCTCTAACCAACCACCTACACAGATCGACCACTCCCCTATATCGATCCGTTCATTTGGGTCCCACACGATCGCCCATACAATAGCCTCGTCACGATATACAAAAAAAACTCCCTAAACCGACCACCTCCTTAAATGGACAATTAAAAGTGCTCCCCATGGTCGGTCGATTTAGAGAGGTATTACTGTAGTAGGCAACTATAGGAAGGTAATATTTACTGTTGGCAGGTATTGTGGTAATGGAAGCACTGGTATTGACAAATCGTATTTCTATATGAGTACAAGAAACGACTCTCATCTTGACAAAAGTTGCTGTGTATGGTTACGAAGGGTCTCAGAGGAAACAAAAGAAGGTATTGAATGGCCAGATGGAATGGCCAAATGAGCTAAGTGGCAATCATGATCATGTCAGAAAACAGCCAGATAACACCGCATCTAAACATAATTAAATTAATAGAATTAAATCTAGGAACAAAATAAAAGAAGAAAACTCTTGCCAACATTTTTTTTTTTAAACTACCATGGATCACTCACCACACATTTTAAGAAACACAGCCCGAAAACTGGCCAGGATTGACAAAAAGCTCCACCATCCTAGCTTAACTGGATAGGATAAACATGCCATCAAAACAAACAAAAAAGTGTCCTTCTTCCATTTTGGTAGGTCAGGGGATTTGAAACTTGAGTTCAAACCCTTGCTGAGTCTAATCAATGACTTAACAAATTGATATTGTCACTACCTAGGTCGGTACTCGGCATTCCTAGGATACGGCAAGGAGCAGTGGAATGAAGAAGAGCAATCATTATATCCATAATTGAAGGTCGGCCTGCTTAATCAACTAATGTACTACAACAATAAAAATCACCTCTGGAATAGACTTTTTTTTTTGTGTGTACATTACTTGTTAAAGCAGGGGAAATTTCAACCATGGACGATTGGTCTTCCTCATTCCACTGCTCCTTGCCCTATCCTAATAATGCCGAGCGTCTGGCTAGGAAGCAACAAGTATCAATTTTTACGTCATTAAAAATCTTTAATTTAAATCATAAAAACGTCTTTAATTTAACTCCATTTTAAGAGATGACGAACAGGTGAGTGAGTTTGTCAACTTTATTTACTGTTTCTTAAAGCCAAATACATGCACCGCGATGCTGAAACTAGGATAACACAGTAGTACCACATCCTAACACCAGTTGTTATTTCACTACAAAATGGCGCTGCGATCTATGCTTGTTGAAAGGGTGTTCACAGCTCCTCGCGCAATTATTCAGTTTCCGGTTTGATCACGTGACCAAGGTCTATTAAGTCAAGTAATTGGGATTGACTGCCTTGACCTTGTTGTGATGGTCTGACAGTTATTCTTCCCTGGAGCGTAACAGTGGGGGTCGTAACCCTGACTGTCACTATGCCCCCCCCCCCCCCCCCACCCTGACCCCCAATTGGGTACCGTAACGACCGGGCGTGGTGGCCCAATCGGGAGAGCGTGGGCCTTGCGTGTGGAAATTCGGGAATTCGGTTCCCGGTCGAGTCAAACGAATGACTTCTAAAATTGATACTTGTCACTTCCTAGCCTGGTGCTTGACATTAATAGAATAGGGCAAGGACTGGTTCGCTCAGTGTCAGGATAATGTGACTGAGTGGGATATAGGGTCATGGTGCCAGTGGCCTGATTTCCCAGTACAGCAGCACTATGAGTGCGCACTGTCACAAGTTGGTACCCATCCTGATATGACTTTAGATGTTGGCAGGACGTAAAACTTCAACAACCATCCAACCAATGAGTATCGAGGTCACTGCACCGAAATGATGCACAGGAAGTGCCTGATTCAAATAAGCGGAATCGTGACTCAATTAATTAGAATGTAGGATTCTCATGTGAAGATTTGGGTGTTTGAATCCCAACCCCGAGTCAAACAACAACTTACAAAACTGATACGTGTCGCTAACTAGCTAGCCTGGCACGTTGCATTAATAGGATATGGGAAGGACTCCTTAACTCAGTGCTAGTGACTGAGTGGGGCTGGTGGCCTGGTAGCCCAGTGAGACAGCACTATAAAATCACCCTGAGTATGTACTTTCCCCATGTCAGTACCCGATCTGATATGACCTTATATGTTGCCATGATGAAAAGCCCCAACAATCAACAAAACCAACATCTAATTTAATGCGTTTCATTTTAAATGTAATGCATTTCCTTTTAGATATCGGTCCCTCCGGCAACCAGTCGTCCATAACTGGTTCATTAAAGGCTGTGGTATGTGCTGCCCTGTATGTTGGAAAGTGCACATAAAAGACCCCTTGCTGCTTATCATAAAGAGCAGCCTATGTGGCGGCAGTGGATTTCAGAATGTCAGAATGACCATATGTTTGACGTCCAATACCCATTGATAAAAATCAATGCGCTCTAGAGGTGTCGTTAAATAAAACAAGTTTCCGTTTGGTCCCTCAGTCTGAGGGCTGGCGATTTTAAGAAGGTAGCGGAACATCGATGTTTACATGCCGATCTATATCAAACAAGGAATTCTATGCTTTGGATTAAATGGTTTAATCTCAGCTAGTCAAATACAATTACTGGTTGTATACACTATATATGACATGTATATGATAAACAAAAGTCAGCGTGTACTTGTATTCTAACCATCGCCATCTCTGTTGACATTCCCACCGCCAGAATGGGCCTGTGAGGTAACTGCGTTGTGCATACAACTTTACCAACCTAAATTAATGTTTGCTTGCTGGCTCACACTAGCCTTATAATTGCACCTATGGGAGCATTTCTTCCGGTTATTCTGAATAGGAGGCGAGCATAGCTTTGTATTCACTGCTGAATCGTTGAAGAGGAGGATTACATTGTTATTGAGGACCCCCAACACGACGTATACCCCTACCCTCTCCGTCCTGATATGACATTAGATGTTGCTAGGACGAAAAACAACAAGACACACCGACCCCTACCGCGTCATCCGGCATCATTCACCACACAGCTCACACACCACCCAATCCACACCACACTCCACCCCAGACAATCTTGACATGGCCTTAGATGTTGGAACAACCAACATTTTCATTATTAGTTTTTTTACATTCTATTTCACAAATTAGCAGAACAAAAATAGGCCGAGGGAATCTACTAACAAAGATAGAACAGATTATCACGATTAACTAACCTCGTGATAGCCTTTGTTTTCTAAGGATCAAATCGTAAATTATAGTTTGTGTACATCCAGGCATCCAGGCATCAGGCATCCAGTCATCCAGGCATCCAGGCATCCAGGAATCCAGGCATCCAGGCATCCGGGCATTCGGGCATCCGGGCATCCATGCATCCAGGTATCCAGGCATCCAGGCATCCAGGCATCCAAGCATCCAGGCATCCAGGCATCCAGGCAAACAGGTCAGCATGACCTACATTGGCACTGTGTGCTTGGGACAACGTGTCTGCAAAAAACATTAGAGAACCCTTAACATGACATAACTTGATGTTGTAATTCTGCAAACTCATTCAGATCCTTTGCATTCATGCAGACAGCTTATGTATTGGTTTTTGCATTATAGCCACCAATGGTTTGTGGTCCGTTTGAATTTGAACTTCCTTGCCAAAGATATAGTCATGAAACCTCTGGCATCCGGAACATATGGTGAGCTTTTCTTTCTCAATAGTGGCATACCCATATTGCGCTGAGTCGAGTGCATGAGATGCTAGTCCGATTGGTTTGTCTTCCTGCATTAACACAGCCCCTAACCCCGACTGACAAGCGTCTACCTGAGTAACAATGGGTTTCTCGACACTATAGTACCCTAACACAGGAGCAGTTCTCAACTTTTCTTTGAGTTTGTCATACACAACTTGTTGTTCGCTCTGCCAGTGCCACACGACATCTTTCGTGAGGAGCATGCGCAGTGGTTTGGCAATCTCGCAAATGTTTGGTATGAACTTGTGCACATACCCAACCATGCCTAGTAATCTTTGCACACCTTGTTTGTCGCACAGCTCTGGCATGTCTACAATTGCCTGTACTCTGTCTGGATCTGGCTTCACACCTTGCTGGGTAACTTGATGACCTACATACTTAACTGTAGTTTTGCATAACAAAGATTTCGATTCCTTTAACTTGAGATTTACTGACCTAGCTCGGCGCAGCACTGCCCTGAGCCTATCATTGTGCTCCTCCACGGTTGATCCAAATACCAAAATGTTGTCCGTGACATGGTGCATCGCCTGAATAAAAATGTCACCGGCTGTTTTGATGCCAAAAGGCAGACGGGTGTACCTGTACCGGCCCCATGGAGTGTTAAATGTGCACAACAATGAAGTTTCATAGTCTAATTCTATCTGCCAATACCCTGTCATGGCATCCAAAACTGAGAAATATTGTGCATTAGCTGTCTTAGCTATAATTCTGTCAATGGTTTTGGTCGGAAATGGCTTTGTTCAACTTAGTCAGATCCAGACATATCCTTATCTTATTTGTTTTTTTTATGATTGTTATGGAATTAACCCACTCAGTGGGTTCATCTTGCTCAATGATTACACCCATTTCAACCATATGCTTAAGCTTGTTGTGTACTTTGTCCTGAATTGCATACGGAATCCTCCTTGGCGGGTCGACAACTGATTGTAAAGATTTATCAACATGAATGACAAATATGAGACCTAAGCCTTGAAAAACGTCTTTATATTTGCTTACCACATGTTCGGTTTGCGCGCTGTGGTTGTCGCTCAGGGTGGAAATGTTTGTCTGTATGTCAGAGCGCACCTCACCGACCCGCGCCAACAAGTTCAAAAGCACACAAGCCTGCTTCCCCAAGATAGGCTGACAGTTCCATACCACTTGGAACGTAGAGTTTCTGCCGTCGATCCCGATCGACGCCTCGTGGTCAGGAGTGATCCAATGTCCCGAGAATGTCACCAGCGAACACCAGGTGTTCACCAGTCGTCGCGGTGTGACTCTGTCAAATACGTTCCTCGGAAGAATGTTCGCCTCTGACCCGGTGTCGAGCTTGAACTTGACTGGATGACCGTTCACTTGGATGGTCGTATACCAGAGTTCCTCATTGCCTCCGGTGCCGCGGTCAACGACAGCAACGAACAGATCTGTCGTCAACACATTGACTTCCGCCGGATCCGGGTCCTGCTCAGCATTGTGAGGGTCGGGCTCTTCCACAGTCAATTCGCTGACTCCGCCCAGTCTGCTCCGGCAGACCTTCCCGAAGTGCCCAATCTTCTTGCAGGCAATGCAAGCCTTGCCTTTCGCTGGGCAGACTCCCCGGCGGTGTTCATAGCCGCAGTTCGGCAGTGGATCTTGACCTCGCCTGCACCGGTGCTGCCAACTTTCCAAGATGGCGACTTCCAAGATGGTCGGCCCAGACGGATGAACCACTGGCGCACCGGTACGTGCAGTCACATATCTATTTAGAAAATTGATTTCCTTGACTTCAACGTCTGATATTTTGTCCTCCAACTGATCAGAACTGAACTCATTGAGCTCGCACATGTTTATGCACTTTTCCAACGTTAGACAGTCACCAATATTTACACACATGGGGTTTGGTGGGTCCTTGGGTGTGGGGGGGGGTTGCATGCACGGGAGAGTGATTGCGAGGACCCGGCTTTGGTGGTTGATGAGCCACCACTTTTACTGCACTTCCTCTGACAGAACTGAAGGGCCAACCAGGCTTCAAGATTGGCCATCTAAACATACAGATTCTCCCCCAACAAGATTGACTAGCCAAGGATCGACCTTCCTGAGTCAGGATTTGAAGTCTTCACAATATCGGAAACATGGCTCAATAGTCACATGGAAGGTAGACTAGCCAGTGTACCAGGCTACCAATTTATGAGAGCCAACAGAAAAACAGAGCGGCCAGATGGTCAAACCAATCAAGGAGGTGGACTGGGAATTTATTTTAAAAATGAGCTGCATACTGATACATCGAAATATGAGGACCTTAACCTCTCCAACTGCAACATCCTACTACAATGGGCAATTGCAATCAGACCTCACACCAAGAGTATACTCATCGGCAACATATATAGGCCTCCAGATGGCAATCTAAATGAAGGAATTGACCTTCTAAATGAATCCATCCGACAAATAACCGACTTGGACAAATATGAGATACCCATACCTGGAGAAAGGTTAGCCAGTAAATTTAAGTGAGTAACACCCCAACAAAAATGTTACCAAGCCAAACTAAATAACCACAACTATGATCTCCAAGAAACATCTTGTGATGAAATCCTAGACAAAACAAATCACATATCATCCTATAAATCGTCGGTTATAAAAGACATCAATACTGCCCTGATAAAGATGGCATTAACAACATTAATTACGGAATTCACACATATGTACAACTTAATAATTACAACAGGCATCTTCCTCGATGGATGGAAAGTAGCTACAGTCACTCCAATCCCCAAGACCAATAACCCAAGATACTGCAGTGAACTGCGATCAATTTCAATCCTCCCACTTCCAGGAAAAATTATTGAACAGATTATACATGATCAAGTTAAAGCATTCCTTGAATCATCCAACTATCTGACCTACCAGCAACATGGATTTAGGAAAAACAAATCTACAACAGGGGATCTGGCATCTCTACTGGATGAACTTTTGGGCAACATGGATAAAGGCTTCCTTAATTTCAAGAAGGCATTTGATACAATTGACCACGGGATCCTGATGCAAGAGCTGGATTAGGCAACAAAGCATATAATTTCGTCACAAATTATATCAAGAACAGGATGCAGTGCACAAAACTAAACAGCAATGAGTCAACCACCCATAGGGTCAAGGCCGGGGTGCCACAGGGCTCCACCCTAGGATCCCTGCTATTCCTAATCTTTATTAAGGACCTACCACTAGTATCTCAAAGAGCAACATTTATATTATTTGCTGATGATGCAGCACTCACAGTACACAATAGAGATCTTGTGACAGCTGCAGCCCAGACAGACTTGGTGCTAGACGAGGTGAATACATGGTGCCATGAAAATAAACTAACAGTAAATAGTGCCAAGACAGAGTATGTGATCTATGGGACGAAAATGAGAAAAACAAGAGTCCCTCAAATCAAACTACAAACGGGTGGAACCTTACTTCGTGAAGTGGACTCCTTCAAATACCTGGGCACAACTCTTGACACCACACTAAATGGGAACCAACAATTGGCAAGACTCAATCAAACACTGGCACTAAAACTGTCAACTTTTAGGAAATTAATGAAATTCATAAGCGAAAACACTGCACTGCTCCTGTACAAGACTACAATATTGCCTGTTATAGATTACAATGACATCATATATAAGCTCTTAACAAAACAACAAACGATCAAACTGCAAAGAATTCAGAACCAAGCACTGAGAACAGTTTACCAAGGCAAGACACTCAGTGCCAAATTGGATACTCTCTCAGAACAAAGGGACCTACACCTGATGGCACTAATGGGCAAATGCGCAAAAAGACAAAAAAATCATTGACTGCACAAATATAATAACAAGAAGAGGAGCCTCCACTCTGCTCAATGTACAACACCCTTCAACAAATAAATATATCAGAGCACTAATCTACAAAGGTAGTGTCATGTGGAATGACCTCCCCATCATAGTCAGGGAAACACAAACAATACTTGCCTTCAAAAATGCATATAGAGTCCACCTGGTTATTCAGGCCCTTGAATCACTATAGCAGTAATTACTAGCAAAGCCCTGAGCTCCTGCCCCCTCCCCCGCATCCTCGCTTGCTCTCCTGTGGGTTTTTCCCTGCCACCACCCACCCCAATGGGACCCCCCTCCCCTGCCACGACCCATAACCATCATGAACAAACCATCAACACACCGAACATCCTACCCAACTATCAACCTGTTTAAACACATTGAACATTATATAAGACAGACAAAATGTATTGTCAACAATAAACTTACCTTGTTTTATAAGAGAAAAACGTAACCCACAACGAGCCACTCCCTTAATTCTACAGGATCGGTGCTGTAACTAATACAGATCAAACTTAGATTATGTAGACTGTCAATTACAATTACAATAGTAAGATGGCCGGAAGACCAGTGCTCCGGCACTGACAAATGTCATCTTCAAATGAATAAATACTTTACCAAAAAAAAACCCAAAACATGCCCTAGCTACCACATTGCTTATCGACGGCAATGTAACCAGACTAATCAACTCCTAGGTCTTACTCTTAGTTCAACTGGACGGGCACTGCGAGGCAGCTGACTTTAACCCACGCTAATGCATTATCTTACTTTAATTTCTCACTTCATCTATCGACTACATCACCGGTCCAGCGGCGCGGTGCATTGTGGGATGCATCAAAGCAAAACAAACCTGCGAGAAGCACATGGCAAATGCTAATACACTGGGTGCAGCTATGAAATGTGCTAGTTTCAGCTCATCTCATCTCTTCTTTGAAACATAGAATACCAACTAAAAAAATTTATATAATAAATTAAGATATTAATCTTGTATCCAGCATTGCATTTACATCAATATAATATGCACATCTTATGCCATGTGCATTTAGATTTAGACAAATCTGGGCACTCAGACTAATGTTAGAGCCATAGCCAGAGTCAGTTTTACTTATTTTATAAATGTTTTTATGTATACCTATGGTTAATGACAGATGTAGAACTAGAAAATTAGTAGAGTTAATCAGACATTGGTTATATATTTATCTGAAACAAGTGTATGTGAACACATTTGTTTTTTTAATATTTAGAACAAGAATTAATAATGGTGATGTGGATATCAATGATTGTTTTGTGTGGAATTGTATGTTTCTTAGCTCAAAATGTTTAACTATGCCTAGTTTTGTCTTAGCTATATTCATCAGATCATTATATTGCATGTGTGCATACATGTTTATGCCAAATTGTTATGTATTTCTATTCATTTTGAATAAAATCGAAGTTTTTCGCTATGTGCATCAACAAAGTCAATGGCCATTCTCAATTGCTTTGCGGTCGATGCCGTTTTCAGCGCATGTGCAGTCGGAACCATGATCCCGTCTGTCAACAAAATACAACAGGGGTACCTATTAAAATATAGATCCAGATATGACATATGTATATTGCAATGATGTACCAGTGTGTGACGCGAGGGGGGACGCCCGCCTGGAAATTTACCCGACAACTGGGAGGGGGGGGGGGCAGTCCACCAATGCGCACAGAGGAAATATAGGGTGTACATGTTCATTCTTCCATAATCATTTCACCACAAAAAAAGTGGAATTAGTGAGAATTAAATTGTGGGATATCTTTTGTTGTGTTGTGCTCTGCTGTCTTTCACTACTCTCTAGTCGCTGGTGCCGCCAGTGCTTGCCTACGCTGGACAAAGTAGGACATGTTTAGCTTTTATTTACACCATGTGTTGATACTCTTGCATTTTTCCGGGATCAGTTGTTTGTTTTGGTTGTCCACATTACGGTTACATTATGGTTATGTGATTTTAGGTAACTATGTATCATTTCTACCGTTTTCTACTTTTATTTATATTATTTATACTATTTGGCATCTACTCGGTTCCAGGGAATGGTGATGTATGTACATTTTTCATATATATTGTTTTGCATTGCTACATATTTGCCTCGCTCTGAGAGACGGGGTAGTAAGAATGTTCTTTACATTAATTCATGTTGCTAAGTATTCATATTTAAGATCGGCCATCTATATTGTGTTAATTGGTGTCAGTTATCCATTTTTAGTAAGATTTGCTCAGTGATTTTCCCACGACAGGTCCATCATCTGTGGGGACAAATACCAGGATAATACAGTGGGTGTTAGTGCTTTAAGGCATGTATTGTAATAGTATTTTGTTACAGTAGTGCACAAACATCTGAAACGGAAACAATTAAGCAGATTTGCGTAGCTTGTCTATTTTAGAGGGTACTTGTCAGTTTGTGTGATCAACAGCATTGCATCTGTTGGTGATGATGTACTCCAACACTTTAGCTGCTACCTTGTTGGTGAATGCTTGTGTGGAGTTTACTCCATTGCATAGGCTGTATGCATAGCTTGCCATGTGCTTCCCCTTCTTTAGTTTGTGAACATTAATTTGCGTTGTACCGGAATTTGTTCATTAACTTTGTTTATCTTTATGTCTGATGTCGGCCTCATATCAGGCATCCATGAACATCTACTCTCCTACTCATACTTATGCTATGGATTTGATAGGGTTTGCATGATTATTTGTTAGCGCTTACCTCAAGTTTTGTATTTGTTAATCCATCACCTATTGTTTTAATTCATTAATTTATTTGATTTTGTCCTGTTCAGGATTTGACCCTTGTTTTTGTTACTTTCCTACATTTTCACACATGTTGTCTCTTACTTTTTGGAGTATTTCACCCATTTTGTTTTTGTAGCCCTGTTTGACTACTTCTCCTGCTTCAGCATTCTGCGGGAACAGTCCTGTGCCCCAGTATGGGCATCTTGTGCATTCCCTGAATGCTTTTCCTGGTGCATTTAGTAGCTTAATCTTCGTTCTGCGTGAACTTCGCCATTATTATGTCTTCCATCACTTTTTCATTTTTCACCCATTCCAGTGAACGCCATATTTTATTTCCCTATTGCCTTGATGGTGTAGTGGTTAGTTGTTGCTTCGATGAGCCTCATGGAATCCATCGTGTTATGATATTTCGGCATGACAAAGCAGTAATACTGTTCAGCCGAGTTGTATGTTTTACCATCTTTGCCCTTAATTTCACAGTGGTATAAGTTACTGTAGGGAGCATTGTGCCCCTGGAAGGAAATCCCCCATTTGGGGGCTCTCATTGGTGCCGCTTCTGGTATTTTTTGGAACTCATCAGGCTTGTACATCTTGCCCTCTATCTCCAAGTTCCTTGCTCTCATTCTTGCTGTCATGTTTTCATTTTTTTCTCTTTCTAGGGTGTACATTTGTTGTACCGTCTTCTCATCCAGGATTTCTGCCTCTGTCCTGTCTGGCCTAAGCGTGACATTATTGAATTTGTGTTTGTTGGTTAGTCTTTTCTTGTTATTGAAAAGCTCTCTCTTCTGACTTTCTGTTTCTATTTGTATTTTTATCCCTCTGTGCGTGCGGGAGTCTTTGCTATCATCTGTTGTGTCGTCTTTATTTGCAGCCTTTTCCCCAATTGTTCCATCCTTCTTTTGTTCGTTGGGGTGTTTTTTCTGTTGGTTTCTTCTTGAATTTGTTTCTGAGTCTGTACGCCTTTGTTACCACTGTCCACCCAAACGTACACTCCACTTTTTTACTAGATCCGATACAGTGTCTTCCTTGGTTTCTCCTTCCTTTTACGGTATACCATATACTATCACATTCAGTTTCTTATTCTCTGTGTTTAGTTGTATTGTGGTGGTCTCATTTTTCTCTGTTGGCCTAGTGTTTTTGGTCTTTGGTCTGCCATTTTTTTGTGTGGCTTCCTGGTCTTGGGTTTCATAGTGTGCGTTGTACCATGCACATTCAATGTTCAGACTGTTGTAGGCCGTTTGTAATTTGTCCAGTTCCTTTTGCAGATTCAGAGAATTTGCTTGTGATTGTTCTGTGGCCAGTTTAGTTTCATTCACATTTGTATGTTCGGTCTCGGTCATTGTATATTTGGATTCATTTTCCTCGGATGTTTGTTCAATTTCTTTTTGAATCCACTCCTTGATAATTGTTGAGACGTTCTCCCCTAGGATTGCACTGATCACTTTTAATTCCAGTTCATTCACTTTGCTGGAGATTGTCATGGCTTCCTTGGTCATTTTGGTGTTTGTCATCTCCTTGTTTACATTTGTCACCATTTATTCCACCATTTTAACGGTTGGCTGCAGTCACCTTTTGTTGTATTTTGTATTGTACTTTGTTGGGATTCCTCCTTTGTTAACTTAACAATGCATATTTTGCAACTATCCTGGTGATCCTTTGTGGAATAATGTATAGAAATGTTGAATTAAAAAATCTCTTAAAATATCTTATCTGCAGTTGTGCGGCGACACACACAAAGATTTAAGGCACTGTATGGTGACATATGCCTTGTGGTGAATGTACGATTTGTGAATAGATAAACCGAAGACCGCAACGACATAACATTTGCATAAACTGCTATGCACACCGCAGACCACAGCACCGTACGGTGACCGCAGCATTTGTGACCTAGGCAATACTAGGCTAGCCTTCCCTCCCCCCGCGCCTCCCCACACTTCCTCACCCATCCCTACTTACCTCCCTCCATACTCACCCTTGTCTCCTGTGCTAGCCTCCCCTCTCCCCCCCCCCCCTGCCCCCTCTCCCTGCCCTTCCCCTCTCCATCCCCCTCCCTTCCCCTACCCCCCCCCCCCGACGCGCCCCTACACACACACTTCCTGCCCCAGCGCTTTTTCTTTTTTTTCTTGAAGATTTATACTGCCTATCATGGATAAGCCTGAATAGGCTTGTTTTCACCATTAGACAGTTTGTCGATAGAAAGCCTGAGCATACACCTTCAACCCAAGGGATTTTTAACCTCCCACACCACATAGACATGGTATGAGAGCAACTGGCCTTTGATGACGCTGTAAGTTATACACAGCGGTGGAAATCCAAATTGGCAGAGGTGAGGGCACAGGGAATCGAACCATTGACCTTCAGATTAGGAGTCCGACCTAGAAAAAAGTCAGACAATCTAACCACTCCGCCACAGAGAACACCACAGAGAACCTACTCACCCCAGTTCTCGTCCTTGACTGCCACACCCCCCCATCCCGCCTATCCTTCTACAAAGTCCTATCCTCCTCCTAACCCTACCTCTCTAATCACTTACTCACCTTCA
This sequence comes from Branchipolynoe longqiensis, assembly GCA_030323885.1. Taxonomy (NCBI): domain Eukaryota; kingdom Metazoa; phylum Annelida; class Polychaeta; order Phyllodocida; family Polynoidae; genus Branchipolynoe; species Branchipolynoe longqiensis. The sequence goes on from CM059191.1 coordinate 4,831,296, forward strand.
CACCCCTCCAATCCCCATACTATCCATCCCCCACCCACCCACCCCTACACACCCTTTTTACCCACCCCTTCCAATCCCAAACCACCGCATTCTCCATCCCAAGCCACTCCGCTAACAACCCCTGACATTATGCACCCCTCATTGCATGACCCCTACCCATCGTTTCGAACCCCTAAATACTGCATAGTCGAATCAAAGTCACTCGCCTAGCAACCCCTGCAACCCCAATACACTGAACCTCCTCACTCCCTACCAAACCCCAAATACTACATTGACTAACGCTAATCATTCCCCTACCAACCCCAATTCACTGAAACCCTCACCCACTCCTACTCGCCCCTTTACCCGCCCCTTCCAACCCCCAAATACAGCCTTTACCACTCCTAGCTGACCTATCCATCCACAGCCAACTTCATCTCAGCACATATGAATTATCAGTTTTCACAATAATAAGAGATCTACAACACACTCCTCACTATAACACCAACATACAGACGTCAGAGTATTTAATACATATTTACCTAGTAGTTACACATTAAACCCATGTCACTGGGCCAGGTGCTGCCCTGGTGGTGGTAGAGAGAAACATACACCCTCTCCCTACCTCCCTCCAGGCTTAACACTCCCGCCTGCCCCCCCCCCCCCTCCCTCCCCCAGGTCAAACCAGCACACTCGGTTACTTGATGCATCAGGCTAGATATAACTCGCTCATTATTTCACACATCAGGCCTGAAATACCTACCCGGTCACTTCACACATCTGAGCTTGTGTCAGTATCCCAACTTATATGGTATCACAACTTATACGAGGCCAAATTGCCCTACAATTGGGGTGCATTTCAATTTAGCCTACCCCTGGAGACCCGTCCACACAGGCCTGTCTAGTTTGGGAAAATCCAACCCAATCAATTATATATGCTCCTTCCAGTTTTTAGCATCTACATACACTTTTAAATGCACATAATATCATACAAAAATCCAGGTAATCAATTACATTTAAATACACTGATAGTTTCTTATTGCAGAGTTCTTATCTCCAGTGGTGATATTTGATGCATAGCATTGACATTAATTAGACTCACAAACACCACCTACTTAAGTGTACACATAACAATAGGATGAATATTATTAACATGGCTTATAACAATGATTGACTGAATTAGATATCACTAGAGTGGTTTTATGTGAATGGTCATATGAGAATGATTGGATGATTTAGGTATTATTAGAATGGTTTTACATCATAATTTAAGTAAGTTGATAATATGATTATCTGTATTTCTGGGTTTTCTGAATATACTGTTTCATTGTTTGTAGTCAGGGTATTATTTAAGGAATCTTTTATCTCGGGCACCAGCAGTATTTCGGGACTCCCCTTGCTTGTTTTTACAACCCTGTTGTAAACCTTGTCTGGACTGTAGATTGGTTTGACCCAAAATAGTCTGACTGCTATATGCATGGATGCATACCAGGCTTGACTGATTTCACCCCCAACATGGTTTTAATATTGGTGTCATGAAAAAGGATATTTTTGTTTTAAGGAAATTATTTACTCTTATTTTATTTGTGATACGGTCCCAAAAGTCAGAATATTTTACAGGATATCTACACTTATTGTAGGGTAAGCTATCTACCATGCACGGTGGCCGAGTCAGTAGAGCGCAAGCCTGGTGTGTGTGAGATCAGGAGTTTGTATCCCCTGTCAAGTAAAATCAATGACTTATCAAATTGATACTATTTGCTTCCCAGCCTAGGGCTCAGCATTAATAGGATAGGGCATGGACTGGTTAGCTCAGTGTCAGGATAATGTGTCTGAGTGGGATATCGGGGCATGGTGCCAGTGGGCTGATGTCCCAGGGGGGCAGCACTATAAAGTCATCATGAGAGAGCAATGTCACAGTTCAGTAGGCTACCTATGCTGTTATGACCTTAGATGTTGCCAGGACGTAAAACTCCAACAACCAACCAACGAGGTAGGACAGGGGAGACAGACGAGTTCAAGGTTCACTTCCCTTCCCAGGCAGGAGAACATGTCAAATTAAAGACGTACAAAATTGATACTTGTTGCTATCTTGCCTATCGGCAGGCTAGGATAGCACAAGGGCCAGTTAGCTCAGTCTCAGGATAACGTGACTGAGTTTGTGTGTTGGAGTTTTACGTCCTGGTAACATCTAATGTCATATCAGGACGGTTACCGACTTATGCACGTTCTCCTGACGTTCTCCTGACGTTCTCCTGACGTTCTCCTGACGTTCTCCTGACTTTCCCATTATGCCACATGGACTTTTCCACCGGCTTTAATATGGGTCAACGAGTTGAACGTGGTGGAACGTAGTGAGGAACGTTTGCCTAACGTCCGTTTAACGTCATTGACGTTCGCTGAATGCGAACAGAACGTACGGTGAACGTAAACCCTTACGTTCGAGCTACGTCAACATTTTTTAACATGTCTAAAACCTTGACGTAACTCGACGTAACACGACGTAATGTGACGTAGGTCGACGTCAGTCTAATGTCATTATGATGTCATTATAACGTAATCCAATGTACATCAACGTAATGACGAAATTTCACCACGTTAGGCTCACGTTTGCTCATTACATCGTAGTGTGACAGGGGTATTAGATCCTGATGCGCTTATTAAGAATTTGTTGCCAAATCGAAGGGAATACTGAGTCAATTAAATAAAACATGTTACTGCTGAAGATTATGCTGTCAGAGTTTTGGCGTGCTTGCCAGAACTAATTTGACATGTTTGCACTTCAAATATCTCAAAACTTAGCCATTTAAAATATAAGATATGTCAAAGTAAAGTGAATTCGATTATTACAATCAATTTAATATAGTTATCACGGAAAAATGACAGAACCCCAAAACCATCGGACTATGCAACTTTTAGTTGGATATGTAGAATCAAATCTAGCTAATAGACTACATCACGGTTCCAGCGGCACGGTGCATTGTGGGATGCATCAGAGCGAAACAAAGCTGTGAGAAGCACATGGCACATGCTAATACACTGTGTGCAGCTATGAAATGTGCTAGTTTCAGCTCATCTCAGCTCTTGTTTGAAACATAGAATACCAACTAAAAAAATATATCTAATAAATTAAGATATTAATCTTGTATCCAGCATTGCATTTACATCAATATAATCTGCACATCTTATGCCATGTGCATTTCGATTTAGACAAATCTAGGCACTCAGACTAGTTTTAGAGCCATAGCCAGAGTCAGTTTTATTTATTTTATTCATGTTTTTATTTATATTCTATGGTTCATGGAGGGTTGTGTCTTAAACATAGTCATTATATTATTATATTGCATCCTTCCGTCCATGTTTATGCCAAATTGTTATGTGTTTCTAATTATTTTGAATAAAATGCCAGTTTTGCCCTATGCGTATCGGCAAACTCAATGGGCGTACGCCTTCACTTTGCTCCCAACGCCGTTTTCCACGCATGCGCACTCAGAACCGTGATGTAGTTTATTGTTTTGGTTTTGAAGAATTGACGCTTTCATCAGGCTATACCGCTTTAACTTTAATCAATGAACTGAGAATTCGAACCTATTACCCGATCTAACATACAGGATGGCCGAATGAGTTAGAGCGTCTGTCTCCCGTGTTGGTAGACCATGGGATGGTGGGCTCGAACCCTGATCGAGTCAAACCAATGACTTAAGAATTGATACTTGTCGCTTCCTAGTATGTTACCCATACTCAGTGACAGGATAATGTGACTGAGTGGGATATCAGGCCATGGTGCTGGTGGCAGCACTATACATTTGCCATTAGTGCCCACTGTCACAAGTCGATACCCATCCTGATATGACCTTAGATGTTGCTAGGACGTAAAACAACAACAAACAATCTAATGGCCCTGTCACACTACGACGCTTCTCCCTGGCGTCGTCAGCGCGCAAAATATCTTCTACGCGTCGAGACACGTCCAACTTGTTGGCGGTTGGCGAAAAAGATCGGCGTCAGCGCAGTGCGTTATTCGCGCATGGCCAACGTGAGTCAACGAGTGAGGGAAAAAAAAAAATGTTTGGCGCGACGTGCTCAAATGACCTTAGATGTTGGTAGGATGTAAAACAAAGCAACCATTTGGCGCAACGTCTGGAGACGACCCTCACGCGTGCGCGGCGACTAGCATTCGCATAACGTTATTCCAGCGCTGTCAACGTCCTTCTGACGTCGCCATAATATTGGAACCCGTGCGTTGACGCGCGTTGTGGGACATGCTTAAAACATTGAGCGACCAGCTACGCGCGCCGCCGTTTCTTGCCGACCGTCGACGTCCATCAAGGTGTACCGACGTGTACCGACGCACGCCTAACGCACGTGTAACGCTTCCCGACGTCTCGGCAAAAAGTGACACAAGTCAATGCGTGTTGGAGAGAAACGTTGTAGTGTGACAGGGCCATTACACACGTTTTAAACTGTGAAAACAGATCTGTTTTCCTACACCACACATGCTAGATAATTGATGCATCGTCTAAAGAGATCTGACGGTTGATTCGTGAATGATGGAGCTATCTGCACCTACGAGATGTGAAACGCCATTTCGAGCGTGAAAGAAAACGACTGGAAACCCTTTAAGAAGTTGTTGAATTATTGAGCGAGGATTATGTCAGGCCTCTTTAACAACTCATTTGACTGGCACCCGAGCCTTCTCTTGTGTATGTATACTTACGCAGCACAGACAGAGCCTCACTGACCGGACGCGGTGGTTGAATCGGTAGAGCGCAGGCTTCCCGTGCGGGATATCGGGAGTTTGATTCCCCGTTGAGTCAATCCATTGATATGTGTCGCTTCCTACCATAGCGATTGGTATGATGTGCTTGATTGTTGTTCTGTTATGCCCTAGCAACATAGAAGGTCATATAAGGACGGGTACCGACTTGTGAGAGTGCGCACTCATGGTGACTTAATAGTGTTGCCCCAGTGGGAGACCAGACTGCCAGCACCATGCCCTGATATCCCACTCAGTCATATTATCCTGACATTGAGCTAACAAGTCCTTGCCATATCCTAATAATGCCGAGTGCCTAGCTAGGAAGCGATAAGTATCAATTTTGAAGTCATCGGTTTGACTTGACCAGGGTTCCATCCCCCGATCTACCAACACGGGAGACGGATGCTCAACTCATTCAGCCATCGTGTCTGGTCCCGAATCGGTAGAGCGCAGTGTTCCCATCCGGAGATCGCAGTTCGAATCCTGGTTGAGTCAAACCGATGACTTATAAAATTGGTACTTGTCGCTTCCTAGCCTGGTGCTTGGCATTAATAGGATAGGACAAGGACTGGTTAGCTCAGTGTCAGGATAATGTGACTTTGTGGAATATTGGGTCATGATGACGGGGACCTGTGACAATGGGACAGCACTATAAAGGTCACCATCAGTATGCACTGTCACAAGTCAGTATCCCTCCTGATATGACCTGAGATGTTGCCAGGACATAAAACTCCAACAAACAAACATCCTGTACATACAAATATATCCTCACATAGCTTCATTCCATTCAAGTTCGAGCAGTAAATACTGGGGTTTGGCGCCTTATCAACATCTCATGGTCACATTAATAGTTTGCTGTTTTGTGCGAGCGTTTTACGGCCTAGGAACAACCAATGTCATATTGACCGCCGGTACTGATACATAATTTCCCGCACTCATAGCGAATTTATAGTGCTGCCTCACTGCGATTCCGAGCCATCTTGTCAGTGACTCGATATGCCACTCTGAGTTATTGTATGCCATGCTGAGTTATTGTATGCCACTCTGAGTTAGAGTATGCCACTCTGAGTTATTGTATGCCACTCTGAGTCAGTGTATGCCACGCTGAGTTATTGTATGCCACTCTGAGTTATGGTATGCCACTCTGAGTTAGTGTATGCCACGGTGAGTTAGTGTATGCCACTCTGAGTTACTGTATGCCATGCTGAGTTATTGTATGCCACTCTGAGTTAGTGTATGCCATGGTCAGTTATTGTATGCCACTCTGAGTTAGTGTATGCCACTCTGAGTTATTGTATGCCACTCTGAGTTAGTGTATGCCGCGCTGCATTATTGTATGCCACTCTGAGTTATTGTATGCCACTCTGAGTTAGGGTATGCCACGGTGAGTTATTGTATGCCACTCTGAGTTAGTGTATGCCACTCTGAGGTATTGTATGCCACTCTGAGTTATTGTATGCCACTCTGAGTTGTGTTATGTCACTCTGAGTTATTCTATCCGGTTACTAAGCAAACTACTCATTGTCATGCCTTGGTAATTCCAGGCACCATGCCAGGATAATGTGACTGAGTGGGATATTAGGTCATGGTGCCAGTGGCCTGGTCTCCCGTTAGGACAGCACTATACAATAGTCATGAATGTGCACGGTCACAAGTCGGTACAAATACTGATGTGACCTTAGATGTTACTAGGAAGTAAAGCGTCAACCATTAAACAAATCACCCAGCTGTCTGTGTAAGTACATATAAGTAAGTAAGTAAGTCAATAAGTAAGTACATAAGTAAGTAAGTAAGCAGGCCTCCGGGGTCACGGAGGGTCACGGGCATATCGTCGTTGAAGAAATTATACTAAATACTGCAATATTTACAGTCACAAGAACCTAGCTTTCACATATGAAGGCTTGCATCTGTGTACCAGCAGAGATTTGTGTTTGGTACATTAGTAGACTTACCAGGGGTTCGAACCCGCGAGTTCGAATCCCACGATTGGCCAGAATGGGAGGCGGACGGACGCTCAACTCATCCGGTCATCGCCTTTGGATACGAAGAGTTCGGGCGCAATACCACCTAAGCGCCAATCCAAAAGTGCAGTTTAAATAAAAGATGTTCCCCTGAAGGCAATTGTAATTCTCATTGATGCGCGAAAAGGAAGAGAGGAGGCGGGGGTGGAAATAAGGCGTGTTTATTTTCGCCTCAGACAGAGCATACAGGGCATACAGAGTAACAAGAGGACAAAATAGAGGTAAATAATGAATAATCTGAGAAAAGTAAGGAAGCTCATGAGGAGCGGAGTAATGGGAAAAAACAGAGATCAAGTGTCAGTGGAGTGAGGGGGTGCCGAGGAGCCCTCCACCGCTGGAAGAGAAAGGTAGGAGGAGTGTAGGGTGGGTGGGTGGTGAAAAAGCAGGGAGCTGGGAGACGGCAGGAGGGCGAGTGCCTGAGGGAGGCCGGGGGGCGACCTTATAAGGGGAGGAGGGAGGGGCGACAGCAGGTGAGTGTGAAAGCTGCCGGCCCGGGGGAGGGCGAGAGGTGGCGAGCAGCGGCGTCGGGTGAGGCGTGAGCGGTGCGCGACGCGGAGGGCGGGGGAGGTGGCGGCGCGCCGCGCCGTCTGCCGAGGTGAGAATGCAGCGCGACAGCGCGGGGCGGGGGAGGGTCTCTTCCTCTCCTCGCATCAAGCGTAATGCTTCGCATTACGACCAATTCCACTTTTCATATGATCATATGGTTATAGTGCAAGGAGGAAAAAGGTAGGAAATTAACTAAATTAACTTTTTGTACGTTTGATTCCAATGTTTATCTCCATTTTTGTATTGGCCTTTACGTGGTTTTTCACGTGAACTCTTCATATATATATTTTTAATTAAGATAAATAGTGTTTTACAGCGTTTTTCTCCATCGGTGTTTGTATCCCATGTGCGTCCTACCCGGGAATCCTAAGCTACGCAAACCCCCTGCGGTCATATGGTTTACATCCGGGTAACTTAAGCCATTCTCACGTGCACATGTAGCCAACTCACCCCCATCTTCCAGGACAGAGAACGCGCTTATCGCGGATTGATTTCAATCGAGATTTGACCCTGAAGACTCGCCCGAAATCAATCAGCGAAAGGTGACTCCTTAGGTGTGACCGGTGGGAGTATCTAGTTGAGTATGTATCTATGCCGTCAGGGCATCCCGACTCGTATGTGTGTAAAGATGCACTGAGTAATTAGTGACAGGTACCTCCTTACCGTAAAAATATACGGAGTTTCGGTTCAGAATTAGATATTGGCGGAGAGCATTATTATCCTCGGGTAACGGAGTGGGGACCAAGGTTATGTAATAGAAAAGCAATGGGTGCCCCACTCGCTGTGTGACATATTAGGCTATGTGAAATATATGTTAATACATAGTGCCTGAGATTATGACGAGATGTTCCTATATAAGAGACAGTTAATGTTTGGTGAAATGTTCCCTCTATGCACCAGTAAGGGTGCAAGTGGAGGAGAAGGACATTTTTAATATATATATATATATTGTAACTGTCTGCAACTACCTGTTACCACAGGGCCGATGGACAAGCACACTAGCCTCATCTACATACAGTATGAACACCACCTACAGCTGGGTGAGTGACAGCTACCCATATTGGGGGCATCGCCACCCAGGCTGTGGAGGGTGCCTGATTGGCTGACACCTTGAACAAACAATTAGATATAATGATATAAGTATGTACATCTTAAGGCCCTGTCACCCTACAACGCTTCTCACCAGCGCGCCGGCAACGCGCAAAATATTTGCAACCCGTCGACACACGTCCAACTCTTCGGCGCTTTGGGAGAAAGTTTGATGGGGCGCAGCGTGTTAGTAGCATGCTATGAGTGCGCAGCCAACAGGGTTTGACGCATGTCGGAACAAAGTGTCAACGTCCCGCCAGCGGGTTCCCAGCGTGCCATCAGCATGTTATCGGCACGCTGCCGCTGCGCCGATGGCGTGGGGATGGCGCGTTGGTGTCGTGTTAGTAGTGTGTCAACGCATACATACCCGCCACTAACACATCAGGACACGCCAGCAGCGCGTCCACACCTGCCGCCAACGCATCCAGGCGCGCTGGCAGCACGTCCACTGCGCCGAAACACGCTGGAGCAATGCCAATGGCATGCCCACTACCCGTCGATGGGACGTTGCCGACGCGGCGATGGAACGGTCGCATTTTGGCAAAAAAAAGGCCAACGTTAAGCGACGTTGATCAGCGTTCTGCCAGCATTCCGCCAGCGCGTCGGCAACGTGTATCGACGTGTTGGTAACGCGTCCGTAACGTGCCCTCCAATCTGTTGGAGCACGTCGCTGCGCGCCGACAGTTTTGTGCAAGCACAAAACGATCGGCGCGCCTCAATGCGCGCCGACGGCCGCCGACGTGTCGATTCACACGTTGCTATCCCTCAACGTGACGGTAACGCGCCGGTGATGTGCCGGTGATGTGCCAGTTGCAACTGTTCATGAGAAACGTTGTAGTGTGACAGGGCCTTTATTGTGTTGAAATAAGTAGCTGCGAATAGGATTATACTCAAAGTGTTGGTTGGTTGTTGGAGTTTTACGTCATGGCAACATCTAAGGTCATAACAGGACTGCTACCAACTTGTTACAGTGCGCACTCATGGCAACCAGCACCATGACCCAATATCTCACTCAGTCATATTATCCTGTCACTGAGCCAGTCAGTCCTTGCCCTATCCGAATAATGCCAACTCCCTGGCTAGTAATCGACATGTATCAATTGTTACGTCATTGGTTTGACTCAACCAGGATTTGAACTCGTAGGTTCGAATCCCAGGATCTACCAAAACGGGAGATGAATGCTTAGCTCATTCAGCCATCCCGTCTGTCACTCAAAGTGAGTTTGCTTGTTTGTAAGTTGTGATAAGGCCAAATTTGAGGAATTGTTTTTAAAAAACAGGTGTGTGTGGTTCCGTAGAGATATGGCGTTATATTTGATATTGCAATTCAATATGGCACAGTGCTTTTTATTGACATCAAGCCAGGGGGGTGATATTCATGCCCAGAGACGCTAACGAATCTCTATGAACCAACACAATAGCTAATTAACATAATGAAGAGCTCTTTTCCAAAACGCAATAAGCACCAATCCAAGAAAATGGGTTTGCAATGCCAATATCAAGTTCATAGACGGTGTTTTGGAAAATAGCTCTTCATCCATATAAAGAGCTTTTCATGTATTTATATACGTGAAGATCTATTTTCCAAAAGACGATGTAGAAACTTGGCATTGGTGTTGCAAACTCACTTTTTGAATTGGCGCTTATTGCGTTTTGGAAAAGAGTTCTTCAAATGTAGCTTAACAGTTGAAAAAATAGCATCAAGATAAAGCACAAGGTAGACAATTACATGGCATGTATTTAAATACATGATGTCTGATTGTTTATTTAGCTAATCAAGGGGATGGATAGCATAGTGAGTTACAATTTGTAGAACAACATACAGATCACATGCAAGTAAATATATGCGCCTGTCTCAAAAGGGGGTAACTCTTTTTGTGTGTGTCCATTGTAACGATTGACACAAAACAGCACAGAAACGGTTACACTGAAAACACAAGGACATTTGCTTTAAATCAATATGTATTCTATTAGGATTATGAAACACCATGTAAAAAACAAATCAGTTTATCCTGAGCAAATACATAAGCAGATAGTATGTTGATCGTTACAATGGACGAAGTGTTGTCCCATATTGCCTAGCACCTTTTCAGACAGTATCATATGTATATAGCATATTATCTATAATGCATGAGTGATTTAGTCTTGGTCTGGGGCTAGAGGGGAGTTGAGATGGAGTGTACTGGTTGAGAAGAGATAACAATTTGGTTATGATATGTGCTACCCATACACGTAGCCATTCACATGCGGTATCTACCCATGCATTTCCACAACTATACACATAAAGCATTATAAAGTCACCATGAGTGTGCACTGTCACAAGTCTGTAGGTACCGTCCGGATATGACCTTAGATGTTGCCAGGACGTAAAACTCCAACAACCAACACCCACCCACACCCATTAGCCAGACCGGAAGTGCACACGTTGATTGACGGCAGACCTACAACCGGAAGGCATGCCCCGGGCATGACACACCGAATGACAGCCCCCTGGTGTCAGTGAGTGTAATTAAACACCATTCTACACGCTATTAAACAGGAGGCAAAGCGCTATGTGTTGTGAGTTGCAACTTACTAACTCTTCATTGGCTCATTTTTGCCGAACATTAAAATTGCGCGAAATTAACATTAACCTAAAACTCACTTAGGATGCGGACTATTTCAAGTCCATATCAAGTTCGAACTGGAATCTAATTGACCCGGATGTTCTAACGGTGGCAAGTTCCCATTATATCGCTTGGTGTGGGCTGATCTTAAGGGTTTTTCGTCCTAGCAACATCTGAGGTCATACTACATTAATAGGATGGGTAGCGAGTTGTAAAACTGCGCATTTGTGGCGACGTTACCATGTTGGCCTACTGGGATAACTGCTGATGTTATCGACACCATGATCCAATATCCCACTCAGTTGCGTTATCCTGACGTTATCCTGACGTTATCCTGACATTAAGCAAACGGATTCCTAGGTGGTGCTGAGTGTCACTGTCAGGCAATGTTGACACACCTATGTAAGTGTAGTAGTCGGCACTGACCTCTCAGGAAAATAACCACATAGACAGGTAGGCATGGGTAGTGTGTTGATATCAGGGAGCCTAGGTGTTGTAATGGTTAGCACACTGGCCCGGAATGCAAAGAGATGTGGGTTCTAGTCCCGCTTTAGGCGCAATATTTCCCATTTTCATCACTCCCATGACATAAGTATTTGGATTGAGTCGATGGGATGGCTGTATTTGTAAGCACAGCCATAGCCTCTCCCAACCCTACCTATCCTTGACCATAGACCCTATTCTTTAAACTCACTTTGTACCTATAACCACATGATTTCTGCTGCCCAAACTCGGTAAGAGTACTGCCATATATTTGTTTCTAATGATAGTAATAATAATAATAATAAAATGTGTATTTCCACATGATCAATGTCTGCACAAGTTTATATTAATATCAGTAATTTGTTCACATGAAAAAGGAGAAAGCAGAAGTACAATACTTTGTGAGGTGCTTTCCCCATTTAAAAATAACACGTATACATTACTTATACAACAGAAATAATAAATAGAAAAATAAAAGTAAAAAGCATATCAACATTACCATCAATACTGTAAATTACATCTCAATATTTATGTACTAGACTGCTATATATTTTCCCTCCGGTAAAGCTTTAGAATTTTCTTTTTATACATTCGTTGAAACATACCAATATTGTTTTAACAATGTGCATGCATCAAGGTTGAATGGCAAACCAGATCTCTTGTCGAATTACTGGCTTGTTTCTGTCTGTGGAGGAGTTCAAGAAAGGATTCCTTCACGAATCATTGAACTGAATATTGTATGCTTGATAGTATATATTATACTCTGCACTAACAAAATAACAAACAACTAACAAGTGAGTAAACATGGCTACAATCTCAATCAGGCAGAAATGCATGTGCATTGTGAGAAGCCCTGTTTTAAACCGGGTACCCTTTTAAAGTGTGACACCGGCTTTTTTAGTTGCATGTGATCAGATACAGCATAAGTAACTCAATGAAGGCCATAACTGCTAATAAATGGTGTGTAAACGGGCCGTAAAGCGGCCCCCCCCCCCCCCGCCCGGACGGCGTAATGGGTCCCCGTACGTCTAGTTAGGACCACCAAGGTCACGGCAAGGTCACGGAAAGCTCACAGCAAAGGCAGAACAAGGTCACGGAAAGGGCATGATAAGATCATGACAAAGTCATGACAAGGTAATGGTAAAGGCAGGGCAAGGTCACTGCAAGGTCACTCCAATGTCACGCCAAGGTTATGGAAAGGTCACGACAAGGTCATGACAAGGTCACATGCATAGCACGTGAAGGTCACTGCAAAATCACTGCAAAATCGCGGCAAGATCACGGTAAGAGCATGGCAAGGTCAGGGCACGGTCAGGGTATGGGCATGACAAGGTCATGACAAGGTCCCGACAGGTCATGATAAAGTCACGCAAGATCAGGCAAAATAACGGCATTGTCATGGCAAGGTCACAGCATGGTCACGGCATGGTCACAAATTTGTTTGTAAGGACTAAGAGACACTCTCTTTTGCATAACTGCAATCAGGGTAGGGCAAGGACTGGTTGGCTCAGTGTCAGGATAATGTGACTGAGTGAGATATCAGGTCATGGTGCTGGCAGCATGGTCTCCCAATTGGGCAGCACTATAATAGTATAAAGTCGATATGAGTGTGCACTGTCACAAGTTGCTACCCATCCTGATATGACCTTAGATGTTTCCAGGACGGAAAACTCCAACAACGAACCAGCCAACTAAATAAGACACTAGGAGTATCACATTACGGTGATACATCCTATATTACTCTGTTCATTTAATATTTTGAGCGAATCCGCCATTTTGTTGTTCTTTCAATTCAGGGCTAAACATTCATATATAAAAGAACAAATCCGAGAAGGGTTCACAGCGAGGAAAGGAGGAAAAACGGGTGACCACTGTCACATATCGAGCATACCCTTGCAGGATGAGTTTCCCATTCTGTAAGTACTGATATTATGTGATTTAAACAGAAATTTATGTAGATAAATTAAAAATATACTTCAAACACTGTGCAAAAGATACATAAATATGTGATAATGTGTGAACTAGCGATTTGAGTCACCGGAGTTGCTAGAATTTCAAATCGAACACCGTGAGTGGAGTTGACAAAAGCATGTGCCGTGTGCAAAACGACCCATCAGGTCCTACGTGTTGATTTAATGCTATTTTTTAAATAACCCAGATTGTCAGCTTCTACTCTCATAAAATACTTTAAATCCTATTTTGCTGTACTTATATCGGTTATTGACAACAACAACAAAAGTTTTAGATTAAGCTGCGGATAATTAATCTACCTCACTGGGTTCTCATGAACACGAGAAGAGGAAAGTCTATTTACGGCAAGTTTAAACGGGCTCAAACGGGTTCAAACGTGGCTGGTTGTGTCGCTCCTTTCACTGCTGAATATGCTTATTACAAATCCTCCGGTGTGACTGACACTTGTCGGCACCCATTGGAGGCGAGGTGGGCCGCAGGTGGCGCCACCTGTCAAGTGTGGAGTCCTACAGAGTAGAACAATCGGTAATATCAATAATATCGGTAATATCAATAATTAGAACAATTCCCTTTCATATTTTTATACTCACATAATGCGTTATACATCACCCACACATATATATATATATATATATTTATATATATATATATATATATTGATATATATATATATATGTATAATGAGTCAGCCTCACGAAAACGGGCCAATCGGTGGTCAATTGAAGATGTCGGCTTCGCAATTCTTAAAAGTTTAGTCCATTGCTTTGTTTCATATTAAATTATCCATGAAACAAATCAGGTTGTTGTATTTTCTCGAGCTTTACATTCAGGATGAATTTAAGGGCTTTCCAACACCTCTGTCAATGCTAAACTATAATTATACCGATCGACGGCGACATCAAATGCTCGACGCCGACAACTTTAACAGATGTCGGCATCACAATTCTTAAAGTCTCGTGAATTTCTTTGTTTTATATTAAATTATCCTAGAAACAATTAAGGTTGTTGTACTTTCTCGACTTTTACATTCAGGATAAATTTAAGGACTTTCCAACACATCTGTCGATGCTAAATTATAATTATACCGATCGACGCCGACATCCATGCTCTGGCCTCTTTTTGTGATCCTGACCCTATATATATATCATCATCATCATCATGCTGTCGGTCGCGATGCAACAAAGACTGCTTTCATTATTTCATGAAAGCTGCCTGCAAAAGTGATGAAGTGCTGCTGGCTTTTGCAAGTTACCAGCGGCACTCTCTCGGGGAGCAAATAGAGGTTTCACACCGGCAAGAACATGTCCAGACAGGCGCAAAACTATTTGTCCCTGCAGTGGCTGGTCGGGAGATGTTGGGAGTTCCATACATCAACCGCCCTTGATGCTGCCACAGTGGCATGGTCTTCTGTTCAGGGTTTGCTCCCTTAGCCTTCGGTTCTGTCAAGAACCTGTACCACAAGGCAGTGGTGTATAATACAAACTGTCATGGCAATGATCATTTCCAGGAAGACCTAATTACCATCATGGAAACACAATGGAACTGGCATTGTATTTCTCATGTGTATTCTATCAAGACTGCCTGTTCTGATATGGCCTTACAACATACTAGGACTTAACAGAACAAACAAACAAACCATCAGGACTCGGCTCACATCAGCTATTTCTCAGAACAAAAATAAATTGTACCGATGGCTTCCCATGAATTGGAACGCAACTATAACATTTGAAATCATATTCGTAGTATATATACATTTGTTTTTGTTTGCTTTGTTGTTGTTTTATGTCCTAGCAACATCTAAGGTCATATCAGGACGGGTGATATGTGATATGACCTGTATATATATATATATATATATGTGGATAGTGATAAGCCCCTTATCGTGTGTAATTAGATCTGCAGCGTATTGTGCCCCCCCCCCCTGTTGGTGGGGGGCGGGGGTTTCCCAGCATCCTCTCTGCCCCCCCCCCCCATGCGTAGGGTTTGGCCGCACACTCCATATATGCGCACTCCATACGCGCACTCCATACGCACACTCCATACGCACACTCCATACGCACACTCCATACGCTCGGAAGTTTATATATGCACGTGTTATGTACAAATACATATTTGCATTTATTTGCATATCCTGGCTACCGCAGTACATATGTGATGTATAAGTATTATGCGAGTATAACGGCGCGGAAGGGAATTATTATTATTATTCTTCTATTTCATTATCTACCAACCATTGTCCTCGATGTATTCACCTCCTCACGTATCTACATACTGCTACTTGTGGCGCCACCTTCGGCCTCCACCTGAACTACAGGCTCTCCAATTGTCTTTCAAGCCATGGGATTTTTCTTGTATTATTACGGCTTTGGCAAAATATTCCCGATGCCAGAGAATACATTAATCTCAACCCACTTGTTATTGTCTTTTTGTACTATATCCAGACTTTATATATATATATATATGTGTGTATACATGTGTATATGTGTATATATATGAATGTATGTACACACAAAAAAAAATATATATATATATACATATATATACATGTAATGAGGTGGCCGGTATATGACCATATTACACTCCACCATACCTGGCCGCCATATTAATTCCTCACATTACGCCTTGTAATTACACGTCAGCGCAGTGCATCACGGGTAATGGGGACTGCATGTGCGCATGTGCCCTAATTGGTCCCGAGGTTAATCATGGAAGGCCGAATGTGTGTGTGTGGGGGGGGGGGGGGGTGTAGGTGTGTGGGAGGGGGGTGGATGATGAGTCCGAGGAATACGGACATGTAGTTGTGAGGCGCCTCCTGGTGAGGAATGTGTGAATCAGTGATTTGGGTTTGGCGTCTTAGCACCAACAAAGGTCAATCTTAGAACTGCGCACTACTACCTGCGTTATAGCGCTGTCCATCTGGTGTGCCAGGCTGGCGGCACCATGACTCGATGATAGCTCACTCAATGGCATTGTGAGCAAGAATCTGTAGGAATGAAGTTCCAGTGGGGGGGGAGGGGGGTGCTCATAATCCTGATGTGGTAAGTTGGGAGGGTGCTGGGGGGGGGGGGGGGGGGGTGCTGGTTTGTGTGTGTGGGGAAGCAGGTTTATAGTGCTGCCCAACTGAGAAATCAGGCTGCCGCACCATGACCTAATATCCCACTCAATTCCATTATCCTGACACTGAGGCAACCAGTCCTTGCCATATCCTATTAATGCCGACCGCCTGGCTAGGAAGTGATGAGTATAAATAAGTCATTGGTTTAACTTGACCAGGCACCGAACTCTCGACCTTCCGAACGGGAGGCCTGCGCTCTACCGATTCTGCCATCGCTCCTGGTTGCATTCTTCATTTTTTGAGTTAGGTATAATAATTAATAGGTTGACAAGGATAGCCGTCTTCCTGCCTTAGTTTTCAGTAACTTTCTTGATGGCTTGCTAAAACTTGGAGATAATTTAATGGAATTGTGCAAATTAATTTGCGTGGGCACATCAGTTGAAGCGAAGCAAAGCCATTACTCTCCTTGCGAATAATTTAAAATTATGAAAATTAGATCTTAAATTAAAATGTCGCTGTCTGGGCATTGTTTTCACGTGATGTCATGATTCATTTCACTTTCAGATCCAAAATAGCATGTTCTTGGAATGAAAATAAGCAATGAGGCTATCTTAATGAGGTTATCGTCTGGCTTATTATGACCTTATGGCTCATGCGGAATTATAAATAGAAAAAATTACGGAAATTGATGTTTCTTTGTGGAACTAGAAAAGAATTGTTAACCAACTGACAATTATTCTATTTAGGTCCATTTTCTTTAGCAGTGTTGGTGGATTCTGTTCGTTTTGTTCATGGAAGGTGATCATGATATCCTGCTTTGACTTTTGTATATGACTTCTAGGACTATGTATATAAAACAGGCACATATATATTATATACGCATATTATACGTATATTACCGATTACTGGAAAAAGGAAAGCTTGTCTTATTTAACGACGCCTCTAGAGCGCATTGATTTTTATCATCAGCTATTGGACGTAAAACACATGGCCATTCTGGAATATTTCTTTGGGGGAAACCCGCTGCCACCACATAGGACACTTCTGATAACCAGCAAGGGGTCTTTTATATGCACTTTCCCACAGACAGGACATCACATACCACAGCCTTTGATGAAGCAGTTGTTGACCTCTGGTTGGAACGTAAAATAGCCCAAACTGAAAATGTGTCCACTGAGCAGGATCGATAGGATGACACGCACCTTCACAGGTGGACACTCAACTGCCTGAGCTACGTCCCGCTCCAGAAGCCGAATAAGAGGTCCAGTACATTTGTATATATATACTTGCGCTATCAATTTACACAATTGCTGATATGACCTTAGATTTTGCCAGGACATAAGCCTCCAACAACCAACCAACAGACAAGTATGGGTCTGGTTTAGATGATCTATTCACATCAAAGCTGTTCGCGTATTCCCCATCTCATAGTCAACTTCAAAGAACACACTTGAAATACAAAAAAATGAAAACTATAAATAAAGATCTATTGGAGTGCACTAGTAGGTCCCTGACTGGGTCAGGACAGCGGAAGTGAGACGTAGCTCAGGTGGTAGAGTGTCCACCTGTGAAGGTGCCGGTCATCGAATCGATCCTTCTCACTGGACCAATTTGCAGTTTGGGCTATTTTCCATTCCAACTATTGGTCCATAACTGGTTCATCAAAGGCTGTGGTATGTGTTGTCCTGTCACTAGGAATGTGCATATATAAGACCCTTTGCTGCTTATTGGAAAGAGTAGCCTATGTGGCGGCAGCTGGTTCACCCCCCCCCCCTCACCCCCCAAAGAAATATATCAGAATGACCATATGTTTGACATGCAATTTAGCAGATGATAAAAATCAATATGCTTTAGAGGCGACATTACATAAAACACGCTTTACTTCGGGTCAGGACAGCAGCTGGTCATGTAGTTTGGCAGGCTGGGGGGTCGGGCAGCCACTAGCCTTGCCACTTTGTATCATCAACGGGCAGCGGAGTCAAAGTCTGCCACCGAGCGGTGATTCGGACAGAAGGAGCCTGGCGCGAGTTCTTTTGGGGAAAAGACAAGTTTCATTTATTTAATGACCTATTAATTGTCTTATCTGATCGTGCCTACTCTACTGTATCTAGGTCAATGGAGGGGCCAAATCTCGAGGGGCCCGGGAGTCCGTCGAAGAAGGATCCCAGCCGAGCCGAGTGTCTTTTAAGAGGGTGGGTGGGCGTGGTAATTTTGAGTGTCTCCATGTGACCTGCTCTGCTGAATGGTTTCTTATGGCCATGAAGTGTGCTGTCCGACATGAGCAGTTCGCGACGTCGCCACCAGGGTGGTGTGTCCGCTCCTCCCGCCGAATCAACCACAATTTGAAATGATGCGCCAATGTGGCTCATTAGATCTTACTACAATATCAAACTTCCCCCCACCACTACTCTAGGTTACTCTTGCAGCTGAGGAGGGTTAGCAATGCGGACTCAGCTAATAAGTACAGCCTCACACATCATATGCTCCCACCGGAGATTTAAAGCACACAAAGAAAATCGCAGTGATTAGTTGGTTCCAGCGTACACCAACAATAAATAATCATATTCGGTCACGATATATACACAGTATTCTCATGGGTTAATGCCCTGGGCGTTTACATTGGCAAATCACTGAAGTGGGGGCGGCCGTTTACCCACACATGGGTGTTTAAGGGGCAGGCGTTTACGAAATATTGGCTAAGTGGGCAGTGGGTGTTAACCTACACATGAGCGTTAACCCACAAGAATATGGTATATATATGTACAGAAAAATGTCTCCTGTGTGTGATGCGCGTAATAATACAGTGCATGTTCCTCGACAATGTATACTCATATAATGGGTTATGCATCACATATATATATATGAATATGCGTAACTATCTTGGTCAGGTAAGTAGACAATTAAAGTGGAAAGAAGATAAAGTGAAGTTAGAAGCGAGTACCTTTTGCTTTCATAGTAAAAAATTAACAAATAGGCAGCTTTGAGAAATCCATCGTCCTCTTTTAACAATAAAGTTGTCATGTAGTGATGGCTGGGTTTTGGGGGTGTTTTTCCCCCTTTCCTTTGAGGATATTATTGTGGCATGAAGGAATGTCAAAGGTACATGTATTTAGAATGAGGAGGCTTGTCAGGGGCTCAGGGTGAACACTGCCTTTCATAGTACAAAGGTCCCACTTGGCATAGGTATTTGGTTCAACCAAAGGAAGAAATCTATCCAAAGAGACAATTTGTCTCTATACATAGAACCAGGTAATTTGCATAAATTATACAAATTAGCCCCAACATTATTCTAATTCTAACTTTTAAACCATTTCACCTAGAAGCATGTGTGATTAGTTGAAATTGGGTGATTGTGGGGTCAAGAACCCAGTTAACATTATTATGACAATTGGTGGCAATTTTGACTCAAATCCAAGGTGGATGCTGACCGCCATCTTGATTGTCTGCATATTTTACAACCTTTGCACTGTTTGAGCTACAAACTTGTGTAATATATCAATTTCGACTGATTTGGGGTTGAAAAACTCATTTCTCGTATTACGTTTGCAATAGGATATCATTTCAAGGTGAATTCCAAGATCGTTGCAGTTAGCCATACCATGAAACATAGGTATACATTCAACAAGTGAGGCAGTTGCACTATGGAATGCACTGATAACTTTGTTGGGGCCCTTAGCAAGTCTACCATATACAAAAAACACCACATATAATCATTGGTATTTATTATGTCATCGTCCATACAATACAAGTTTCAAAATCTCTCATTAGAATACACAGTTCTTGCTGTTCATTGCTCACAAGTTCACTGTATGTGAACATCTACCCTTACATTCACAGAGAATTGTGCATGGCTGCTCATTGATGCAGCATCTGCATGGGGGTTTACATTCGAAGGAATAACCACATATTGCAAGCCCCGGTAACTTCCTTGAAATGGTAGAAATTGTATTATTAAAGACTCCGTAAGAGATAACGTAAGGCGTATGTTGGTTGAGATCGATACCTCTGGCTGGCCAAACAAATTAGCCTACCGTTTTATTATGGTCAAAATTTCAGACGAGAGTGAGGGTGATGGTAGAGCCTGCTTGGCGGCCGCTCGCTGCGGGCCTGCCTACCTGAGTGCAGACCTAAGTTGCCCAGGCCACTGCGTTGGCCAGCAGGGCGGGCGACTGAGCATTCTGGGACGAACGCTAAGGACTTCTGTTTTAATAATATTTATATAATGTCTTTATATACCACGATATAAAATGGTACTGGGGCAGTGTTAGAATTTTCCTGTTTCCATCCCCATGCAGTGGGAGATACTGGCATAGGATATTTATGTAGGGAATGTTGCCACTAGTGTCCACTCTGAAACAGAAAACAAGTTGTATCATATGACCTATACAGTAGGTGTGGGTACAGATCGTTTATATCTAGTAACATAAATAAACAAATAAAGGGCTCTAAAGAGTGTCATCACTGAGCACCCGTACCTGATATATTGCCCTGAGGATGTCCTGGTGTAATGCATCACTGCTGGCCAGCATATGGTCAAAGTCCCGACTCCTGTGAAAATATAGATGAGAGCATGCAGACTCCACTGTTTTGATATCTCCATTCCCAACTCCATAGAGTGTCATCACAAATCGGTGGAGAGCAGGTGTGTGCGGCTCAATCATCTCCAACGTTGGGTTGTAACAGGACATCAGTTGGAGTGGGAGGGTAAGTTCGGGGACAGACTGCCATGCTGACCATGCAGACTTATTGCCTTTGCTGGTAAATGCAGATGCAGTATCACAACCAGTGAATGCATGAAATGCTGGCATAACCAACGACTTGGAAGGCCCAAGATTGCATGTAGATTTCATGAGCTGGAATTAATCTGTGGCCACAACACTGTTAATTATGGCTGTGGTCCACCCACTGCATTCCAGCCACCCACCTGAAGCTGACCTTAGCATGTTTTCAATGTGTATTGCCCCAACCATGACCAGGTATTTGTCTTCAGCAAAGGCTGTATCCGCAAACTTCCGCTGCAGGTGCTTTGCAAGTGTGAACAGCGGCTGATCAGCCACCAGAACAGGCGTTTGTCCTGGGCTCAGGTACTCAGTGGCATGGCTGATGGTCTTCATGCATAGTGATTGCACTGTTTGCTGATTCTGTCAACAGGGGAAGCATGTAGGAATGTGTCATAAATAAGGGAGGACTTGTATGCACAGCGTGGTAGCCAGCCCATCAAATGCAGTTGATCTTTAGCAATTACTTGTCCAAATAGCCGTCGACATATTCAAACCACTGATCACCATCTTGGAGGATCTGCTGCAGTGATCTAGATGCAGGGACTTGGTGGCTGTTGATGTCACTCAGTGCTGGAATATGAACAATCTCATCATTTGGCAAGGGTACATCCTCCATCGTTGTATATGATACTGGGAGAGGTTGCACAGTTTTTTGGCCCATTTCTGCTGCGTTCCGGATGGCCTCCTCGTGTTTTTCCTTCTGATCTGATCAAAAGTGCTGCAATATGCTGATGCCAGTTGCATGTAACACAGACTGAGATGAAGCAGTTGTAGATGATGGGTTGTAATCAATTTTGTCAATGCCCCCTGTCATGAAAAATCCCTTGGTGGCTTGTGAAGGAACTACATCCTCCTGTTCCCAATGAGCAATGACAAGATTGGCAAGATCAGTGCTCAGCTGACGCAGCTGGTCATATGACATGCAGAGGCCTCGTTCTGACAGCATGCCAACTAGACTCCTCACCAGTCTTCATGTACAGCTTCATAGCCAGCATCAGAGACAGTGGAGTCTCGCGTCTATGACGAGGAACTCTCTGGGGTTTTGATGACCTATTCCCAACAGAGTTTTACATGATTGTCTGGGACAGTGATAACACAACTTTCTCTGAGGAAGCAGGGGAGAGGTATCAACATCTATAGCAGGACCATCTAGCATTATTTGTAGAAAATATCTCAGTGTGGGAACAACAGACTCAGATTCTGAGGTGCTTGGAAAAGAGCTTGATGACCTTTCTATTTCCTCAATATTAAGGAGAATGCTGACAATATCTTGGTGAAGTCGAAATCGAGTTGTATGACCATGACTATGAGGATAACCAAGAGATGTAAGACGTTTATTATATAGAGCTGTCAAGCTAGCCATGCTCATAACAGTGCTAGATCCACAATGGTCCTCAATATAATCAATAAGCTCAGAGAAAGCTTGAGCTTTTATTACTTTGACGGCATAGATTTCAGTTGAGTCACGATCAACTACATCTGCCTTTCTGTATAGTCTACTCATGCATGCAAGGTGGTACACAGCATCCGTGACAATGGCCGTAATCGATTAACACGACCCGAGCGACTCAGGTCACCCATGTCGTCAGAATTTCAAATCGAACACTGCAAGTAGAGTCGACAAATATATGTGCCATGTGCAAAACGATCCGACCCAAGTAACCCACCTGGTACCTGGGGTTGGCTACGAGCGATGACCTCATATTTGCGCTGGTACCATTCTGCAGGATAACAGCTAGCAGTACCAGTCATACATGTTTTTTTTTAAAGAATAACTTAGATTAATGAAATGGAAATATAGCTAAACTAGGCCATCATAAAATACTTTAAATCTTATTTTGCTGTAGTTTTATCGGTTATTAAAAAAGAAAATCATTTTGTCCACCCCGAGCGTGGAGAAGCATATTCGATTATTCAACCCGAGTTTGTAGGATGTGCGCATGTGCTAAAAAGTGGCTCGGGTGACCATTGACTCATTGACTGCAGCACCATTGACTCATTGACTGCAGCACCATTGACTCATTGACTGCAGCACCATTGACTCTCTGGCTTAGGATGAGGGTGGACACTTTTCTCAAGTCCTTCTTGTCTCCATTTATTTCACAAT